>VWZF01002116.1:321327-405334 GCA_013396755.1 Sclerurus mexicanus
CCAGTGGTCCCTTCCAACCTTACCCATTGTGATTCTGTTATGTTAAATACAGTTGGGTGGATGAGGAGAAACTGAGAGACATTGTGAGAGAGTAACTCCACTTCTTCCCTTTTTTTTTGTTTTGTTTCATCAGCAAAGAGGCCCAAGCATAACCTCCAGCAAGGGTGGGAGAAGTGGGAAGGTCTATTGCCTTGCTCCGTTACCTTCCAGTAACAGAGGTGGTTTAACCCCAGCCATCAACCAAGCCCTACAGAGCTGCTCATTTTCTCTCCCACCAGTGGGAATCAGGGAGACAATGTTGCTGCAATGGATCAGAGATTTGTACCTTCTACTGACCAGGGCAGTGCTTACATCCCTTAGAGCGCCTGAATGATCCATCTTTCCTGATCAAACTCTACTTTTGCTAACTTGAAATCCCTTAATTTCAGTAATAATTTTCATGAATGCAAAGAGCCATAAAGAAGCACGAAAGTTGTGACCTGGTGTGTGAGCCCTCTGCGTTAACTGGTTCAGTTGCTCAGTGCATGCTAAGTAGGTTAAACCTATCTATCACAGGGCCTTTAATATGCAGAACAGCAGAATCCCATCCTACAGACTGTGTTGGATGTTTGGCTTTTTCTTTTTCTTTATAAATATCAAATCCTGGAATTGTTACATATCATGAAGAAAGATAGAATTTGTGAAATTTATTCAAGAACTTTTATTAAATTGAAATGCAAACACCATTGCAAAGAGATTTTACAATGACAAAAGGTTGAAAATTCCATCAGAAAGCTACAGACTTCAGAACAATATTGATCTTACAAGTGAAAACACTAACAGATTTTAGTAAAGCCAGCATTTTCAATATTAAGAACCTAAAAAATGCATTTTAAAGCATTTTCCTTCAGATACACTTAGAAACAGTGAAGAATTCCTGAGCAACTATTTTTATACCAGTATTCTCCAACCAATGTACATTCTGCATATGAAATCTAATTCTTACAATTTCTTGTATTTTATAAATTTACAAAAAATTTGGATCTGGTTCATAAAATAATTGTGCTTAAAGTAATTCTGTTGCTACAACGATGACACTGCGATAATGCTGATGTTCCAGATTGCATATGAATTCTGAAATTGTAGTGGGAAAAACGTGTAGCTTGTATTGCAAGGCTACCAATGAAATGGTTTATGCAAGTGGAAACAAGTTGGCTTTAAATACTGGATCATCTCTTTCTCTACTGAAAATATACTCTTTATTCTGTGTATTATTCAGAAGATGCAATTTATGTTTCTTTGAGAGACTGCTGGCACAATTAAAGGCAAGAAAGTTCCAGAGACTTTTACCGTCACTTAAAAGCATGGCAAAACGTTGAAAAAAATACAATTAGTTAATGACTGCTAACATTTTTTCTGGGCTGTACTTTTTCATACCAGTGCCCTCAGTATTGCTATATTTTACACAATGACTAAAAAAAATATACAAAGCACAATATAAAGATTTCAGAAGCTGAGATAGTGCTGAGTATCTCCAAGCAATATCTTGTATATATGGAACTGATGGTTGTGTTATTTCAGAGGGTGAATGGTATTTGTAGTCAGAATAAAAAAAATTACTTTCCAAGATGAAAAATAAACACTCAAGCAGTCCAGCAGCTCTTTCTGAATATAGCTGAGCAGTAGTTTCCTCTTCCTTTTGGAATGAAGGACACATGGATGAGAATTAAGAGTAGTCTACAGCATTATGAATTTAAAAAAATATGACCTGACATCATTATATTTCTGCCTGTAGAAAATCTGCCTCTTTCCAGACATGTATAGTTTTCCACCCTTCTGAAGGAGTATTTTCTACAAGCGGCTTGTACAAAGATTTCCAGCATCCTGTAAAAATTTGACTCAGTGCTACATATCTGTAAAATTGACCATTGCAGGAACTGAAGTGAAATCTTTCAATTTTTATTGATGTCAATCAAAATGAGGTGAAGTTACTCAGCAGCTCACAAAAACAGACCCAAAAGCAGCATTGTCCAAAAAACGTTAAATAAAGACAAGATCCAAGACAAGCAGCATCACAAAGTAGAAAAGGACGTTAAACCTTTCAAAAATAAAAGCAGAATATATAAAAAAAGACTTTCTTATATCTAACTGTTCTACATATCAACATTTTGAGTATAAGATCATCTTTTAGCATATCAGCACTGCAAGAGGCCACACAACTAATTCAGGTATTTTTCTTTACTTTCAACAGATATAATAGTGTCTCTTAAAAGCTCAATTTAAATTGAAGAGATGTATTTTAAGCCTAACTTGGTAATTTTCCAAATTTATCACCAAGACAAGGACTTTCTTATTAAGGAAAATATTAGCAGACACATTGTTCCAGGTACAAAATAAAACAATGTCCAGAAATGCCAAGAGACTGTTTAAATATCCCCAAAGTATTTTTTCTCTTGGAGCTTCTAGGTCATTGCATTATGTTTAGTAAGTAAAAACAGAAGAATGTTTCAGAATGGTAGGCATATGTGTGGGACAAAGTAAATGGATAAATACACCTCATCTATATATCTGTCTGAAAAATTGAAGGTTGCTTTTAAAAACAGTATGGTACACTATTTCTCTGGAGTTTTTTTTCCTTAGGAACGTAGGAAATGTAACAGCACATCAGATGCAGAGTCTAGCTCTTCAAGTATTGTGTTTGCCTGGGACCAATGTCAGGTATGTACAAGAAAATCCTGCAGCTGGCAGAGGGTAAATAACAACTTCTCACATATAGGACTTTTCTGCTCATATGTAATAGCTGATCCATAGTAGCTGACTTCAGCATTTTGCCAACTCTTTAGCAATTAATAAGGCTTTACTACTTTCACGGACTATATCAGGTAGCTGTGCTTATTCCCACTTTGGATACAAAAGTATTTTCTTCTTTTTTTTTTTCTTCTCACTAACTCATTTATCACTCCTCTCAGCTCTACTAGTTCTCATTATTTCCCTGTCTACTCTGACATTTGATTCTTTCACTTTCATTTTCTGTTCTCCCTCTCTTCTCAGTAGTAGTCAAAATTCATTTTTTCTCTCATCATTCCCATGTACTGTGCTATAGTGACTGTACTCCTTTTCCCATTCTGCCACATGCAGCAACCTTGTCCCTCTTCCCCTCATTCAGTGGTGGACTTGGCAGTGCTGGGTTAACATTTGGACTCTATGACCTTATAGGTCTTTTCCAAGCTAAAAAATTCTATGCTTCTATGATCATTAAGCTCTTTATATCCCCATTTATTATGTATTTAAGTATCCACTTACATTTATTTTCCTGCTTGACACACACAGGAAAGATGAAGAAATTCCCTGATTTGTTTCAAAATGGTTTTCAAGGCAGGGTCACAACGTTGTTCAAATTAATGTAATTCAGTCCATCTTTCTACACCCACAGGAACTGGAGTCTGAATTTAGTATGAGGGTTTGAGACAGCTGAGAGCAGGGCTCTCCACTTTTGCTCCTTTAGAGATGGAATCTGAAGATTCACTTACTAGGAACTCAGTTGAAAACAGGTATTTCTCAATAGCAAGTATTGATAAATGCTTAGATCCAGAATGAGGGCATCTCTAGAAATCTGGCTCATTCAGTCCCAGCAAGCTGGGAACACAGTTAGTGGCAATAAACTTTTCAGATCAGGAAAGGGACTCTGATGTTTAGCTGCAAAGCTGGGCAATATGGCTTTTCCTACAGAATGGAATTTTCTGTGGATTTTTTTTCATATTAAAAACATTTAATTTGGCCACACATCTCAAATATCTCATCCTCATACTACCAGTGCAACAGAAGTGATGATTCCACGACAAGCTGTTTGTTAACAAAAATAATTTGAACTTACAAAATGCTTTTGCCTGCCTTTTAAAGGGAGAAAAAAAAAATCTGAGGTAGCAATTATTTGAAAATATGATGACACTCTTTTCATTTCATTTGTCTTATGGCTTTGTAGAAGATGTTTGATATCTATCAACTGGCTTAAATTGCTTCAGTTTCCTTACACAACACCTTCAAATAGTTGACAGTTACCATAAAATTATGAAATACACTCACAGGTTTCATGAGGTGAACCCTACATATACAATGGTTCAGAGAGCACAAAAAAATTCTTATTCATTTTGAACACCTGCTGCTTCTACACTTTAAATACTTAAATGACATTTAAAGCAACTGTCTATTTTTCGGCCATTTAAACATAGACACATAGACATATACTACAGAATTCACTGCTTTAACATAAATCATCATTACATATTTGTTTTACAGTTTGTTCCATAAACACATATATCCTCTTACTAATATTATATAAGATCAGTTTACTGCATTTTTATTAAATAATCTTTGTAGTTACATAGTGTTGTCAAGACCATTGTTCAAGCCTGCATCGTATGTGACAGTGAGCTTTGTGAGCACATGTGCCAATTCAGTAACATGTAGTTCTTTAATAGTCTGGAATATTACACTGAGTTACTAAAATAGTACATCAAATATGTCTTTGCTAAGAAAAAAGTAGTTAGAAAATTTACTATAATGAATCATATTTGCCAGTACTGAAGAAAAAATAATAAAATCAGTCTGAGTCAAAAGGAAAGGTAATTAATTAAAAAATATATATTCAATTTTATGAATTTTATAAAATTAATTATCCTGAAGACTCTTTATGCTTCATTTTAGGGCTTTTATGCTATTATAAAGTAGTTCACTCTATAGATGACACATGAATAATTTTGACATTGAAAACACCATTCGCACTTTTGAAATAATTATTCCAAGTGAGAAATTTGACTAATGCTCCAAGAGCTAGAGGGGTAATCCCTGTTCCTGGGGTAAAGTCTGTTGTATGTTTCATCCCTCTGAGTATCAAAGGAGGTGTCAAGAGCCTGTTATTCCCCACTGGTGTGTCATAATTTTACACCAATTGACTGTACAACTGCTGCAAAAGCTCATCTATTCCCCAATAAAACCTTAAAGAGCTGCAAGCAAAAATATTGCTGCAAGCAGAAAGAATTAAATATTTTACAATTCAAAGGACCAAACACTTAGCTGAAGTTTATTCTGATTTTACAAAACACTAATTTATAATTTTTTCATATTCTTTCAGATGTTAAAGGTCACTTTCAGAAGGTGTTGCTCTACCATTCAGACAAATAGGTGTTTTGGAAAATCTAACCAAATCCAAGGGAAAAATAATCAATCTGCACAGTTGTCCAGCTTAAAGCATTAAATACATTTATGAAAACTGTTTTTAGATTATATTCAGCTAACAAATCCCTCAAAACTTCAGTCCAGTGAGCAATTGCCAAATTTCCCTTTTCACAGAGAGCTGGGATGATTTGGCATATTGAGACATCCATCAGCAAAGGTAGGAGACAATCAACACCACACGATGTACATTAGGCTACAGCTATTTTGTGGTTTCAATACTAATTGGTGGCAAAGCATAGAAACTCTTTGACTCTCCTGCTGTGTGGATTACTGTAGGCATATGTGCCTACAGATGTGGTTTGAACCCCACACTAAATCTGCTAAAAGTTGTGCCTGTTTGCCTCAGGTGCAAAGTAACTGATACCACAGCAGCACTCTGCTGCTGTCGTGGATCTGTGTAGTCACATGTGCTTTCACCTAAGAAATCCACTACATGAGGAACACCTTTAGGTTGTGGCTTGATGAGATTCCATGCCCTCTGTGCATCACTAGACACGTCCCAGAAGGCTTGTAGCAGCATCTCTTCATGCATGGCATCAGGTGTAGAAAACAACACAGATGTAACTATCTGTGTAAAGAAGGAGAAGGTGTCTGATCTGGATTAGCTCTGTCAGATTCAGTCAGAAAACTGAAGTGTAAATGAAACACTGTCAGACACAGTGCATTATCAGCTTACATACTCGCACACAGACAAGTTGCTGCCCTGCAGAACATTCCAGTTTTTCCTGATAACTCAGTGGTTTCTTTGTAGTACTTTTAGCATCTCCAGAAATGTGTAAGACATACTACAAACAGCATATCTACATCTGTAGATATAGTACTATACCTGTAGTATATCTGTTAACCATAACTAAACTAAGTTTTATGTCTGGCTTCTCTCCGGAGTAGCCACTTCATGTCCTCAAGTGTTAAATATGTGAATGAGTTAAGAATCTAAGATACCTCCCCACACATTCACCAGAGCATCCAGACTGCTGTGATCAGCCTCTAGAAGTCAGCAGTGCACTGCCAGTATAGAGGACATAGGCCTCAAATCTGATGCCTAAAGCAAATGTTACAGTCCACACTAACACCTATGTTTATAGACACATAGATAATTAGTTAAATTCTAAAGTCCTGCCTGTGGAAAGGCTAGACAGCTCAATTAATCTGTATGTGAGCAGTTCCATGGCACTGAAGGTAAAGGGTGAGAATCTGATCTGTCAAATTAGATGTGGCCTTCTGGGACCTTCAAAATCTGAAATTCTCTTTTGGCTGGCTCTGCAGCAGGTAGTCGATACTGCAGGAAGGCTGGCTCAGTGCATAAACTCATGAAAATATGGAGAAATGTAAAACTGTTCAGGAAGAAGAACAAAAGAGAGCCCGTTTATCAAATACACTTCCCTTCACATGAACAGAGCTATTACCTTGCCTTATGTTTCCAGTTTCCCCGGAAGCTAGTGACAGAGACAAAATATTTGGCCCATTTTTAATTAGTCATCACTTCGTGGTATTTTTCTGGAGTAAATTAAACTTTTGTTTAAAGAAGGACGGACCACAGTAAGTTCACAGCCACTACATTTTCATTCTGTCTTTGGTTACATGGGACATGATGAATTCTTACTGTTTCCACTGCTATTCCAGGGACTTATGTCCAGCCCTAGTACCTAGACTCATTTCCTCATTCTCACTGCTATTTAAGCAGAGCTATGACTCAGACTTTATGCCTCTTAACTTTGACTTTGGAGGCTGGGTTCCAAAAATTAATGTTCATAAATTCATTGTGAAAAATCTGACTTCAAAGTTTCTCTCCAGACTCAGAGAAAAGTGCAATGACTAAGGATGAAGGAGAACACCATTCCATTCACGATTGGCATTAGACTACAAATTCAAAGGGAAAGAAACTTTGCTCTCAAAACCTAGATTCTATTTCAATTATATAATTACAGGTGATAAAAAACATGTGAAAGAAATAATTTACAATTAAAATAGTAATATATCTGTAATATATTAGAAATATAGTTTAAAAATGTCTTCATATTCTTAATTAGTATATAAAGTTTAATTCCATGCTTTGTATAGAAATTGTAGCTTTACTTGTTACTGCTGTCTCAGCAGAAGGAAACAGAAAAGTTCCTAAGTAGCTAAATAACACTGGGAAATTAAAAAATATTTTAGTTTGCTCTTTTTTGGTAATAGAAAAATAGCCTTTAAAAATACTTTGTTAAACATATGGGCATATACTAAAGTAGAATTGTATATTATATACAGTAAGGCAGTATATCAAATATTATCCCACTAGTTTTTATCATGTTTGGTTTGATCGGACTAGGATATGAATGGGATGCAAAGTTTTCTGTCACATTGAAACAAAGCAAAAATATATTTAGAAGAATTTGTTATTTTACTGTAATTTGTAGAATATATTCTTTTTATATATGATTTGTCATACACAAGAGCTCCGCTCCTTTTTTCTCAAGAATTGAGAAAAAAATAAAAAAAGAAAACAATCTACTGTCAGAATGTATTCAGAAGAAAATACACTATAGATAACAACACCGTTGTGCAATGATTTATCTAATGTAGGAACTGCTCAGATCACCATGGTGTGCTGACTGACCTGTAACAATTTTCACTTTTGTTGAATCTGCAGTATTCCGTCAGGCTTAATCAATTAACAGAAGATTTGCAGAACTGAATAATTATTTTACTATGTATTTTTCATAGCAGACAATATCTATTTCCTCATTTTACCGTGTCAGAAAAGTGTGTTAATGATCCAAGATTTACTCCCATGCTTATTACCTCAACCCACAGTCTATTTTTATTGTCTCTACAATACATAGAGGAGGCTAGGCTTTTGGAGTCCAGGCTTTTTAAAAGAACTGTTTGCCATGTGATTTTGTTTTACTAGACGTACTGCTAAGCGTGTACTGTACTAAGTGGTTATTTAAAGGAGGGCATAAAGGAAGATGGGTCCATGTACTCTGATCCACTGGTCTCTCTTTTGCAGTCGCTTGGAACTGTCAGGCAGTAGCTCATATTTTTCTCAGCTTGACCTTGCTGAAGGTTCTGAGATGTTTCCATAGCAGGTTCTTGAGATACAGGTGTGTGCTGGATGCGTGAATCTGGCATTAATACTAGAATATTATGGTCCACAACTGTTGAGACCTTGGTATATTCTTTGCTTGTTCCTGGAACAGTGTATTTTTCAGTCTTTCCATTGTTTTCTTTATGTTTCAGTAATACTGTTGGCTCCTCATCTTGTCTGACTTTATGAACTTCTACATAGTCCATTAATTTAGGATTCAAGAAGGGTGACTTGTCACTATGTCTGTTTTGTTTGACCTGTACTGTGCTTTGGTCAGTTTTGGAATTCTCCATCTCTCTTTGCTTTTCCATGTTGTCATGGACAGTTTCAGTGATAGAATATTGTGACTGATGCTTTTCTTCATTTCCCACCAAAACTGGTGAAATGTTCACATTTGCGGTACTCAGTACTATCTTGTGTGCCTCCACAGTACTGTGGTAGGCAAACATAGGAAGGTGATTATTAGGTAATTGAGCTGCAGGCCATGTGGACGACTTTGCACTCTCACTGTTAAAAAGGAGTGTTTTCTGCTCTGAGGCTATACACTGAGTTTCCCAGCTCCTTTTTGCTCCAGTATTTTCTTGAACAGCTCTTACATCTTGTGTTTGCAGTGCTGATGGAAGGGCGCGGGACTCCCTGCACTTCTCAGAGAGCAGAGAAGGGCTATCACAGCTCCCTCGGCCCGAGTCACTGTCTGTTTCCTTGGGTATCATTTTTGTATTTTTACTGGGAGTGTCATGGCTTGGCATGAGTTGCTGATCCTCACTGTCCTCTACCTCCAGATATTCTATCAGTAGTTCCTCACAGTCTGATGTTGGAGGGAAACCATGGCAACCAAGGGCACTCAGTAATTCTTCAGATTTTCCTGTCTAAGGGCATAATAAATAGGATGTAATTTTTCATTGTCAGTCTTAGGGTTTATCTGACTAGAACAACTGTGAACAATCTACATGTCTGCTATACAAACACTTCAATAACTATATCACTATAGACTTTAACTGGATTTCTACTGCTGCAGAAAATACTGAAAGAAGGGAAGAAAATTCTTGAGCTCCCTCAGTGGGGAGACACAATCCCAGAATTACTGTTTGTAAAATGGGAGGTTTTGGCAGGTCTGGGTCTCCTGATTTTAACAAGAAGGAAATGAAAATAGTGCAGCCATGTCCTGACACCTCAGCATGGCAAGAGACTGTGGAGAGCAACTTTCATAAGACCTACTAGGACTTCCCTAAGGTTGAGAAGATCGCAGAGGCATTTCCTCTTGTGTCCCAGGAAACAGCTGTGGTCACAAACCCTGTCCTCAAACGCTCTCTTACTGCAAGTGGGAGGCAAAACTCTGTCTCACACATACCTTCCACATGATCAATCTGAAAGTGCTGCTTGTTTTCATCATTGATTAATTGAAGCAGATGCACACCATACTAGGATAATTGTCGTTGCTAGTACTTAAGTTGGAAAAGTAAGTAATGGTGAATTCTTTTGTTGTTAGTTGTTGTACTCACCTCTAACAGATGTGTATCTATGCCTTTTATCTTCGGTCCTGGAACTGGTGGGAGGATAAAGGCCATCATTCTAAAAAGAAAACCAGAACAAACACACCAGGTGTAAGTATAGGCCCTGTCTTGCTATTAGTTCTTCCATTTCCTCAGAATGTGCCTGAGATTTTAAAGGCTTCTCCTGTATCTGACACATCCCTGTTGGACCTCTGTTTCCTGCCTACCCCTCAAGCCAGGTAATTCACAAATCCAGTTACAGTTCATAAAGTACCCTCAGAGGTATTTATAAGAAACAGAACAGTACAAAAGATATTCAACTGGAAAAGTAACACTGCTAATGTCCTTTCATTGTCTTTCTTCCTTTAACCACCAGTTCTCTTATACCCTGTAAATTCATCACTGGCCAAGAAACAGCAAAATGGGACACAGTTCAGGAGGACTAGTGGGCCTATCTGTGCATACTTGACTGTCAGCTGACTACTACTAAACAGGATTTATGGTGAATGACTTGACTTTCTTCTACTCAGCCAGTATCTTTTGTAAGACTTGTACAAAAGCAATAATCTTGGCAACATCTTTCTCTTTCAAATTTCATTGAAATTAGCCAGCACTGTAATAAATTATTTGGGGAACTCACAGACAGGTGGACAGAAAGACAATCTCGTAATACAACCTTGTTTACTTTAGGAAATTATAACAAAACCCACAGGCATATCTTCTACAGGAGCAGGGATACTCCAAGTGGTGTTTGCTGAATTATTTATGTGGCTAACAAGGATTGTCAGATCTAATAGAGACATGTCTTTACCAATTGAAGATTTAGCCTGGTTTCCCTAAGGTGCAGAAATACTTCTTTATCAATGTAACTGTTTATATATAAAAGAACACAAATGCTACAGGAAATTGAGTCAAATATTAGAAGTCTATGTTTGAAAAGTTTCCTGTGATTTTGAACTCCACACAACTGTGAAATTGGTGACTTACCTGTACCCTTTCAAAATCATTGTCCAGCTCATGATTAAACATATTAGAGATGACAGTACACCAACAATGATCCACACAACCATATCTTTTACTCTAAAATCTAAGAAACAAACAGAATTATTTAAGTATATACATCTAGCATAAACATAGTCAGCATGCAAAAAAAGCCACAGAGTACTTTTATTTTAAAAATTGGCCTAAACCGCCAAATTTGGTATTGACTATAGAGGGCTCCACCACCACAGATGGATCTCAACAATCACTGTTTATCACTATTTATCTAATAATAAATATAATTCTTACTAATGGCACTGCACCGGAAAAATTATATTGTCTTGGAAAAATTATACAAAAATGTATGAAGAGGAAAATTTTGTCACACCCCTTTATAGCAATTGGGTGCAAACTCAGTTTTATCAAAACCATAGCAATTTCATTGTCAAACACTTACCACACTATTAATTAAATAGAGCATTAAATGACCTAGGCTAGGACTAACTATTTCAAAAGATTTTTATTGTAAGGTAACACCTTTTATATTGAAGTGCTGATTTCAAATTAATTCCAGATAAAGAGTAATAAAGAGCTGTTCCTCTCTGAAGGCAGTCACTTTTTGTGGCCTGTGTCACAGCTTTAAAACAGTTTAGAGTGTTCTTTTAATTAAAAACTACCATCATGAGAATAAAGGATGCAATAGGCAGAAAGGGCATGGCTTGAATACAGATATTTTTTCACCTTCTTAACACCATAAAGTAATGAAGGGGAAAGTTAATTTGGTATGGTGCAGGAAAGATAATAATTCAGTTACCTTCAATGATGTTCTTGCCTCTCCTAGGGAAACTATGGGATCTGCATGGGTGCCACAAACAGCTAACAAACAAAAATATAACGTGAAGTCGCACGTAATAATTGCTGAAGGGATGCCTGGCCACTCACCAGTAGGGATCTGAATATACATTTCTGGGCTCCACTCACTCCATGATCCATGGTGGTCTGGTTTGCAATGAATCTGAACAATGTACGTCTTTCCAGGATTTAAACTAAACATTTTACATTGTGTTTGCTGTCCAACAAAAATAGTCTGGAAATTAAATAAAAATCACAGCTAGGGTTTTGGTAACCAAGACAGGAATATAGAAGAATCTGGATAGCATTTCCTAATAATTGTTAAGCAGGCATGGAATAACGATACATTTATTTTATTTCTATAGTGTAGTTTTCTGACTTTGGGGGGAATGAGATCTGGCTCTGGCATACTGTGCAAATTAAACTACTATAAAAACACTTCATAAGCATGTGGCAA
This sequence comes from Sclerurus mexicanus, assembly GCA_013396755.1. Lineage (NCBI taxonomy): Eukaryota > Metazoa > Chordata > Aves > Passeriformes > Furnariidae > Sclerurus > Sclerurus mexicanus. The sequence continues at coordinate 333,395 of VWZF01002116.1, forward strand.
ATAGGGAGGAACTGTGGTAATGGTGGGAACTGCAATGGTGAGAGCAAGAGAAGGAGGCAAGAAACAGAGATGGGGGAAGAAAATATAGAGAGGAAAAGGGAATGTGGAGTTGGTGGAAAGGCACAGGGTAGTAAAAAGTAGGTCTTTCAGTGTCCAGGGGCCTGGGAAGTGCAGTGAGAGAGGGTAGGAAGGAGGAGAAATAGAGATGGTTTGGAAGTATTGCAGACAAGAAGAGGATGCAGTCCAGTACCAATAGCTGGAATCTCTAATTTGCCACTATGTTGTCTGAGCTGCAGATCCTGGCTATAGACAGTTACGTGGCCATTACAACAACCACCTAATGGCCATTTATATAAATTTTAATTATTTTAAACAGTGTCACTAAGCTTTCTGTTACCTAAGAAGTGCTCATGGGTAAGAACAAATTATCACAAAAGAAACCTGACTCAATGAGAACAATTTAAACTGTCATGCCAATATGATTAATATATAACAACCACAGTTAAAAACAAGTACTTTATCACTTGTTATCATACAAGAGCATCTGAGATGCCAGTGTTCTTAGTGGGAAATCACAGATCACACAAGCACTTTTGAAAAATGATGACCTATTCTGTGCGCCTGCTTCATTACATTCAGGCATGGAACCTGGCTGACAAAATCTAACTGAACCGAAAATATTACCTAGCAAAAACTTGCAACATCCTTACCTCCCATTCCTCTCCTTCTTCAGGCTTTAGTCGCAGTTCATATTCAAGAGTAAGCCACCCAGATCTGACATCAGCCAGTGGAGGTGGAGACCATGTCAAGACCAGATATGGTTTTCTATTTACTGACTTTTTTAATTCCAGAGTTATATTCACAGGGGGATCTGGCTGTACTGTTAAAATAAAAGAACTGTCAAAGAGAGCGTAAATAATTTTTTCCTTGCATCTACAAAGAAATATAAAATGATGTGAGTGAAGAGCCAACACTTCTATTGTGTCTAGTAATTTAGAACTGATGCTGAAACACAGGAATCAAGAGTTTCCAGATAAAGTAGGTATGGATTTATGAATTGGAAAAAAACCCCTGAGGAATAATAAATATGTTGAATTCATGCTGAGATTTGCCTTAATCATTTAGCAGCAAAAATGTTTTTTGCTTACATTACCGTTTATTGTTGCTTTCCCCCACAACTGTGTTTCAAAGTTAACATCTTTAATGTTGTGTTATAGGCGTTTCATTTTATCATAATTTTATCAAAATTTGGCATAAATATTTAGGAAGGCTGAAAACATGGAGGTAACTGATGAAACTTCCCCCCTCCATTTTTTACATTCAGAAAACACAACAGCATAATTCCTACATGCATATGTAGGGATACTTAAGAGTAAACCAAAACAGCAGTATTAAAGCTCTCTCTCTATCCCAAAAATACACCAAAATGGAACACAGGTTTCTGCCACAGTCAGGCTTGCAGCTTCCTCAGTTCAGAGGCAGAGTTTCTGCATATTGTGCATGTATTTTACCACTGCCTGATGCAAAGCTTCATCAAGTAAGTACCAATGGCATGGAGATAAAATATAAAGCCTCTTCTTCAGCAGCTCTTTTCCAGTTGCCAGACTCCCGGCAGCCAGATCTTTGCCAACAAAATGGTTATTAATGATAATGTTCCATTCCGTTAGAAAAAAAACCCCAAGTACTTGTTCACAGCCACTCTGTGGAAAAAGTCTAAGAAAGAGATTATCAGTATACTGCTATAAAAAGCACTACTGCAGATTCTTTTGGGTCTGGAAACTACTTTCATGTCATCAAATTTAAGTATTATTAGTTAAAAGACCAATTTCATTTCAGTTGCTTGTATAGTGGAAAAAAGATTTTAGCTGAATGATGTTTTTTAGGGGTTGACCGAAAGAAATATGGAAACCCAGTAAATGGTCATCTGAACACAGTTTTAAAGCTTTTAGCATTTTTATGCTTTGTTTGAAAATAAAATGGTAAAGGGATGAATATTGATTTGTTATTACACCAAAGAAGATTTCACTTGTACAGGTTTTTGACTTGGATATAATACTATATATAAGAAGAGCTGGAATTAAAATTCTTTTGTCAAAACCCATGATTCTGAATTACTTGGTTCCACAGAAAACAGTTTTTAACTCTTACCTATGTAAGTCACATCCACATAATGTGGATCAGAGACATTACTTCCCATTTCATTAGTTGCCCTCACAGTAATGTTGTATATGGTCCAGAAGGAGGTGTGCTTTTTATCAAAGTAGCATGAATTGGGGCCTGCAGTTTTGTAATCTGGACATTCATAAACTTTTTCTTCTCTGAAATGAAAGAATCACAGTGATTAGATTATAAAGACTAAAACACCTGACTTTGATTACTAGTATGTCCCCATTATTTAGGGCTGGACCTGATTTTTCATGCCTGGCAATGTGAAGAAAACCAGAAAACTGCTTCCAGACTAAAGAGTCATGGAACAATTCCGGAGACTGTAGTAAGCATTTTGCCCCACAAAGTAAAGACTATAAAGCTTGTAGAACTGAGGCTGTTGTAGATGCAGCTGTGGGCTAATAGAGTGAAACTCTTCTCAGAAAGCCATTGTCCACTGCATAGCCCTTACATGTTCTGGAGAGTGAGTAGAAGTGATTGCTTAAGTTTTCTAACCCATATATTAAAAACTATATATTTCCAGTGTTCATTTCACACTTACAGGAGTTCTGCATATTACACTAATATGCTTACAGAATTTATTTTGGTCTTTCATCATTTGTTCATTAAAAAAAAAAAATCTACTTTGTATCTGTCCTCCAAAACCATTCCTAAGCTTCCCAAAGTCAGAGCAGGGACAGGAGAGAAAGTTGAGTAGGTAGTACTTGTTTCCACACTCCTCTGAGATGCACAATGACAAAAGAGAAGGTTGTGGATCTGGACCTCATACTCTGCCCTACCTGTCTGGATCAGTAGCTGACTTTTCCGCCTAAGATCTGGCTCTCAGCTGAACAGAGTTTAGCATCCAGTTAGGTCAGTGCAAGGCTGAGCAGTGTTAGGTGAACCAAAAATAGTTCACAGGACCTAAAATATATAAATATTGACTGCTTCTTTAAAATGAATGTTTAGCACTTGATCTAAGTTCCAAGGAAATACTACTGCAGAAGCCAGGAGGTACTCATGGCCTATGAATACTAGTGCAAAATAAGCATCATCAGAAGATGAAAATTTTAGTATCTGGTCATTTTGGACAGTTTTATTTCTAGGTCTGCATGGCTGAAGAGTTACAGGACTGTGATTTCTATTGCTTAGCAATATGCACTTGCTGCACAATGGTAACTTTCAAGGCAGTCCATCTTTCTGATACAGAAGAATTCACAGTAATTCACCAACATTATAAAGAGATGTTACTTCAATCTTAAATATGTTGCTGCTTTAGTGCTATTCCAGAATATGCCACTGGGAAAAAACACGTACTACAGAAAATGACATCTCCCTAAATGCAAAACTGATCAGAATGGATTTTCCAGGTCCTTTAAATAAAACACTGAAAAACTATACACAGTTTATTACCCCTCTTTGCTATAAAGCAAAGTGTGGTTAGTAGGATGTCCTCCACCTGAACCAGGTTTCCACCAACAAGTAAATGTTTCCTTTTCAGGAGAGCGGCACTTTATTATTGTAGGCTTTTCAGGAGGTGACTCTCCTGTAACACATAAAGAAGTGAACTGATTAGTAAGTTTAATGCATTAGGTACACCCTGAATTCATAAAACAATGCCAAACAGAGCACAAGAAAATACAAAGGAAAAGTTTTGCTTCATAGCAGCACAGGAAAGGAGGGACTGTTCAGTGGTTCAGGCAACAGCCAGATACCTTCACCTGGATTCAGAATCCTTGCTCGCTGTTGCCATGCTAAAGAACTGTTTTAGTTCTCTGACTGTGGCTCTTCTCTGCCCCAAAGTCTCACAAGGAGTGCTCAAATATTGTCATAGCAGGCTCTATAAAATTATTTAAAATACACTTTGCTATCCAATCTATTATCTACACGGTTCTGCTTTCAGCTGGGATAGAGCTAATTTTTTCTCAGTACCTTGTATAGAGCTGTGGCTTGGATTCAGTGTGAGAAAAATGTGGACAGTACAGTGATGTTTTGGTAGTTGGTAAGTTGTGTTTATCCTAAACCAAGAATCCTTCTGTGTCTCCTGCTCTGCCAGTGAGGAGATACAAAACAGACAAAAAAGGCTGGGAGCAAGCATGACAGGTGACCTGAATTAGCTAAAGGAATATTCCACACCCAGCATACAAACTGGGAAATTACCTGGAAGTGGGACCGCTCAGGGTGCAGGGATGGGATCTGGCATCAGTCAGATTGTATTGTGTGTCACTTGTTTTGTTCTTTTTATTATCAGCATCATTATTACTATTTATCATTACTATTATATTTTAATTTCTTTCAATTACAAAACTGTTCTTACCTCAACCTACAAGTTTTACTTTTGATTCTCCCCCCCATTCCAGTGAGGGGGGGTGTGGGGTGTGGGATCTCAGTGAGCAGCTGCGTGGTGCTTAGTTGCCAGCTGGGCTTAAACCACAACATACAGAAACCATTTTTTTATTCAAAGACTTTGTTTTAAGATCATTCTGATTGTTTAAAAAATATGCTGTCATTTATTTTGGCTTTAGGTATGAAAAACTAAGAATGTAAATATTTGCCCATTTGTTTATGTCCTTGCCAGTAATTCTCTTCTGAAGTACCTATGATCTGATTCCAAAGATACAAAGAAGCAGCTCTCATATTTCCTTGTAGCGTTGTTATGTTCAGTATTCTGGCTGCTCTCCTGATTGCTGCCAAGCAAGTTTTTATAGACTCAAGCAAAGTGCTTAAAAGTAGGGCAGAGAAAGACACTTAAATTTTGAATAGGATGATGCTAGTCAAAACCCTGATGTGATTGAAACTTTTGCAATTATGCATTTGTGGCAAAAATATGGTTCTATTACATCAATAATATATATTTTCTACTATGCAGAGCAGAGACATTGATTTTCCAAATGTCTAATTGCATAGGGCAGATCTGAAAATGAGACATTTAAAAGATTTTTTTCTGTTAACAGTACTGTTATTAGAAATAATGAATGTCAAATAATGAATAATACAAATAGTAACAGAAGAAGATTTGAGACAAACTGGCTAAAGTGTCTAGCAACAAGATATGAAGACATGCATATTTAGTGTGTCTACTCAAATTCAAGAAAACATAGATAATGACTTCCATATGTAGGTAGTACCTGCAAGTGTCGTGCTCTGTTAGACACAGCAGTGCTTTCAGTTCAAGTTCTTACACAAAAACCATTTCCCGACATCTGTAGCTACATATAAAATCAATGCGATTTTTCAATAAAGGGATGGGAACAATAAATTATTTAGGCACATCTGTAGCAGAACTGACTTCCTAGTACCACTTTGTCATAGCCAGTTTCAGCAGAGGATTCATGAGTGAATCAAAAAAACTAAAGAAGCAATTAGACCGAAAGTATGGTAAAATGCATTGAGCTGTTCCTCCAGCACTGCAAAGTATCTGTGTGAGAAGCCAGGTTTTCAGGGCTGCCATTTAGGCACCTTTCACAACATTGGCACTGACAGAATTTAAAAACTACTTACAGAACAGCAGTCATCCACTCACCACTGGGGATCTGGATGTGTCTCTCAGAGCTCCACTCGCTCCATTCTCCAATGTCTAACATGCAGCGGACCTGAACAACATACTTCACCCCAGCTTGCAGCCCCATCACCTTGTAGTGTGTCTGCACTCCCACAGATATTGTCTGGAAGAGAAAATGGACTGGGAAAATAATAAAGAATTGGCCCATTTTAACGAATAAGCCATAAAGGAATAGGCCTGAGTTACTGAGTTCTGAAAGTAAAAAATTTCAGTTGGTATTTTATAAGATGTGAATTAAAAAAAGAAGCAAAGGTAGTGACTTAGAAAAATTCACTTTAGCAACACTGAGATTCTGATACTCAAGAACATGCTTAGTTGTGGACTTCCTAGTACTCCATCAGATCCACAACACAAGGAACACTATGGGTAGTCCAACTCACGTATAAACTCTGTGTAATTCTTGTCAGTGACTTTAAGTGCCTTTCTCAGGTCCTCTGAATTTTTCTTCAGAACTCTTTCAAAACACATAGCTTTCTCCATCATTAAAGCATCAACAATTTAGGTAGCATTGAGGACCCCTGACTATAACCTTAAGAATGATATTTTATCCCTCAGCTGTGGGAATACTGTGGCCCATTCCTAGCCAGTTAGTAACAATGGGGAATGCCAATGGAAATGGTGTGTGTGACCAGGACACACCAAAAATTCTGAGTGGCAGGTTGCCTCCAACTGATCATCTTGAAGAGGATGATAATAACTCTCAACCCAAATAAAAAATAATTAGGGAACAACTAAGAGACTTCTCAAGTTTGAGAAAACAAGCTTGAAAAGTAGTAATAAAGAAACATGAATATTTGTAATAGGGTGTGTGTGTGTGTGGGGGGGGGACACTGGAAACTTCAGCAGTAGCTGAAATGTAGTTGATGCTACCAGAAACTGTTCTTCTAGCATCATGACCTCTGCCTGGGCCAGCCAGAGCACCCTCCCTCCCTGATGCTGTGAGTCGCTGCTCTCCAGACAGCGTGGGCTGCAGCAGGCAGGAAGCCACACCTGGGTGTCTGCATGTGACTGTGTGGGTGCTTTCTCACTGATGTGTGTCTTAGACTGTAAGAAGGGACATGAGTCCACATTATACTAAAGCATCCATGTCACCCACAGAAGTGGGTATAAATAGGAGAGCTTCAATTCCCAAGGGGAAAGGGTATGCTTGTAACCTACCCTTCATGGGAGAGGGGAATTTCTGAATGTACCACATGTATGTCTGGGACTAGTTACAGAAATGTGTTTATAAATTCATAGATCTCTAGTAACATTTTTAAGTGCCCAGTATTGTGATTCATCTGTTGCATTACTGCATAGCTAAGTGATTATTGTTAATTAAATTTAATGAAATGTTAAACTGTTTTGATCCTGATTTTTGTTAAACTTCATGAACTGCACAGTCTTTTACTGTGACATTTGGGATCAGATGCATTGGTAAACATTAAAAATAAATATTATATCAGTGGACTAATTAGGGTTTCATAGTATATGACATTAGGATGATTATGCAAATACATTGAATTTCATTGTCTCTACAAACTACTACAGTATTTTTCTTTCCTTAATCAGATTTGGTTACATAAATTTTACTATCCTTACAAAAACTAGAACTGTTATAATACCAGTTAAATTGAGACAAGAGAACTCACTGAATAGAGCATTTATACAATAAACATACTTTTCCATTACCTCCCACTCTTCCTTTTCCTCAGGTTTAAGTCGTAGCTCATAGTGATATACATGTGAATTAGAGCTGACATCAGCTAACGGAGGTGGAGACCATTTTGCCCAAAGGTATGTTATGCTAGCAGATGTTTTTGTTTCTAGAGAGAGGTTCACAGGAGCATCTGGCTGAACTGTATAAATGAATGAAAAGCGTGCCATTAATAATTTAATTTTCTCTCAGAAGAGGCACCTCCTTTATGGTTTTGTATTTCATCACATTAATTTCAGATCATTCAGCACTTCTGTAAGGGCACAGTACAATAGCCTTTTCTTTTTTCTTTCTCCCTAGTAAGTTTAACTAGCTACTGATCTACCACACTATCAGCAAATCTTAGACTTTACTCTGAATTTGTCAGGCTAAGGAAAAACTAATCATAATTTCATTAGGCAACTACTGAAAAATTAAAATGTCAGATATTTAATAGCTAAAATGACTAAGTACGTTATCATTACAATGTGTTTATTATGTGTATGCAGAAAGCAGAACAGAGTCAGGAATATTAAATGCTACAGAAAGCCTGTAGAATGCTCAGGCAATTATATTTACCCTCCTGAGACTTCAATGTCAGCAGCCATAAGGATGCTCACCTTTGGAAAATTCAGGTAGCTTAACCTAATGAAAATTTTATAATCTGCATTGAGTCTAAGTAAAATATTGGAGACAACTAGAAACTGAAGCCAATTTTTAAGCCAAAGTTAAAATTACAATAAAATATGTAGTTGCTTAATTTATTAAAAAAATATGCAATTTTCACATAAATTTAAGATGCATATTTTAGATCATCTGTAGATAAACACTTCTCCATATCAACTTTCACATCATGAGGAAAGAAATCTTTCACCACTACTTGGTCTGGCATTAAAAACTGCATACATCTCCAACTAGCTTGTTTTCCATTTTATTCTTCTCTTTTTACCTATGGAGGTTACATCCACATACTGAGGATCTGAGCTGTTACTTCCAATCTCATTCGTTGCCATTACAGTGATAATATATGTTGTCCAGGGATTAGTGTGGTTTTTATCAAAGTAGCAGGAATTGGGACCTGACGCTTGGTAGTCTGGACATTCATAGATTTTTTCTTCACTGAAATAAAATGATTTAAAAGTTAAAAGTTTAGGAAATAAAGAAAGGCAGATAATATTCTAGTAATGGCCTAGGTTCAGCATAGAAATTTGAAATATTTATATATAAGCTAATATTTATTTATATATATATAATATCACATGGTAAGATAATAATGGTATGTAATATATATAATCTCACCTCTAGGAAACATTTTGGTGTCAAGTACTATTGCCATAAATGCTTCATTGCTATTTTTACTGCAGTTTTTCTGGATGAGTTTTTTCCCTCCCTTTTTTACACATAGGGATATGTCAATAAAAGAATGGAAAGAGAAATTTCCAGAGACATCACAAGGCAATTTTAACAATATTTATAAGCAAGTAAAAGGGAAATTAAAGACATTCACTTAGACTGAATAAGAAGTGTTGCCAAATATCTTCTTTGCATATTAACTCTGGAAATTAACCTCATGGGCCCTATGGCAGAGGACTGTTGTATTGATTAGTTTGTTTTCAGCAAGATCACAGTACTGTATAGGCTGGAAAAGATCTCTACAGTCATCGAGTCCAACCTTTGACTGATGTCCACCTTGTCAACTAGACCATGACACTAAGTGCCACATCCAGCCACTTCTTGGAGCACCTCCAGGAATGGTGACTCTACCACCTCCCTGGGCAGTTCATGCCAATGCTTAAACACCCTTTCCATGTAGAAATTCTTCCTGATGTTGAACCTGAACCTCCTTTCTCACAGCTTGAGGCCATTTCCTCTCATCCTATCTCTAGTTACATGAGAAGAGGCCGACCCTCCTCTCACTACAACCTCCTCTCAGGTACTTGTAGGGAGTGATAAGGTCCCCTCGAGCCTCCTTTTCTCCAGGCTAAACATCCCCAGCTCCCTCAGCCATTTCTCCTAGGACTTGTGCTCCAGACCCATCCCCAGCTCCATTGCCCTCCTCTGGACTTGCTCCAGCACCTCAATATCCTTCCTAAATTGAGGGCTCCAGAATGGGACACAGAGCTGGGGCCTCACCAGTGCCCCAGCACTGCCCTGGTCCTGCTGGCCACACTATTCCTGATACAGGCCAGGATGCCATTGCCTTTCCTGCCCCCTTGGGCACACTCTGGCTCACGTTCAGCCACTGCTGATGAGCACTCCCTGGCCCTTTTCCACTGGATTCTTCCCCAGTCCTATAGTGTAGCCTGGGGTTGTTGTGACCCAAGGNGCAGGACCTGCCCCTCCTAAGTCCTTGGTAGCTGAGCCTGACCCCTTGGTTGTCCTCTATGTGCTATATAGTCAGACTCAGTGTGATCTGTTCCATGACCTTCCTAATGTTAATGTACCTGCTTTTTAGCATGATCATCATTACAACTATCTCAAAATTTAAATAAAACCCCCTTATTTATTTATGGTCTCTTACAAATTACTCATATTTAGGAGAGGGATTGGTTTGTACTCGATTAAAGCTGATGTATTCACAGCCTACCCCAAGTGTGAAGAACTACACAAACCCAAAGCACCAGGTGATATGCTGCAAGTTAGTCCCACTGCGGTGCTCTGTTGATCACTAATAGTAAGTTCTCTTAGTTCCCAGGCAGTTTTGCCACAGTTCTCAAAGAACAGATGGGAATAAGGGGATTGCACCTGAGAGATGATGAGCCTAGAGACGCAATTGTGGCCCTGATCTGGAGTGCTTGGCAGTGCCTGGGTTGAGCAGGTTTAATGAATTGGATATGCACTCCTATCCCTCCCTAAGCAGGGGTGCTCTGGGCGGTGATATGTAGGACTTAAAATGTTCATTAAAATTTGTTTTGATGAAAACTGAAACATCAGGTCTTCAATAAAATAAGAACTCTCAGATAACTGTTGTGTGGTAACTATTTAAAGGTTTCATCTTTCCTGTTCAGTTAATACCAAACAACTTGTATTTAACTGAAGCAGGGATGTCTGAGGCTTTACCTTATCTATTCTGAACCTCACTGGATTTATTCAAAAAAATTTAATCTCTGAGCTTCCCTGCTTACTCGGCTCTGTTCAAAGACCTCTTGTTTTCAGGAAAAAAGTACAGTTACACAAAGATGCACAGGTTAAGCAAAGTTGCCAAACATATGCACCTTTTATTCCTAAAGAGGATGAGGGAGTCACAGACTTTACCAGAACAGTAACTTTTGAGATGTGATACCCACATCTGATTTCACTTCATTTTGGGAACCATGAGATTGGCTACAAACCCTAAAGGTGAAACAATCACTCTCTATACTCCAGATGGGGTTTTGCTGTGCATAGTAATGGAAAAGCTCCTTGGCAGGGATCCAAGGGCACCCCCAGCCCTGAGTGTCCCTGTCTAGCTTCCCCAGGTACCACCAGGGTCCCGGATACCCATTCCAGCCCCTTGCAGCAGGGATGGTCTCCCCATAGCCCTGCCCTTCCATGGGCTCCCTGAGCCCACCCCAACCCATGGCTGATGTCCTGGCCCAGCCAAGCCTCAGCCTGTCCCCATCCCCAAGGAGGTGCCTGATGCCCAGGGCTGGGCTGCCCCCAGCCTGCCCTGCTCCCTGGGGTGGTGGGATGGGATGGGAGACCCTGCTGCCCCATGGTGCCCTGATGCTCCACTCCTCACTCCTAAAAACTGCATGCCTCCTGCTAAGATGGACAAGTGTGCCTTTCCCAGCACTTCTTCAGACCAGTGGGATTTTAGGTTGGATGAGTTTCAGTGGGGGTAGGCCAAAGTTTTGGGAGTGGCAGTGGTCATGTTCTCTTCCAACAAGGGAAGTCAGTCATCTCATGCAGCCCATGCTGAGGTTAATATGGACTCATAAAAACAACTTTAAAAATTCCCTTTTTCTGTCATAACCATCACTCACAGAATACGTATGTACCACTTGTTACCTGTCCTTGCTGTACAACAGGGTGTAATTGGTAGGAAGTCCTCCATCTGAGCCAGGCTTCCACCAACAAGAAAAGGTTTCCTTTTCTAGAGAACGACATCTCATTATTGTAGGTTTCCCAGGATACGACTGGCCTAGGGAAGTGCAAAAATCCAGTTAGTCATATTAGAGGTGGACAAGGTTTTTGGTTGTTATTGCTGCATGGCAAGCCCAGGCATCAAGGAAAGCCTTTTCCTGAAGAAAATAGAATTATGTGAAACTATAGAGTGAATTGGGCAAATAAATCTGCCTGAAGAAAGGATCAAAACTCTCAAAAAAGTAAATATATTTTTACTTTAACCTTCTAAAATAACTACTAAAATTATTTTGCCTCTCTTTTTAAGATGAAAATTTAATTTTTACCTAAACTCAAAAAGCGTATATTTATCTTGAAATTAAATTACAAAGATTGGAAGTAAATAGAGAACCTTTGGGATTTTTTTGCTAAAACAGTAAGTTTTTTTATCTTCAGATCATCTTAAAATTAAATTTCACCCTCAACTTTGCAACAGAACTAAAATTCCACTACTTGTGCATATTTGGAGTAAATTATAGGTTAGACAAAAAGAATCAAAGGGCTAGATGGGCTTTTTTGTGCACTGGCAATCTGAATGTATTCATGAATTATTTGAATATTCCCTGTTAATCCAAATACATTTAAGAATATTTCTTGCTAAGACTACTTGTCATTAATTTATATCAAGAACACAGACCAAAAATTTACATATATTTTGACATGAAAAGCATGTGACCTTTCAACCTAAGCTTACCTTTATTTCATTAAAGTTCCATATCATCTCAGTGTAACTATTCATATGATGCTAATTTCCAAGACGGTGACAAGCATGAAGTGAATGGAGGGATGGAGGGAGTGCCTTTCATCATTGCCACCACACAATCCTTAAATTATTACTATATTAAAAAGAACTACTCTAGCCATTTGCAAAATTGCCATAAAAAACTTCAGAAGAAAGTAATTTAAATAGGTACAGGCTCCAGTGGTGGTCAGGGTAGACTGGGTAAAGGCTCATACTTTTCTGAAGAAAGTGTTTTAAGGAAAAACAAGTGTTCCAGGAAGTGTTGTACTTACCAGTCAGGCCTGCTGTAGTCAGAGCAAGCTGCAAAATAATTTGAAATGATGAAATGAATCCCTGCTTCATGATGTCTGCTTCTCCTCAGGAGGAAATGTCAGATCAGGGGCCCACTGAAAAACACAACATCAGGCAAGGGCCAGTAACAATGCTGAACTTACAATATGCATCACTTGGCTTGACCAAAGTCCTTTTGAATTGCAGGTAATTGATTCTCATTCTCTCTCAAAAAGGTGCGGCAACACCTACAGTTCCACTTCAGGAGCTGAAAACCTGAATCCCGGAGTAGCAAGTAGATCTTCCCAAAGGTCTGAATGGTTAGCTAGGATTACAATTCATAGCATTAACAAATCTTGCATATTTTTTTGGCATCTTGGGGTACTGGGTGCTTATCTTAGAGTTCTAACTTTTAGAGTCATTAATTTACCTAAGAAATCAGCCTTTTGGTAACAAAAATATACTTCTATCCTTAGATACAAAGAAATCAACACATTTGAACACTGGAAGTCCTGAAAACAGAAGGCAAATAGAAAAGGTCCAACATTTATTTAAAAGATTATGATTTTTGATCCAACCTCATGACTTCTGAATCTTTGGGGCTGTCAATGTTCAATTCAGGATTACTGAGCTGAAGAATGCTACTCTTTCTGTGCATTTAATTCATTGTTTTTACTGCATTTGATTTTGCAGTGAAATGGAAATGCCAAGATCAGAGAAAAGAAACCAAGGAAAAAGTGACACGATGTCACAGCTAATTTTCTGTGTGGAAATGCAAGACGGGATGCATTTATCCCTCTTTCTTCAGCCTGTAAAGGCCAGTGCCATAGAACTCGGCTGAAATACACATATGCAAGTGGGAAGCTGCCAGCTGTGACAAAGACCCGGTCCCTGCAGTGGGCTGACACCACTAGATGTCCTCAGAATTCAGGTTATAACTCCGGGTGCTCTGGAGACCCTGTTGTTGATAAATCTGTTTGCTTAGCCTCAAGGAAAGACAGAACGACTTAAAGCAAACCTGCTGCTTCTCCCACCAATATGATTCCTGCTTGGAGATGATGGCTGCAGTCAGCTGTCAGCCTCTCAGTAGCCAAACTCACTCTTTGAAACTAAAGAAAAATTTCCTAGCTAAGTAGGAACCTCTTTATCTCAGCTTTCCACTCCTACCAAGCACATCTGACAGGTATTTGTATGCTTGCAACCCATTCAGTGTAGCACAGCATGGGAACAAGCTGTGTCTTTGGTGAGGAAAAATTCTTTGTGGTTTATCAGATGACTCAATTTTCAGTATGCAATTCATTTTTTGTGTCAAGAAACTAATCCATCATTATACAAATGTTTTTCAAGCACAAAGGCAAATGAAGTATCAGTTAATTTAACTGAGTCTAAAACATGGTTGCCATGGACAATGAGGAAAACAACAACAGTTGGCTGCATTTCCATATACCACTTCTGAATATCCAGGCACATTTCAGGCATGTAACTGAGGTACACACTGGAAATTCACATCTGGGTTGATTTTAAACTCACTCAGAGCATTCTGAGCACATGCAGTCAGTGGAGTGAGAAACACTCAAATATAAATTCCAGTTTTGTGCAAGCGTACGGAAATTTTACTAATGTAAACAAATGGCAGGCAAAATGTTAGTGTTTACCTTTAGAAACTAGCTGAAAACATGGTGTTGTATAATGAGGAACACAGGTGATCATACTCATACAAAGCATATTTTTTTCAAGTGAAGGTGAAATATTAACTATAAACAGTAGCTATGTAATATACATATGATACCATTTACAATATTTTACTATTTCTAAAAATAGTTGAAACATTTGCAAAATACAGCACTTTCAAACTCAGACTCATACTGTGATTCCCTTTAGGGAACTGGTACCATGATTCATTTTTTAACTTTTACATATGCATCTTTTCTGTGTGAAGAATGGACAGGTAAGATAAACTGATTACAACACATAAAAGAATGAAATTTTTCAATACAACAAAAACAAGGCACCACTAAGAAAGACCTTTATTAGAGCACACCGCAAGTTAAATGGTATAGCTTTGGAAACTGAAGACCTAAAGAACCACATTAATAGAAAGAGGAAGAAATTAATGCATTTAAAGCCAAGTATTTTTCCCTGGGGGCATTTGAAAATGAGATTGTTGTGAAACACTTCTGTGATATGGCTGTTAAAATGAACAGAAGGGATACAGGGGAGGAACATGAACCTATTAGTGCCACAGACTAGGCTCTGTGTATGATTCTCATCAGCTCTACTTAGAAAAACACCAAACCAGATTTAGATCAGATTTAGGACACAACTACAAATATGACATAGAGGCTGTCTCATGATGGTGACTTAAAGAATTAGCTTTGTACTCCATGCAAAGGTGGTTGTCATCTATAAACATAGCAGGAGATAAGCATCAAAAGAGGGAAAATAAGAACGTGTAAAATAGGAATGTTTCCATGGGTGCCTGGTATTTGGAATTTGTGAATCAATTAGAATTTATAAGGCTTCTGAGGAGGTATTGTTTTTTTGTTGTTTTTTGTTTGTTTGTTTTTAAATACTTGTTTTAATAAACTAGATAATGTCCACTTCATCATAACTGTATCAAAAGTGATCTCCCCTATCTATGACATGGAAATGTTTCCATAAAAGGGCATCTAGCATTATTGAAAATGCTGTGAGAGAATGCTTCACTTTTAGGACTGAATGCCTTCTTTTATAAGGGATACAGTGAACACTGACTTGCCAGAAAGTCATGCAAAACCAAGGGTTGAGAACTGATAATTAAAGGATCACATGCCTCCTTTAGATGGTTTTGATTTAATTCCAGCCAAGTTATTGCATTCTGACATTCCAGCTGAATTTCTCCCTTTTAACACAGCTGTTTGATAGTATTTAACAGCTGCACATCACACACTGGAAAACAGTGCTTCTTGATGGAAATGGGAATTATTACAGTGGTTTTAGAATAAACAGAAGAGTTATATATTCCTGTAAGATAATGTTAGCCTGGAATTGATAATATAATGAAGTTGTATGTTTGAAAACTGTGTTCACAATGCTACTAGATGAAGAGGAAACCTAAACACCTGTACTGAAATCAGGTGCTGTGGAGCATGACTGAGAAAAAAATGTTCTTGTCCTAACTGACTTTTAGTTCTTGTGTTCTTTTCATTTTTTTCTTGGCTATACTGATGGCTAAATTTCCTGGGATTGTCAGAGAAGTCTTGACTCCATTCTCACAGATGGAAAAATTTTCTATCTGCAATGCTTTCAGGCTTGCAGGAACAGGAACAACTATGTATCAGCCACTGGTGATGACATTATGTCCATCACAAGTTCTGCTCGTATGGTTAAATAAATCAAAAGGTAAAAGTACTTCGCCAAAGTGTACTGAAAAAGTTTCACCTTCCCTCTAGTCATGATGATAAGCAATATTCATCTTTCAGCCTTGGGGAAGGCAGTTTAAGGAGATCGCAAAACACCAGAGTTCATTACCATTTGAACAGCTGAACTACGGATGTGTGAAACCAAGTACAACTAAAGAACAGAATAAAGCAAGAATGTGACAGTCTGTTTGACCATCCAGAACATTCAGCTCTGCTGTGGACATTGCATGAGTCTGCCTTCCCACACAGAGATCTCAAGTGTCAACACGGATATATGTTCCTAGCAATGACTTGAGCACTGTTCTGGCTAGTTGTTTTTGAATGACAGTGATGGTTGGGATTATACTGCAAGTTAAAAGCTGTAGGTGTGCAGTGTGACCAGAGCTCTCTTCCCCTCTCTGAATGAGCCCTAATTGGATGTCTCATAACTCTGAATCCCTCAGGCACTCAGTATTGCCTTCATGGTGATGAACAGGCTCCAGAGAAGATAGGGAGTTCAGACATGTCTCTGATCTGAATTTCTTGTGACTGATTCCAGGTGGCTGCTTTTAGCACATAGGTTCTGTGGAGTACTTTGTGAGGATGCTTAGTACGTGCTGTTGGCTATGTAAGGGATCTAGACTTCCAGTTAATCTGGTAGGACTAAGGACTTCATATTTCTGTGTTGCATAAAATGGGAGCAATGTAAAAGTCTTCTAGATTTCACCTGAAAAGCCTATATATGGGTTTATAATACACTTCTATATTTCTCTCTTAAACAAAACCACCTCCTAATAACCCTTTGCAGCCCTTCCTTTGATAAGCAGTCAAGGTGTGATGATGAATGGAGCAAATTCCCCCTCACTCATGGGGATAAGCTCCTGAGTCTGAAAGACTTGATTCATTTTTGAAAATCACGAAACCACAGATTCTTGAAAATAGTTTAGACCCTTACTTCTCCATCATAGTATTTATGCTCTTAGCTCCTATTGATTTTACAGAATTGAGCCTGAAGCTCTCTTAAAAACTCTAACCATTTAAACTGAGGAAAAAAAAAAAGTACGATTATCCCTAATTTACAGATGGGGAACGATGACAAAGAATAACCAAGTGCATTGCTCAGACTCATATTAGAAGTTTAACAAAAGCTAAACCCAGATCCTTTCCTTTTCTTTTCTAAATACCACCTCTACTGCCTTTGTTTTCCCACTAAAACACGATTTCACTAACAATAGCAATCTTTCTCTACCAGTCTCACAGCTCCTGAATATTCCATTTTCTTCCCTGGTGGTTTGAATGTTTAGCCATAATTGCAGGATTATTATTTTTACAGCTGTCTTTTATAGAAAAGCAAAACACAAGATCCAAAGAGTAAAATTTTAGAGTCTGAAAGCTAGAATTTACATTAGAACTTGAAATATGATTGAAATTCATCTCAACCAACTACCAAGCCCAACTCCACAGTCATTATCTTCCTACAACAGTTTTAAATGTTCTTTATATATAGTATAATCATGAAATATAAAGATGAATTTCCTACCTAAAGGATTCATGTATGTGAGGAAGCTTTTTATTCCTCTCTTTCATGAATGCCAGATCACTTGATAAGCTGCAAAAGAAAAAGGATTTCAGGATTAGTATATTATCAGAAGTATCAGTACTTTATTCCTAAAACATAAAGATAAAAATGGTCACGCTTTGTATTAGCTGCTGCAGATACGTATTAGATATTGACTAAAGTCAATACATTTAAACATTGAGAAAAATACAGACTATGGCAAAATACTGTGTTACTGTACATGCTTTCCTTTATCTGTTTGAATAAAAGCACAAAACTTTGTAGCAACTTTGGATGCTGTTTAAACTTACTGGTAGACTGTGATAGGCTACTCGAAGGCTAATCATCTATACAGGCCAGGCCAGGAGCAGATAAAGACTGACAGGGCTGGGGGAGGCACTCTAGCAGCTTAACCAGTGAAAATGAGGAGCAGGGAATGAGCTTCACCTGGCTATCAAAGCACAGTCCTTGTGTGGAACCCACAAAACAAATCCCCTTCCCCATGTCTCATTGACTGAAGGAGGTGTTGTATTCATTAAGAGATGCAGCAGGGAAAAGAATTTGGGGAGGAAAGGATCAAAGTGGACTGAGGAGAGACAAGCATGGGAAAGTAAGAGGAATAGAGATCAGTCCAGTGTAAACTTGTCAGACTGAAATGTGTGGCTGATCACTGTAGCCTACTCTATGCGCTCATTAAATCCTATTTGTAACTACCTTCTGCCTGGGTGGACTGCTCCGAGTGGTACTTTTGGATGCTAGTGGGCTTCCAGCTCGATTAGCCAGTGAAGAAGAGACTGACTGCAAAACTCCAGGCTCAGATGCAGCTCCCCCACAGCTGGGGAGACCAGAGGATCTGAGGCCAGCTACTGGGTCAGCTGAGCATCTAAGAGCAGCTACTAGAGCCATCCCTTCTTCGTGTGCAAATGCACACACATGTGTGTAAATGTGTAAGTTATATGTAAATGTTACAGCATTGTTGATGTGTGTGGCCTCTGTGTGGTTTTTGTGCCCGTGCACCCACCCACTGGGAGCAGCTGCTGAGGAAACTGAGGATATGAACCTACAGCAGCTGCACATCTATGGGGTACCTGATTCAGCTGGCTCTAACAGACTGACATGTACTGTTTTACAAAAAAATCCCACTACTTTGTTTAACTACCTGCTCTTTGTCATCCCATCCACATACACTATTCTGTAAAGAAACAATTTAGATGAGCTTCAATGGGCAACTTATCTGCCAGAGAAACAAAAACTATTTATACGTTAAATTACTAACTTCATCATTCTGTTGCTTACAAAAATTTCACTGTAAACAATTTTAAACAAAGTAGAATATTTTCTAACTAGCATTAAGAATATACTGTATCTCCTGGAGACCAGGTGGAAAGATATATTAGTCAGTTACCAAGGCACTCTTTTGTTTGGCTCCATTTCAGCAAAGCTAATGAGAGCAATAAAAATACCATGAAGTTATTTGGCAGCTAGACATTATGCCATTACAGAGGAACGGATTTAATTGAGGGCGATAAATGGTTTCTTTTTTATGTGCATATTTAAAATGGCATCAATAACATACAACTGAATATGGCAGAAATAATGTTTGCAGTTACTCAACCATGAGATAAGGTGAAATATAGTTTAAAGATGGAGCACAATAAATGCTTCCTGCTTTAGAGAGGACAGAAATCTGGTTGACAGTGTGCATGCTGGCAACACTGTTTGACTCGAAATTGAGTAAATAGAATTCTCAAAATTCTGCCTCATAGATCTCGATCACTTCACAGAGACATTTTTAAAACAATGCAGTTGTTTGACACTTGAAGGGGAGCATAGTTCTAAGAGAAAATGTATGGTTATGATCACAAAATAAAGACAACACTTTTTCTGATTTCTGCTTCTTGGTACTACATCAAAACACACAGCTCTATCCTAGTAGCAATTTTTTTTTCTGCTTTCATAACTCTCTTCATCAGGAAGTGATTTTATGAACTAGTGACACAACCCTACATAATATGGCTGACATAAAAAGTATTTTTTACCAAAGCTGCAATAGTGTCATAAGCATTGGCTTCATCGTATCACTGATTGGAAAGGATCATGATCAGACTTTAACTGTCTGCATTAACCAGGACAATGCCTTTCATCATAGTATTTCTATATAAGATGATCATTATTCAAATAATATTTATTGTGGTAGTCCTGAGAACAAAGACAGAATCCCACTGTCTTTGGTACTGTACAGAGAAGTGTTTCTGCTCTTAAGATCTGAAAATGTAAGTAGCCAATTAATAATACAGAGTGGAAGGAAGTGATCTAAAAAACAGGTCAAAACTTGAATAGTTTTTGTTTGAGACTAAAAGCTATTTTATTATAAAATATTTTCTAAATATCCCGTAAACTGGGAACTGCCTATGAAGGATCAGTTTTAGAAAATTCATTTCAGAATATCATTAATTCTTTTTCAACCAAAGCCAACGCATGCAGATTTTCAAAATTCCAAAATGAAAAAGTATCACCAGATATCAACGTAAAGCGCTCCATTTTGAAATGTACCAGTAGAATATCTTCTGAAATCTAATCAAATAATTGCAGGGTTTTATAACTTTTTTTCAATGAGATCATGTTGTGATGAAAAATTTCTGATAATCTTTAATTATACACAGAATTTCAATGAGTAATGCAATGACATGAAACTCTTGCTATTTTGACATTTCTGGGAGAAGATGTGGGTGAAGAGATGAGGACGTTTATTGCAAAGAGACTAAAATTATGAAAACTTTAAAGGAAGTAAAGGAACAGAACTTTGAAAGTAGTAAAGAGTAACACAGTAAGATTGAAAAGTGAGAGGTTAGAGAGAGTAAGACAATGAGGAAGGACACAGAAGAGGGAAAGAACAAATAATCTGCACCAGGCAGTACAGTGTCAGATGAAATTGTCATTTCAAATGTGTTCCATTATTCTGTTTGAGTTGGAAAGTCCAACCCACTGGATGCCACCCCAAAATAGCCTTTTCTTGGTGAACACAGGTGATGGGGTGGGGTGGAGGAGACACATCTCCTGAATCCAAGTGCCTGCAAGCACCACCACAAGTGGGGTAATACTGAGGAAAGATGTGACCTTAGGTCTAGAGCACATTCTTTAGTCCCTCTCACTTGCACAGCCCATTTTGTCTGAGTCTGGCTCTGGAATCTCCCTTCAAAGCTTTGCGACTGTGGTAAGTCCCTAAGAGAAAGAACCTGGCTGCAGGGGAGCAAATGTTCTTCTTCGATTGCAAGTATGCTCAACAATTAGCTGTATCAGTGGGAGCAGAGACTGTTTTCTGCTTGTGTTCTCTTTTTCAGGAGGTCCTCAGTATGAGGTTGTAAAAGTAGCTGTTTCTTTGTCTTTTTTCAAATATATATTATACATTTACACTTGAATTGTGTAAGTGACTATAGAGTTATTCTGTAAAAGAACACAATTGCCAAAAATTACTACTCCAATCAAACAGATAAAAACACTCAATGTCCTATTATTTGTGAACACGAATATTTCTCATTTTCCCCAAGCTTCAAACTTGTTGATAAAAGCTTCGTGGTTGCACGCTAAAGGCCACCACTATTGCCATGTACAGGTAAGTGGCACACTGGTTAGCTAAACGAATGAAACAATGTTATCCTGGTAATCTAAAACTAATTATTTGAGAGAAATTGCTGACAATAATGGGAATATTCAGCCTTTAGTTTATTGAGTTTAAAATTATTAATATTTTGGCACTTTTAAAGCATTATACCCCCTTTGATACTGAACTATGTGGATATGCAGAGAAGTATCTTTATTATGCCTAGCTCAAATCTTGGTGGCAGTTTGTGGATCTCCTCCACCACCTAACTCCTGAGTACACTCATGTTTAACACATTTCATAAACAGATTGTTCTCTATGGGAGTTTAGACAGGTGGCATTAATCTCTAATGTCAGTAGAAAACACAGTTCCCTCACAAGAAGAGTCTTATTATAGAAAGTCAAATGTTCAAACTTACATACTCAACCACTAATAGTATCAATACTGCTCTATCACAACCTTGTTAAGTTCTACATAGATGGTGTTATAGTACGGTCATCTTCCAGGAAAAAAAAATAAATTAAAATAGTAATAATAAAACTAGTTTTGCAGTGGAAGAATATTGAAGCTCCTAAGAAGTGCATTCTGAGGGAATTTAATTCACCCTTTGATCAGAAGAACAAATTTCCCTTCTGATTTCTTCACGATGAATAAAAAAACTGAATGAAGTACAGCACTAACCTGATCTACTCCCCATCTTCACCCCAGACTGCTATTCCTTGGAGATTTTCAGCCACAGTGAATTGTAGTTTGGATTTTTCTTTTGTTTTGCAGGATAAGGAAATGACCCTGCCACTGCAGACTGTGAGATTTTTATGTGCTTGTTTACAGAATAAAGTAACAGTGCAGTCTCTGGAGGTTAAAGGTAAATTTATTAATATATTCATCCATTAACCCATTCATTCATTAACTTCAGCTCAGCTCCTTACAAACTGCAATGACATCACTGTGTTTCTTACTGATGAATGTGTTTCTGACAAGTAATACTTGCATCTCTGACAGTAAATAAACATCTGCCAAGAATCTATTTGAAGAAATTAATTTTGCAAAGAAAGAGAAAGCTTCATTGTGCAGCAAAGGCAAACAACTTCACAAATAGATCAACTAAATATGGGACATCAGGTTTCAGACTACGGGCAGTGTTTAGTTTTAGCAAACTGAGGACATAAGAATGCCTCTCCCCTTCCTCTGCTGTACCACCAAAAGTGCTCAGTAAGATTTAACATGAATAACACAGTTTGCCCTACTCCTCTGTGGAGTTTGAACACTTCTTGTTGAAATAATGAAGAAACAGCTACTTAAAAGAACTTGGAGGAGAAAATATTTCAAGGATTAAAAAAATATACTCTGTACTAGAGCAAAATCTATTTCAACACTTTTCTTCAGTACATTTCTGCTATTTGGTGAAAAAAGACTCAGAATGAAATAAAGGAATTTTAGTTATAACATGTATCAGTGCTTCAGGCTACATCTGTATTTTTCAGCACATTCTTGATTCACTGTATATTGTATAGCTTCCATGGCTGGGAAATTTCTCCATCTTTGCACTCAGTCTCAGATTGGACCTACACTGAGTACAGTAATTACCAAGTTTTATAGGCCTTATTATACTGAGTAATGACTTAACCTTGGAACACTGGAGTCAACACTGGAGTCCTCTGCTTTTGAAATGACTTGCTTCATCAAGATTATAAAACTACATTCAATGTAGGGGCCAAAGGGGAAGGTGTGAAGGTGGGGTAGTGGAGTGATAATTTCAGAGTTACTTGCAAGTAAATCCACCTGCTTTTCAGCTAAAAGAAATGGACAAAAATTCAAAAGTTTCCATAGCTGCAGGTAGGCAAAGATTAATTCTTTTTATGCCCAAGCATCTGAAATATCAGACCATCTTTTAATTGGACAAAGGCTATCTCACAAAAAAATAAAAAAAACCCACCCAAATTTAAAGTTAATAAATCTGAAATAATAATGGCATTTCTTTTAGAAACATTTAATGTTTGCAAGGAATCACAGAAAAGGCATCAGGAACTTTAATGCTTGCCCTCTGCAGGGTGGACTTCATGGGACATTACAACAAACGATGATATTTTAGTAACAGCTGAAATCATTTTAAGCATGGTAATTTAGATCACTAGAAATCAACTATCAGCCTTTATAATTAAAACCAACCCATTTTGTTTCATATTCCAATACACTCAACTTTAATTTCTAGGGTTTTTTGTAGGCACCTAGTTACTCAATTATATTTCAAATGGTAGAAGCATTCATTTTGTGTGTAATCCACTATATTTCTTCCACAATCCCTGAAATAAAAACCTTATGCTGACATTTATGAAATGGCAGGAGGAAAAAATGCTTTAACTGTGGGTATTAGTTTAGGTAATAACAACAAGGCTTTTAAATCCTTGCTTGCATAAAGGCTGACCTTTTCAGTTGATATAAAAGTAATTTCTATTAAAACTTGGATCCACACTTCAGTCATTATTGCTACCTGCATCTTTTCAAGTTGCCTTTTCAGCAATGCCTCTTATGTTCATATGTCTGAATCTGCTTGGCCCTAGGTAACAGTATATTTTATATAATTTAAAGGTAAAAATCACTGAACACAACTGTGTTTTAAATTCCTCTTTTAATTTAATCTTTGAGTTGCTTCACTGACAGTACATTGAATATATGATTAGACACTGTTAAAGATACTGGCACCAGATTTCCAAATCTAATTTGGATTGTTTTGTTTGTTTGTTTGTTTCTTGTGTGTTTTGTTTTTTTTTAAACTGGGCATGGTAGAAATCTTGAGTCAAGAGTTCTGTCTCCCTTAAAGTCTGCTTCCACTTGAGATTTGTGCATCCTGCAGATGGTTACACCTCTGACAAGACTTCCAATAGAGCAGACTTGGGTGACCCTCATCAGTACACAGAACAAAGCCAATGTGAAGCAGCTCAGAATCATTTAGGTTGGAAAAGATCTCTGAGATCGAGTCCAACCTTTGACCAATTACCACCTTGCCAACTAGACCATGGCAATAAGTGCCATAACCAGTTGTCTCTTGAAGACCTCCAGGGATGGTGACTCCACCATCACCCCGGGCAGCCTGTTCTAATGTTTGACAACCCTTTCCATGAGGAAATTCTTCCTGATGTCCAACCTAAACCTTCCCTGGAACAGCTTGAGGCCATGTCTGGGAAGAGGCTGCCTGGGAGAAGAGACTGACCCCCACCTGAGTAAACTCTCCTTTCAGGGAGTTGTAGAGAGTGATGAGGTCTCCCCTGAGACTCCTTTCTTTCAGGCTAAACACCCCCAGCTCCCTCAGTCACTCCTTATGAGACTTACTCTCTAGACCTTTCCCCAGTTCCATTGTTCTTCTCTGGACTTGAGAACATAAGGAATATTAGGGGTCTAAGAACCATCCAGGAAAGTGCAAAGGAGAGGCAACTTTCCTTCTGCCCCACAGAGTTTTGTTGCAGGTGCAGCTCAGAGAGATCGTAACTCAGCTTGCAAAGTTGGTGTCTGGATAAAGAACAGGTTTTGAGGGTTGGTTCAAGGTGGTCTTTCAAGGTAGCACAAATGGCCACAGCACCTTAAGAAGACAAATCAATTTCAGACAGTATGGATGGGCAATTGAGACACTTTGGAACCTTTAGATGTAAACAGTGCAGTCAGAACGATGTGTTACCCTATACAGATAAGAGATAGGCCCCAGTTGTTCAAAGCTAAATAAACACAGCAACTTCTAGCCGCTTCTCACAGCCCATTTAATCTTTGATATGGAAACCAAATCAAGGGGACAGTGCTTTCAATAGAGATTTCTGGAACATTCCTCCTCCAGAGGTGCAAAAGAACAATGATTCTACAAGTTCCTAATGCACATTGCATTTCAAAATCTATTCCACTATTTCAGTTTCCCACTCTAAACTGATCAGCTCTTTAAACACTTAAAAAAACCTAATTCTTTGAAAGGTGAAACTGGTACTTGAAAATACTGGCATATGCATGTAGAATATGAAAGGAAAGAGTCACAGGCTCTTTTTTAGGTCTCAAAACCTCTGATTTGAGCAAGAATCCTTATTTTTTATACCTGTGCACACTTAGAAGAATTTCACAATTATCTGTATAAAACAGTATAGGCAATTAATCTTCAAGTCAACAAGTGCATAGTAACAACCACTTTGCTGTTCTAAGTATGACCCTTTATTCTTATTTACTTAACAGCTTAAGCTTACTCAATTTCACTTTAACACTCAACCTTCAATCACCTTGTCCTTCAAGTAGCTTACAACACTCAAAACCGTAAACAAATGCTGTCATTCCTTTTACAGGTTCGCATTCTGAGCAGATACATTTGTGAAACTAGATATACATGCATATTTTCTTTGAACAGAGTATTAAGGCTCTGTTCTATGTCAATGATGTGATCATGGGACAAAGGCAAAGGAAAGAAGAAAGCAGTTTTAAGATCCTTTATGTGGAAAAGGCAAGAATCTTCATCTGAGAGAAAGGCTGTTGAGACCACTGGTGTTCAATTTGTAATCCTATTCTTTATCATGTGATAGATTTTCAGATACTTAACACTATATTTTCTTTACATGCTCCACATCTGATAATTTCACCTCTTAAAATTCACTCATATGAGAATTTCACAGGCTATACAGATGTATTTTTTGATGGAGGTGTTCTAGGAAACATATGTTTGTACTTCACAAGTCATGTTTATACTTCACAAGGCTCAGCAACCAAGCACATGGCCTCAGTCCTTTACTATATTCCCTGTATGGATGCTTTTACTCTTTGAAAGTCCCACTGATCTAAACTGACTTGTTGAGATTTCTGTCTTTGGGATGAATGTAATGGGAGTTACACTCTACTTTATTTAGACTTTTTTTTAACCCTAAGTATCATAGCACTTGAGGACTTTTTAAAATACAGTAACTACAAAATATGATTTACTACATGTAAAGTACATAATATTAATTGGAGTCCTAAAACAGTATCACTCTAAATGAATGTAAATTATTCAAAAAAAATTGTGTCCTGATTTGACACAAATTTTGCTCAAATTATTCAGGAATCAAGCATTTTCCTGCAGGAATCTGAAAGCTTAGTAGCAGCTTCTCAAGATCAGTTTTCCTATGAAATTAAATTCACTAGTATACACTCTGATATGAAATCAATTGTATGTCACTGAATTCACTTAATGAATTAAATACTTATATACAATCAACCCACTACTAGAAACTAAAAGGGATAGGAAACAGTTTTTACTTTTAGTACTATCACAGGGCAAATACTCTAGATTTTCAGGTAAATACATCAAGTGGATATCTAAACAAGCAGCAGGAAGCACTGCTAGGACCAATAAGAACAATTATATTAAAAAAACAGTGCAGAAATGCAGAAAGCAAATGTTAAAATCAGATGCATTTCTGCAGGTTGCCTGCAACTGAAATTGGTAGGAATCTTCATTAGTTCAAAAGCTTTGAAACGAGGGTCTCAGTTTAAATGTGTGGTGCTGCTGCTGCATAAGACCTGATATTACTAGTATTTTCCATAGTGGAAGTACAGGTTCTGAAGCAGAAATCTGTGCATAAGAGGAGGAAAAAAAATAAGTCAAGGGCAGAGAATCATGGAGAACAGCAAGTCTTCCAGGTACCATCCCAGAAGCCTGAAAGACAGAAGTATAAGAAACCACAAGTATGTTCTGCTGATGAAGAGGGAGAATTAGAGATCAGCTCCAGAGTTCTGCTCCATCCCTTCCAGTAGTTTAGTGTCTGACAACTCTTGTCCACGTGCAAAATGGGTGGGCATCTCACTGAGATGCATATCTTTTTAACCACACTTATAATTTCCACGTTGATTGAAATTAATGTTTCCAAGATACTTTGAGGACTTTAGACTGAAGGCATTATTCATGAGATCAATTATTTGTAGTAGTGATTTGTTGTCAACAATTAAAAAAAAAAATCCAAGTGCCATAAATTTTAATAAACATTTCAAAGAATCACAGAATGGAGATTGTCTAGTCCCACCCCACTACTCAGAGCAGGGTCAGCTAGAGTAGGCTGGTCAAGCTCATGTCCAGCTGGGTTTTGAATATCTCCAAGGATAGAAATTCCACAGTCTTTCTGTAAATAAATTCCACAACCTCACAGTAAATCAATTTTTCTTTATGTTCAAGTGGATTTTCTTATACTTCAGTTTGTGCTTGTTGTTTCTTGTCCTTTCCCTGGATGCCACTGAGAAAAGCCTGGCTCAATCCACTTTATTTCCCCAGGAGCTAATTCACCCACTGATGAAAGCCATCTCTTTTTCTGGTAGAACAGTTCCATCTATCCATAGGAGAGTTGCTCCAGTCCCTTAATTATCTTAGTCATCCTTTGCTGACTTACTGTGATATGCCCATGGTTTTATCTACTAGCAAGTCCCAAATAGAACTCCAGGTGCTTTAAACCTAAGACTGTCTAACCCTTCAGGACAACACTTTAAAAACAAAGCTAAAATATACAACTAGTTCCATTCAGTGACAAAGGGAGAGACAATGAGGCCAGCTCTGAGAACTCTGCTTTAGAGCTCCACTAGGCTCATTTTCCACTGGTATATATGTATAAGAACTGGCACTGAGGTTCAGGAAATTGTGGTTCTAATCCTCAATCTCTTTCTATTTTCTCTTATATGATATTTTTCCATTAGTCAAAATCCTTTTTTAGAGGAACTGTGCTCATAACAAAAGCATCAGCCAATGACTGAATTCCTTTACAAACCACTTTATTTTTGACTTTACAGCCAAACCATTAAATAAGTCATATAAATTCTCAACCTGGGAACAAACTGTCATTCTTCAGAAAGTTCATCTGTTTGTGTTTGGCTAACTGCATGGAAAATAAAAGCTTTGTCATTTCTTGCTATTTTTTTCTCTCCCTCCATTAGCATTCAGGTTGGTAACTCCTAACAAGAATTATATGCCTGGCATTTCTATTTGATTGTCATTTTCAGTGATTGCAATGAAATTACATCCCAGAACATTTTAATGACTGCCACTTTACAGAAAGCTTTAGATTGATAGCACACTTCTCACTGCTGGGGAACATGAGTATTTGTTCTTTATAGCATCTAAAAAATATGCAGGTCTGTTTTTCCTGCAGCTTTACTTATACAATTATGTTTGACACTAAAACCCAGCAAAGCCTCCTACTTGTATGGTGACAGCGGTACTAGGTTATGAAGTCTGGGTGGAGCACCTGCCTGTGGTGGGCTGGCCTGGGCTTCATGCCGGGTGCCCACCAAAGCTGCTCTGTCACTCCCTCCCTGCTCAGCCGGACAGGGCAGAGAAAACACAATGAAAGGCTCATGGGAGAGATCACTCACCAATTACTGCCACAGACAAAACAGACTTGAATTGAGGAAATTAGTTTAATATATTACCAATCAAATCACAGGAGGATAATGAGAAATAAAAAGTAAATTTTATAACACTTTCCCCCCACTCCTCCATCTTTCAAGGCTCAGCTTGACTCCTGATTTCTCTACTTTTTCCCCCTCCATTAGATCGTGGGAACAGGGAATGAGACTTGTGGTTGGTCAGTTCATCACACGTTGCCTCTGCCACTTCTTCCTCCTTCACAGGAAGGACACATCACACTCTTCCCCTGCTCCAGTGTGGGGTCCCTCCCATGGGAGCCAGTCCTCCACAAACATCTCCAATGTGAGTTCTTCCCACTGTCTGCAGTTCATCACAAACTGCTCCAGCATGCGTTCCTTCCAGGGAGTGCAGTGCCTCAGGAACAGGCTGTTCCAGCATAGGTGTCCCACAGGGTCACAAGTCTCACCAGCAAACCTGCTCCAGTGGGGGCTCCTCTCTCCGTGGGTCACAGGTCCTGCCAGGAGCCTGCTCCAGCACAGGCTTCCCACAGGGTAGGAGACTTCTTTCAGCATCCACCTGTTCCAGAGCAAAGTCCTTCAGGAGCTGCAGGTGGATCTCTGTTCCCCCATGCACCTCCATGGGCTGCAGGGGCACAGCTGCCTCACCGTGCTCTGCACCATGGACTGCAGGGGAATCTCCATTCCAGTGCCTGCAGCATCTCCTCCAACTCCTCCTTCACTGACCTTGGTGCCTGCAGGGCTGTTCCTCTCACACATTCTCACTCCTCTCTTCCATCTGTGGTTCTGCAGCAGTTTTAATCCCAGAGGCGCTGCTACCATTGCTGGTGGGCTCAGCCTTGGCCAGTAGTGGGTCTGTCTTAGATCTGTCTGGCATTGGCTGTGTTGGACATGGGGAAGCTTCTGACAGCTTCTCACAGAAGCCTCCCCTGTAGCCCCTCTCCTACCAAAACCTTGCCATGCAAACCCAATACACTGACAAAGGACATTGTGAATTGAGGAGGGGGAGCTGTGCCAGCTCTACTACGACAGCACAGAGGAAGAAAATACTCATCCTGATTTTTGTAATGATTAATGTGCCATTCTTCTCGAGCCAGGAGATGAGGTTTGAATCACAGACAGCTGGTACGAAACAAAATTGTTTTCAAATAGTTTCCTTCTACACAGTGGTAGTGACCTACGTTCATGGTGTCAGGGTGTGATGAGTGGCTTTGGACATCGCTTATCCCATACACCCTCAGCTGCATCAAACATTTCTTGGCCACTGCTAACACTTTGTGCCCTTGAATATAGTAAGTCTGTAATTTTGTGAGAACAAAAGCTCTTTCAGGGACAGTTTTGCAATACTGACTCAACAGAAGTTAAGCTCTAAAATGTGTCAATAACACATGATTAAAGCTGAGACCAGCCTGCAAAAAGACCATGTTTTTTCCATGCACTGGAACTAAAAAAGCCTGATTTTCTAAGAAATTGTTTCACCTTGCCACTTCAATAACAGCTTCCTTCTTCCTGACTTCCTCTATTATACTCCACTGTCCAAGGGACTGAAAGGCTATGGCTGGGCTGGAGATAAACTTAAGCAAATGGATGGTTTCTACACAAGTCAGCTTGAATGGCCAGCATGCATATGCTGGCAGTCTAATGGGCTTTTGCCAAAAGGAACCCCATATTAAATAAATTCTGCATAATCTTCCTTTCACATGAGCAGAAAATACTAATTGGAGTATCTTTTTTCCATTCATTTGACAATTTTTAGGGAAAAAATGTTTCTATTAACCTTGGGAATTTTACCACCTTTTATATATGATTGATACTGGGCAACAGTATAGCACAATATTGAAGGAATGGGCCTGTAGCTTGTGCAATCAGTTAGCTTCACTTCCTCAGTAAACCAAGAACAGTTTCAAATTTCAAAATCTCCGATTATTATTTTTTAATTTTAATTCTATTTTTCTGCTATGTCTGTAACAGCTGACATGTTCACTCTGAGCATGCAGTGCATGTTTTACGGGTTGCCACCTGAGGAAAGAGGGCATAGGCTTTTAGAAAAATGTGTAGACTACAAACTCTTGTGTGGACCACACCTGGAGAAAAATGGACCTGTTTGGTCCTAAATTCCAGGAGGCATAAGTTAAATTATCTTCTCATCCTAGGGAAGTAAGTCCCAAGTCTCCTATTTCTTATGGCATAAAGTAATCTAGGCTAGAATTGTTCTTTACTCCTCTTGTTTCCATTCTGGCTTTGAATGCAAGAGTTAAAGTGACAGTAAAAATATAACCAGGACATAATCTAACTATAGCTTAGTGTTTAAGGTACTTGGATGGCAAAGAATGAGATGTGCTTGCTCCTTCCCCAAATTTTCTGTTAATTTTAAGGTGACTGTTTAATGTAAAACACATGAAGATAGCTGGTGGGTAGGAAACAGAGCATTTTAGAATAGCAGTGCAAAGGAATATGCAAGATAGCCTGGATCTGAATTTGGATGTGAAAAGTGATTTGCTGCTTAACTGGCAGGGTGGTTCAGACTGCTGCAGTGGTTAAGGAAGAACACGAGAAACAAAGAGGTTTGTGTGACTGATTAGGAGCTGTCCTTGGGCCCTGTCTAGCTTGCTATGCTGGTGACAAATCCACAAAGAAATGTTAGAGAGATAGGACAGTATTTTTGTTTGGACTAAAGTCCAAAGGAAAGGTTTGGAGATGTAGATTCAAGAGTAATCACTACAGAGAGGACAGATGAAGTTGTCTGTTTAGATGAGATGTAGTATAAGATGAACAAGGAGAGTGAAAGAGGATCCACAGCACACTCTTGTAAAGAAAGAAGACATGCTGTAGTAGTCAGGAGAACTGTAGAAGACAAAGATAAAAGGAAAACTGTCTCCTGTCCGTCATCTGTGTGTCTGTACATGCATGCATGCAGAAAGGAGTGCAGGCTGACAAAGAGGAGAAGACACCTGTAGGGGAAAGGGGACAAAACAACTTAATTTTTTAGAGAGAATTAAATATTTGACAATTATTTGATATTTCACAAGCTATGTATTAAATATTTAAAGTTTGCACATGCAAACTTGTGGAGACACCATCCTTGGAGACTGAAATTAGCCAACTATTTCTGTTTGTCAAATTAGACATGGAGAAGCATGTATTTGTTTAACTTTCCTTTCAAAAGAAATGTTCTAAAAACATGTTTTAAAAATGTTCTTGAAGAAAAAATCAATAGTACTTCCCTGAACACAAATAAGAAAGCCAAAAAAGCTAAGTGACCTTAACTCTAGAGTTACAATAGGTGTTTAAGATAGGAAAGTGGAAAATCAAGTATATGTATGTTGAAATGCTGTGAACACTTGGAACTACCAAATGTTTGAGTAAACAAACCCAAAAGATTAGGAAGCATGATATCCATATATTCTCCTGCATGTGTTAAGTTGCATTGAGTTAGATATATCAGGTAAATCTTTTTGCCACGACTTAAAAGACTAGTTAAACACAAGCTACTGAAGGGTTAATTCTTACTGTGGCACTGCTAGTGAAGGATTCAAAAAGCAGAGGTAACTGTGGGGGACATGCACATAGGAATCATCTAATTCAGGAAATGCTGCACACGGAAAAAGACAATGTGTCTGTATGGAAGCATATTGTAAAAAATGCATCAAAAAGAAAAAACAAAAGCAGTAGAAAGATGGAGCAGTGTTATCTAAATTTCGTGGGACCTATTAAGGCTAAGTAGAACAGGACAGTACCACAGAATGAAAGAATAATTCATGTTGGAGGACCTCTAATCCATCCTCTGCTGAAGGCAGTTGCGCGTAAAACCAGACAATATTGCTCTGGGTTTGTCTATTCACAGCTGGAACACCTCCAGGGATGGGCACTGCACAGCCTCTCTGCACGACTGTCCTTAGGGTGAATGAAAAGGACCTGATATTCAGCTAGAAACTCTCCTTTCAACATATTCCTTTTGTCTTTTGTCCTCCTTCCATGCACTGCAGCAGGAACCCGTGCTCGTCCTCCCAGTAACCTCCCTGCAGGTAGTGCAAGCCTGCTGTCAGGAAAATGCAGGCCTGTATTTTCCCTTCTGTTTATAGCTCTACCGTCCTATTGTCACTCTCTGGTTGTAATCCAAACCCTCTGCTCCGTGGGAGCACTTATCTGAATTTTAGGCTGTCCTTCTGATTTATAACTGCATATTAATTCTATGATGTTTGTGGCCCTTTCTCCCTCTTGGAAGCAAATGAAAACAGTGTGAAACAAAACCTGCAGTTCCTTCAGTCACAGTGGCTACGTGTCAACAATCAAGGAAAAAAGAAAACAGCACGTGACCTGCATGAAAAAGGATATGTAAGCACCCACTTAATAGGAACACCTATATTTCTAGAAAAGGAAACAAAAACAAAATAGATCATGAAAACGAACCTTAATGAGCTACTGCTGTCTCTTCAAAGCAGTCTCAACTTGGAACAATAATTTTGATTATTTTTTCTAGAATGTTTCATAAAATAGGAGAAATTTCATCAGTTCCCATGGAACTGTCAACTGGGACAGCAAACAGATCTAAAAGTCCAACAAAATATTAAAAGCAGACAAGTGTGAGATAACTACTGATTTGTATTTCAGCACTGAACTATTATCCTTGTTACACTGTGCATTTTGACCTCACTCTCTTCATATCATATTTATATGGATGCACTTAGATACCCACTCTGTTGCAAATAAACTGGGGAGGAGAAACAGTACAAGGAGTTCAGCAAAGAATATGAACCAGCCTGTGGGCTCTCACACTCTCAGGACAAATGGCTGATAATGAAAAGCAGCCTTTAAATTCAGGATTTTAGTATAGGCTTGGAAAAGGACTATACATTTTGATTGGTGTAATATTATCAGCCTTCCCTAGTCAGTTTGGGATGAACACTCCAAAAATTGCACAAGAATAGGCAGCATAAAAAAAAAAAAAAGGCAGCCAACTCACTGCTAAAACAAAACCTATTCAAACTTTGTGTGCAAAAAAAATAGTTCAAGAACATTTCATGCTTGGGGATAAATTCTGGAATTGGCAAGATTAGAAAGAGCTTAGCTTGATACAGCTGCCTACTTTCCAGATGAAAGAGATTAGCATAGGTGGGAGTTCATTTTTCACTGTCATTTTCATAAGAGCTCCATGTTCCCAGCTCTAGTGCATTTCTTTTAATGCCACCATCTCCTATTGGAGGTTAGGTTATGCCACATGGCTCACTGGCCTATTAGAAAAAGATTGTTTGCCTGTTAAATAAGCCCACTAGACAACAAATGTTTAGGTTTACAACTATTAAAATGAATGCAGTTATATTAGTATCTAATTAGCAGTTCATTGTTCTTAGCCCCTAAGACCAGAGATACCAACCCATGGCCCTGGAAGCACAGCAATGATTCTCTTTACTATGGCAAGAGACTGGTGCTGCTTCCTCAAGGATGGATGCAATAACGTCTGAAGTGCAGAGAAAAAGCATCATCTTGCTTTTAGTCAGCAACAGAAAATACAGTAAGGTTTTAAAATTCTCTTAGAGCTTTCCCACTTTTTTTGTTTGCTTGTTTGTTTGTTTTTGCTCCTGTCGTATAAGCCGTGCAAGTTTTGCTGATGTTCTTGCACTTGTACAGGGAAGGCAAATCTCTTTTTCTCACACAACATGTGCATGTAACCGTCTTGTGAATACTTGACAAACCCTAAACATGTTGCACTCTACCTCAGAATGTATTCTAGGTCACAGGAAATGTAACAGCTTTGTTTAAAATAAAACCATGCTGCTTGTATGGAATAACTAGGGAAATGGGCTTAGAAATTTTCTAATATGATAATGCAGCAGGGCTCCAGTAATACCTTCAGTTATTAAACTTATTTGAAGATAAAAATACTAATTTTCCTATTTTTGAGTATGAACAACTGAAATTAAAACTCAAATACAGTTTCTTAGTGTTTCCCCATTGTCATAATAAATAAACCATTAAGATCCCTTGGGATTCCTCTCTTGACACATCTACCTGCCCCATTTTTGAATGTCAGTAGCCATGTACTTGTTTTTCCCATTCTCTAGTTGCATTTGTCTGATCTACATATTCTGAAAAGACACTTATAGCATCAGCTGGTATAATCTTTGAGATGCTTCCCCTTATTCAGATATATAAGGGACTATTGATATTAAGAAGCGGAGAAATTGTACATCTCTAATAGTAAACAGGTGATTTCAACTCCATGGAGGTAATCTCAACACAAAAAAGAAAAAAAAAAAGAAAAAAAAAGAAAAATAGAAAAAAGAAAAAAAAGAAAATAAGTTGGTACACCTTACAATTTTCTCTGCCAAATTTCATTAAAGCTTCATAATTTCCCATAACCTATACAGAAATTACTATTATTTCCATGTTCTATGATGGCACAGTGAGTGAAATACATTGAATACAGCTGAAAATAAAACTTGTAAGGTTATTTCACTATCAGAGCTTGTATGACAAATACTTTATGTTGCCTCATTCATTAAAAAAAGAAAAAAAAGATGAAGGACAAAGTAAGAACATAACCTTTCCCTTAAAAAACATTTCTGTTTTTAAGATGGAGTATAGTCAGATTTTTAAGGATTAAAATGAACTACTGTATTTTCGCACAACATAATGTTCTTAAATGAGCTGCTGATAAAACTAACTTGTGTAACATTGCATTTTTACATGCTATTTTTTACATTTCAGGTTAAGATGCATTCCTATGGCTAAGATGGATCAAGCAGAAAAAAATTAAGAAGGGGTTTGGAAGAACTTCTAGAAGAACTAACTGTTGATAAAGGTACTCTTGGAATACAGCAACAACATCAACACTGAGCCTTTCATAAAAACGCCTATGAAAGAAATAAGCTTGAATATCACAAAACTCGGATGATAAATTTAAGCCTCCACTGCCTGTCCCAGCCAGATGGAGTATTAACTTGTCACTCAAATGTTTTTTATACTGAGGAAAGAAAAACAAAAGACAAAGTTTATGTTGACCTAAATGTATTTGATGGAAACAGGCACAGAACAATAATCTTGACATGGAATAGCACCAAAGTGTGGGGCCACAGGTTAGGGAGGGGTTGTGTGAGGAACTGCAGCAGGACTGTACAGTCCTCAAAGGTGAGGACAAGCTGCTTAAATTCTCTTTAAGAAAATAGAAGGCCTGAATAGACTGACTCCAGAAGAAGTGGGTGAAGCAGGAAAAGATTAATCTAAGCAGATTCTATGCAGAAGCTGCTTTTCAGTGGCTGGATTTATCTGTAAGGAAAAGGAGTTTTTATATTTTGAACAATTACTGTATGTATGAAATATAAAATTCTAGATGTCATTTTTGCAGCTGGAGACAAGGCATTGCTGAAGTGGAACCTTTACCAGTTTTATACTTTGCTGTATACATGTGCCCTAGATACAAGTAAGCACTACTTACTTAAACCATAAGCTGACTACTGATCACACATACAGTTCTGTTAATGATTTACACACCCAGGAAAGGAAGCCCTCAGATATATGTATACTACCACTGTAAAGCAGATTTACAATAACTTCTGCAGCTATGAGGTAGCAAAGAAAGTATTTTCTTTCACTCTTTGATTCTACAAAAGCATCAAGACCCTGCTCAGTCACAAAACATTCATCAGTCTGCTCTCACCAGTCCAAGCTCCTTTGTAGGTAAACATGGACCTCTGCCCCGTCACAGGATAATGAGGATCCACAAGGCAAGAGCGACAAGAAACTACCAGGTTGCCTTAGTTATTCTAACACCCTATTGGCTAAAGAAGACAATGTAGACAAACAGAATTCTGAAAGCAAAACAGCAGGTCAAGTTAAGAAAGCTATGGGGAAAACTAGCAAGCAAATTACTTAGGAAACACTTGTAGAAAGTAGATGTAGATAAAAAGCATACTTGGCACTGAGAACTGAGATTGATTGTAGCCTTAAAGTGACATGAAAACATGAATCTCAGCAGCAGGGAATTCTGTGCTGTAAGTGCAAATTTCAGCCCTTCCCACAACAACAAAGGAAACAGCTGCCTAAAGCATAGAGCTGAAAAATGTTCTGTTGAAAAATTAGATGTAGTAGAGGCAATAACTGTTGGGTCTTGATTGTTTGTTTGTTTGTTTGTTTGTGGGGGGTTTTTGTTTGGTTCTTTTTTTGGTTGGTTGGTTGGTTGGTTTTGTTTTGGTTTTTGTTGTTGTTGTTGTTGTTGTTGTTGTTGTTGTTTTCCAAAGACTTCCTTTAAGTCTTATGCTACAATGTGTGACTTGTTCACAAGTGCATTGATTCATTCAGCTTAATCTACTTTTTCTCAACAAATCCCTCAAGACTATGCAGAGGAATACTGCTTTAGTGCAGGAACTCTTTCAGCTACAAATCTAGACATTTGCCAAACACGTGGATGTGATACCACATAAAATACCTATGAATGAACAAGCTTGCTATAACATATTTCAGTTTTATTATCATGATATGCAAGCTTTCAACCATTTTGCCCCCCATACAGATAGCTGGCACACAGAAAAGATGAACAAAAAACATGGGCAAGCTGATGAGAGAAAAAAGGTTACTCTAAAATAAAGGAGGAATTATTAGAGATAAAATACACAAGTTATTGGATGGCTTATCTTCCTAAAATCCTTGAAAAATATCAATAACCTGTTAACCTTGGTTTTATTTAAGCAAGATTATAAATCTAGGACTTATGGATATGGTATCATATGTATGTACTGATGGGTGCCTACATAACATGTATGATTTTAGACATTCCAGGTCATTATTTAAAAAGTTATCCTCTTCTATTCTGCTTAAGTACACTGATACCTAATAATGAGACTACCAGGAAAAATATGGATCTTATCTAACATAATTAAGATTGCTGTGGTGCAAGATCAGGAAATCTGATCTTAGATGAAGGTGTACATACACATACATATACACATATGTAACTGAGCTTCAATTACAATACCAGCTACTTATATAATGATGAAACAAAGAGCTTTTGTTGCTTGATAAAGCATACCTCACACACTCTTGAAGAGGAAGAGATATCAACTGGGTTTGGGCCTGGATAACACATTTCAGTTTCCACTTGTCTAAAAGTCTT
This sequence comes from Sclerurus mexicanus, assembly GCA_013396755.1. NCBI lineage: Eukaryota > Metazoa > Chordata > Aves > Passeriformes > Furnariidae > Sclerurus > Sclerurus mexicanus. The sequence goes on from VWZF01002116.1 coordinate 370,913, forward strand.
GTGGACTTGAGATCCCAAGTGTTGGTTTTATTCCACTGCGTTACAGGTTGTTTATGGGAGAGGAAGAGCTGCAGCAAGGGCAGGGAACAGAGACTCAGCATGTGGGTACAGGTACAGATCAAGTCCCTCCTGCAGCTCCTGTTGTAAATGCTGCCCTGAAAGAAGAGGTCTCCAGTGATGGGCTTATGAGGCAGCTGGGGCTGCCCAAGGAGGAGCTCAAGGAGATTGGTACATGAGGGAGAAGCATCATACCCTATCATTGTTACAATTTTGCATATGGTTGGACTTGAGGTCTTTTCCATCCTCAGTGATTGTATGATTCTACCATACAGGTACTAAGGTTTGATCTGCAAACTTCAGGGATATGGCTAGAAATTACTTTGGGTCTGCAACTGGGAAAAGAGGAGTTCTACTGTTGTTCTGAATTAGGCATGTGTTCAGCATGCTGAATAGGGCCAGTCTTTCTAGACATTCCAGGTCATTATTTAAAAAGTTATCCTCTTCTATTCTGCTTAAGTACACTGATACCTAATAATGAGACTACCAGGAAAAATATGGATCTTATCTAAAATACTTAGGATTGATGTGGTGCAAGATCAGGGTATCTGATCTTAGATGAAACTGAAGATTTGAAGGAGAAAAATTTTAATTATGATATTGCCTGGCTGAAATACACAACTTTAAAATGTTTTAGAGTTCATATAAATACTTTTTTTTTTTCCCTGGGAAAGCAACCATTATTAAGAGTACACTTAAACACTGAATAACATTTATTTCCTAGTTCTGTATTAAGGTATTAAGCACACATATTCTCATTCTTGCTCACTCTCTTTCCAGCTTAGCTAAATATTACAATGGCTTCTGTCAAAAGATGCATTGGCTTTCAAATACTTCTGCACCAGAACAGTGGCTGCACCAGCTGGAGCTCAGGCAAACTCCAACAGTGACACTGCAAGAAGCTTAAGTTGTCTGTAAGACTATGTGCATAACTTGCAAAAGTGTCTGCAGCAACTATTGTTATAAAAATCAATGTTACTGACAAGAGAAAAATGGCAACTCTAGATGAATAAAGAAAAAAATTTACTAGGAAATTTACAGTGAACATATACATTCAGTTTCTTCAGACCGAAGATGAAACTATTAATTACAAATTTACTCCTTCCATGACATTGCCAGGATACACTTTTAATGCCAAACACCAAATTCAGTACTAACATTTTCCATGATTCCTGAAAAGGATCTCCAGCTTTAAATCAGAAAATAAAATAAATTCCAAAACAAAAGACATTGGTGTCTTCATTTTTTCCCTTTTATAGTGCAAAACCTTGATTTATTTCTCAGTTTCAGTTCAATCTTTAAGTGTCTGTGAATAGGAGCTCACAATTTTTTCACTGGGAGAAGTAGGACATAGAAATGACACCAGGCATTTAAGTCAACTAAACTTTGTAATTAATGTGTAAGAAATCTGCAATAATAAACTAACTTACTCTGGTTTTAATCAATCCCTTAGGAAAACTATGTGGCAGAAAAAAAATAATTATACATTCTTATTTTTCAAATCACTGCACTTTCTCTAACCATTATCTTATCTTTAACAATGACAAATAATAAAAATATGGCAATTAGTCCTTAAGTTGAATACTGAGTATTTTAACTGCTGTATCAACCCCTGTATAATTTAATCTCCTCTTCTGTTCCTCACTGTTCATATTCAGATCAGTATATACAGAGAAATCTCACTGAATTTATCATTAGCAGAAGATATATATTTGACATCTGACTTCTAGACAGTAGTTTTCTGCTTCATTGGGCAAAATAAAAACACCACAAAACTCAAATTAACAGCTTTTCGATGAAATGGAGTACCTGAAAAACTTGCACGATTGAAGAAAAACAAAATCACAGTGTCTGATAGAAGACCAAGAATATCTCCCTGATTTCACTGCCACTTGTGCCAACTTTAACTGGAAGGATTCTAGCACAGTAAGGAGTGATACATCTTCAAACAAGAGGAAAAATGTGATGCAAGAAAATTCCTCACAAATTATGAAACAAACCATGTGAAGACTGCACACATAACAACACATTCAGGATCACCCTTGTAAATAAAACTTAAGTATTTACTAATTAAAATGGAATTTCAAGCAACATTTTAAGCTAACCAAGTCATTTTCAAATCATCAACTTCCTTCTCATTTTGATGAACTGTAATTCAGAAAAGTTAAAGATAGAGGGATTATTTAAAGGTTTACCAAGTGAACAAAAGCTTCAATTATTTTCTTTCAAGAATGTCCATGCTTGGAATAATTGCTATAGTTATCTTGCATTTACTTGACAAGCTAACAGAAAAATTTGTGTCAGTTCAAATTATTGGTATTTGGTTTTCCACATATTGATTTCATGTGAGACATTCTATTTCTCTGTTTGTGTTTACAGACATTTTACATAATAGAACCTGTGTCTAGGATCAAACTGCATATCAAATTCAATTTCATTTTTCTCTAAAGGCATAGCTGTCTTCTACTGCAGCCCTGTGGCTCTGCAAATACACTCTTGCCATTGATAGCAACAGGTGGCAGACTGCCCTGACTTTGCAAGTTCACAGGACCGAGGCTTCTCAGTCATACTTTGAACTTTTCTTCTTTGAACCTGCTCCTTTTTGGGGGGCTTACTTAGGTGAAGCAATAATTTTTCTAGTTTGTTTTGGGTTTTACTTCTTTTACATTTTTGTTATAACTATCATTTTATATATGGTAGTAACACATAGTTATTCTGAGATGATGAAATATTTAATAATGGCTTAATGACACAGTGTAGAGGACAAGCCTGGTCTGATTGCTGAAGCCTTGAGAATAAGGACAGAGGATGGAGCAAAGGAAGTCAGACATGTGAAGGAACTATAAGTAGTGGGGGGCAAGTTGACCCAATCCGAGCTCTGCAAACAATTCACCAACAGGCCACAATGAGCTGAGCAAAATAAAGGCAATGAAGAACGATATTCAAAATACATAAAATCCATTAAGTAAACTTTGATGTAAGGTACTCATCGGACCAATGAGTAAATAGCAAGGTGCAGAACATTAGCAACATAGACAAATGGGTCAAATGGATCCAAGGTTATCCTACAAAAGGGAATGAAGAAAGCAATAACCTATTCCTCCCAGTGAAAAACAGCAAGTGACCACAGCATCAACATTTCAGTCCTCTGAAAGACCTGGAACACCTCAGGCAGACTATCACTGCTGACCTTAGCAAGCAGAGGTGGCAAAAGCATAAGCAGAGAAAAAGGGGTAGACACAAGGAATGGTGTGCACACTAATTTACATTGTATTCTTTCTGAGACTTTTTCTGAAATTATGTTCTTAATTTTTGTCTTTAACAATTAGGTCTGGACTAGTAAGAATTCTTTGGTTAGAATCTTCTAGTAAAATAAATTCACAGATTTACATATAAGTGTTTCTTTTTTTCTCATACTAAATGTAAAACACGTTACCCCTTCCCTAGAACTTACTTAAAAATTCAAATTTTATTAATATTGCATCTTATTTCTCATAGGAAAGATGTTTTGATTGCTGTTTTTAAGATATAATCTCTCTACTTGATTTTTCTAAAATCTATGCCAGAACATTGCACACAGAAAAAGACAGACCATGGCAAATACAGTAGCATGATACAACTGAGTATCACAGAGGTAGGACAGAATTACACAAAGAACTTCTACTTCTCAGTCTTAACCTACCTTTGAAAATCTTTTTTTCATTTTTCGAAACACTTTTTTTCATTGCAAGCATGTAAAACTGGTATATATACTTGCACGAAGAGGAGGTGAGACATATTTGAAAAATTTTTGTACGGATCTCAGTAGACAGATTAAATTCTAAACCTATTCAATATAATGCTTTGTCATGCACATTCTTCTGCTGGAATTGCTTATACAGTCAATTATCAGTTTTAGCATTCATTTCCAATAGTCTTCATAATGAGTAAACCATCCTTTAGAAACAAGAGAGTTGCTGGCCTGGACTACTGATGAATGCATAGTTCAGTGTGATGTTGCTACAGCAACTGGAAAAATGAAATTACATGTCACATATCACTTACACATTACTTAGAACATACAGCTTTCTAAAAGCCATTAACCAAACAGAGGTGCTGTGATGGAGGAGACAAGCATATTTTAAAGCATTCTAAAGTATTTTCCATTGTTCTGAAGGACTACAGAAGTGAATCAAAGTAATACACAGCACAAATAAGAGTGAAGTATTTAAAAACCAAAGAGCCTCCATTTTTAACATGATACCAGCATTTCTCAGGGTCCAGTTGCCAGAAGAATGTGTTTAGATTATGGACAAACAATCTTTTTACTTCAGGTATCTAAGAAGTGAGCATTTGGCCTATGTCATGGTGTGCAGAAATTGTGCAGAACCCATGTTGCCCATAGGAAAACAGTTATTCTCTGAATGAAAGCTTGACAAGTTTTCAAAACAGGGGCTAGATCTCACTCCAGTGGACCTCCTCAGCAAATATACGCCTTCATTTAAGTAGTCTTGGTCCTCCAAGACAAGCTAATTCTCATACTCTCTGAAGAGACACAAGCCAATAAGAAAATGAAACCAGTATGTGTTTGTGTGGCAGTAGTGGTGGTGATGGACAAATTTAGCAGACAAATCGGGAAAATTCAAATTAGGGTTTCAATTAGGGTTTTAAATAATTTCATTATTTAATGAAGCTATTTATGCATTGAGTTTGCAAGTGGTCTGGAAAACACTCAGTTTGTAATGTCAGTGTGAATAAGAAGTACTCATCATTGGGTTAAAATTTTAGATTCACCAACAGGGTGCACATTTTGGATAAGAAAGTGAACAAAATATCTGGGAATGAGTCTGGGGATGTTTTCCAGACCACAGCAGAAAGATTAATGGCCTAAGTCTGTCAGGTTAAAATGGAAGTTTACTGAGGAACTGGATAAGGTTTTGATTTAAGAAAAATAAAAAAAAAAAAGAAGAAAGCAGTAAAACAATCTATAGAGTGGATAGGCCTGCTGCTTATTGTCAAAAGGATATAATTCTTTGCTTATGTATAAACACAAGAGAGTTTCATAATTATGTAAAAAGGGAACATTTTGTACTGCCAACAAGAGAAGAAATTCTGTAAGCAATGGAGGATGCCCAGTCTTTTTCTACATCTGAAGTACCAGAGGGTTTCTGGCAGTCATAGAAGAGAGGCAAGTCTCTGCATGTTCAAGACACTCCCCAAGAGCACCAGTGAAACCACTTGAATGTCCAATGCTTACTGTACTTTCCACAGTATCATCCTGCACAATGGAGAACATGCTGCAATACATCATTTCAGGGCTGGGAACAAAAAAAGCATGAATCCAGCTGGAGTATAGCACCTTCTTTGCTTTATTTAAAACATTTGTGCAGGTAGGATCAAGTTTTTGAAAATGCCACCTACTACACGGACGTCAGTGCCTACATGCCATAAATGGACTGGACACAACCAAGGAAACTATAACAAATCTGAGTACAAGAAATACTGGGAGAGGAGTGGGAAGGAAGAACTCTAGTTAGAGAACCTCAAGCCTGTAACAGTGCATGAGTTCATCACCATAATGTGATGGAGAAGAATACAAAAAGGTCTTCAAGACATGCTGCAGATACCTCCTCCCATAGCTCTTGGTATCCTGGTACACCACTGTTCCATAAAAGATCTTTCACAGTCACCAAATCATCCAGGTTTGCAATTCAGAAACAATGAGGTACTATTACCAGCTAAATCCATCCAGTTGGGACATCTCTTCCTCCTCCTGGCACAGCATATCAGCACTATCAAGCTTACTGGCCTCCACCCAGCCTGTTGCCTCACACACAGAGAAATCACCTTCCCTCTGGAAGCCTCTGTCTGACAAACTTTAGCCAAGCACGAAAAGAAGCAGAGCTCTAGGGAGTCTGTTTCACTACCACCTAATACAGAGGACAAAATTCACACAACAGTGCAGCAGATCATGGTTCTGGAAGGAAGGCATCCCTATGGATGGAACAAAGGATCGGGCACCATCCTGAACCAGTGGTTCCTGAGCACCTCAGCGGTGCTCAGCACCAAGCCTAGTCATGCTCTTAGAGCAAAATCTCCACTGCAATGCTTCTTGAATGTGCTTTGAGTCACCATGGAAAAACACGTGTGCTAGCAAGCAGACACATGCAAGGCTGTCAGAGATGCTCTGGCCAAATGGAGAAGGCTGATTAGAACAACAAGGACTGGCAGCCTTGCCCTGTGCTTTCTCCAAAGAATTATTTCAGACAGAGGTCCGGACCCTGTCATATCATGCCATCTTCTCTTGTAAGGCATTCCAGGCTGCAGGCATAATCTCTTCACTCCAACACTATTATCATATTGCCGGGAAAAGACTTTGGGTGAGCATACCATGAGCTGAATTAAAGGCAGGCCTGCAGTGTCCTGTAGAAGACAGGACAGTACCAATTGTATATGCTAGAAATAACAGAGAAAGTAGATGCAGGACAGTAGAACTGGGGTTACACAGCATAAAGACTGGAAAGGGGAAATACGGATGTCATTCTTGGGTCTCTAATGACTTGCCAGCTGTTATAGAAACTGCTTACTTGCTCTTGACAGAAAAAAAAAACACAAACAGAAAAAGTCTGGGCAGCAGAAAAGGAAAAGCCCTGCTCACATCAACTATTGGAGGCAAAACCTCATTCAGATACAGCCAAATGTTCTGTGTGCCCCATTAGATCTTGTGCAGAGCGTTTTCTGAGTTCATAGAGAAATTAGGGGTCTCTAAATAGGAGTGTCAAATCCAAGCAAGCCATCTTGCTTATTATAAAAAGACTGAAATAAAACCCAGGAAAAAGTCTTTTTTTTTTAAACCATGGTGGGTAACTTTGGCCAGCTGCCAAACACCCACCCAGCCACTCTTATGCCTCTCTTCCACAAGACAGGAGGCAAAATTATGATGAAAAAATCTGGTAAATTGACATAAAGACAGGAAAATCATCCACTAATTACCATCTCAGGTAAAACAGATTAAATCTGGGGAAATTAATTTAATTTATTGCTAATTAAATAGATTTGGATGGTGAGAAGAAACAAAGATAAAATTAAAGCAACGCCTTTTCCTCACACCTCTTTTTCCCAGCCTCAACTTCACTCCTTCATTTGTAGATTCCTTTAATCCCCACCACTAAAGCAGAACCAGGGAAAATTGGGGAGTGGGGGATTATGGTCAATACACATTAGTTCATCGCCCCTACTCCACTCCCCTGCTCCACCACAGGTCCTTCCCTTTGGCTGCAGTCCCTCAAGAACTGATCTGTGCAATGTTTCACCCTCTCTTAAATACATTTTCACAGAGGTGCCACCAGCTTGGTTGGTGGATTCAGCTGCATCCTGTGGTGGGTCTGTTGTGGATCCAGCTGGAATCAGCTGTGTTTGGCACAGAGCAGCCCCTCACTTGTTCTCTTAGAGATCACAGCTGATGCTGACACCTTGACACCTACACCCAATATGTCAAACAGCATTTCGGACATGAAGGTAGCAAAGTTTGTTCTGGTTGTCTGGATCTATTTCTTTGCTGCCTGTAGCAATGAAAATATGTGGAGAAAGAGAAAGATAAAAGAGTTTGGAAGGGATGAAGAGAGTAGATTTAGAGTCTCAAGGCTAGGTAAAAGAAAAGGCTGCAAAACTTAAGCAAGATCTTTTCCTCACAGGCTGCTGGCTTTGTAACCAAAGCTAGTCTCAGGCTTGGCAACAGCTTTAAGTGTGGGCCAGGACACACAAAAACCCATTGCTCTTTAAGTCCTTTCATGGACTGCAAACCATTCAGCTGCCTTTCAGTAGTTTTATCCAGGCTCGTATCAAGCTGATTTTGTGGATAGTACCAGTAGGCCTTAAATGACCTGATAGTGCAGCCAGGTAACTGGTAAGAAGATGCAATCAGAATATGGGATCATTCCATATGAAAGCAAAGCTAAGCATACGCAGTAAGAATCCAAGTCAGAATATTAATTCCTTGACTGTAAATCTCTGCCTGGGAACAATTTAACCTCAGCCTGCAGGGCAGCTCTGAAGTCCTGAAATATGTGAATCACAGTGTTTCAGGAAGTATATAATAATGCTCAACAACACAAATTGTCCAGAATAGCTTGTAAGTTACCAGAGTATGAGACCATGTTGTCAAAATTCCTCCAGAGAACAGCTATAGTTATGTATTTCTTACAATACATCTGGCCCAGCTGGGCATGTTGCCTCTGTGAAAAACAGCAGTGATGCTAGGACAGCAGTGACCACAATACTGCAGATTTAGTGGGTGGACTTGAGCATGTTTGCCACAGGAAAGGTTACAGGAACAGAGCTTGCCAGTGCTAAAATAGCCCCAAGACTTTAATGAGTACCTTGTGGCCAAATGATGCCTACTGAATTCTGGATCAGTAGAGACACCAAGAAACAGCCCTGAACAGATAATTCAGAATGCATGAAATAAGGCCCAGAGGGATCTTCAACAACCCAAAATTAGTATTCCTTTACTAATAGTCTAACACCTGAAGAATGATGTGGTCTATGTGCAGATGTTATTTAGGTTCACAAAAACTGTGCTCAAGTACAGGAGGAGACTTAGATTTCAAGGAAATGGTCTTCCCTTGAAGTAAGTCCTTCCATGTCTTTCTGTGAATTCAGCTTTTTTTTCCTAAGCACTGAGACAACATCTGCATCCTCTGAAAGCAATGATTTTGGTTAGCTGTTACTAGAAAACTTCTACAGAGCAGTGCATTATCTCTTGGATTGCCCCATCCTAAAAGGTCCATTTACACACTTCCTTTCTTTAAGCCCCATTGTTACCTGAGAGCTAGGGAAGGCCTCAAGTGGTCTCAAATACATCTCCAGGACCTGAGACTGTTCCAATGAGAACATCACCTGACAACTACACCCTCTTTTTTCTTAATCCAAAAAAAGCTTTTTTTTTTTTTCCTTTACTGTTCTTTTACTTATTTAATTCCAAGACCTGACTACACAATTATGTCACTCTGGCAGAATCTTCGAAGTTCGTTATAATAAAAGCATGATCCTCAAATGTTTTGTTGGAATATATTAAGGCATTTGGTTCTCTTCAGGTTTATTCTTCTCACAGTTCCTTTAAAGCTTGATGAATGCACACTCACGGTAAATTCACAAAACCCAAATTGTAATAATTGCACTTCACAGATTAAGTATATGCAGTATTCATAAAGTCATGACATTCTTCTCAGATGTTCAGCAGTTCTCTATATATTACAGTCTTTTTCCAACCAAATAAAATTTAGAACTAGGACAACTCATACTTAAAAAGAGGAAAAAGGAACAGCTGAAGACATGGCAAGCATTGCTGCTCATAGACCATCTTGTTCCAACCACCCTGCCATGGGTTGCTCAAACTATCAGGTTGCTCAAAGCCCTGTCCAACCTGCTCTTGAACACTTCCAGGGATGGAGCATCCACAGCTTCTCTGGGCAACCTGTTCCAGTGCCTTGCCACCCTCACAGGAAAGAATTTCTTCCTAATATCTAAGCTAAAGTCACCCTCTTTGAGTTTGAAGCCACCCTCCCTTGTCCTGTCATTACACACCCTTTGGAAAAGTAATTCTCTGGTTTTCTTGTAGAGCCTTTAGGTACTGAAAGAGGCTTTAAGGCCTCCTTGGAGTCTTCTCTCCTCCCACCTGAAAAATCCCAACTCTCTCAGCCTGTCTTCATAAGAGAGATGTTCTGTCCCTCTAAACATCTTGGTGGCCTCCTCTGGATTCACTCTGGAAGGTCCATGTCCTTCTTATGCTGGGGACCCCAAGAGCTGGATGCAGCACTACAAGTGGGGTCTCACAAGGGCAGAAGAGAGAGGAAGAATTACTTCCCTTACGCGGCTGGCCACGCTGCTTGTGATGCAGACCAGGACACACTTGGCTTTCTGGGCTGTAGGCACACATTGCTGGATCATGTCCAGCCCCTCATCCACCAGCATCCCCAAGTCCTTTTCTCTTCAAGGCTGCCCTCAGTTAATTTTCACCTAGCCTGTGCTTGGGATTCTTCTGATCCAAGTGGAGGACTTTGCATTTGATCTTGCTGAACTTTATGTTGTTCACATGGGCTCACCTCTGAAGCCTGTCCAGGTCCCACTAGATGCCATCCCTTCTGTCCAGTGTGTTGACCACACCACACAACTTGGTGTTATCAGTGAACTTGCAGAAGATGCCATTGATCCCACTGTCTATGTCACCAACAAAGATGTTAAACAGTGCTGGTCCAAATACCAACCCCTGAGGGGTTGTCACTGGTCTCCATTTGGACATTGAGGTGTGGATCCTGCCAATTCCTTGTCCACTAAGTAGTTCATCCATGAAATCCAAGCCTCTCCAGTTTGGAGACAAGGATGTTGTGCAAATTGGTGTCAAATGCTTTGCTTAAGTCCAGGTAGATGACATTATGCCAGTCACTTGTCCCTTGTCCACCAACACTGTAACTCCATCATAGAAGGCCACCAAATTTGTCTGGTGTTTGCTCTTAGTGAAGCCATTCTGGCTTGTCACCAATCTGCTCCTTCTTTTCCACATGCCTTAGCACAGTTTCCAGGAGAATCTGCTCCACAATTTTGCTGGACACCAAGCTGAGACTGCTGGCCTGCAGTTCGCAGGCTCTTCCTTTTTTATCCACTTTGGGTTATGTTTCCCTTTTTTCCAGTGAGTGGGAACTTCATTGGACTTCCATGACTTCTCAGATATGATGGATATTGGCTTAGCCATTTCAGCTGCAAGTTCCCTCTGCACCTCAACAGAGCCCATGGATTTGTGCACCTTCAGGTTTCTTAGATGTTCTTGAACCTGATCCCTTACAGCAGGTGGTTCTTTATTCTCCCTGTCCCTACCTTTGACTGTTGCAACATGGGTCGTGTGGCTGGAGCAGCTGCTCGTGAAGACTGAGGCATAAAAAGATGTTGAGTATCATTATAAGTTCATGTCAAATTTGACTGTCAATTTAGGGCATGGCAGCGATCGTTGGAATTTGGAATTGGTTTAGAAAGGGTACATAAAGATTATGAAAGATGTTTTGATACTGACAAAAGCATAATCAAAAACTTTGTACTTCAAAGTGAGAAGTTATGTCATCACTGTAGAATGGAGTGAGTTGAGTAAGACAACGAAAGATGATGATCAAAAACTTTTGTTGGTACTTACAGTAGGAGGAATAGGAACAGAGAGAAGACTGCAGAAAAACACAATTAGCATACCTCTAATTAGAGGTATTCCTGTGGAAATGAAGGCACACATCTTCACCACACTCAGGAAGTCTTGTAAATTTAAGTTTTGCAGAAGTCTTACACGACTCAGAATTTCAAAAGCTACCTTTGTCCATACATTCAAATCTTATGCACAGGAACAGTGAATTTTAAGAGATAAGTATGTTTTCATCTTTGGAAGCATAACAGATAATTGGATTTAAAAAATCTGATAGAGTCAGATACCAGTCACTACTAATCTAGTATCACTGTTCTACCTGTAGCAGGTGATGTAATTTTAAAACAGATCTGAGTGACTAAAGCAACAAGACCATAGTTTGTATAGAGAGAACAGAATTCCTTTGAATTACGCACATTTACATATTATTTCTACTTAAATATAATTTTAAAAGACACATAGTTTATAAACTTTAACTATGAAACCTCCAAAATATGTCTTTCTTATACACATATTTTGATTTTATTCTTGTATAACAGAAAAATTTGACGTTTTCTAACTGCAGAAAAAAGATTCATCACCTACACATGCAGACTGCAAAGAATGACTCAAGTACAACCTTTTTATTCCAGCATCTCATATCTAGTCTTGTCTGACTTGCAGGATACCGGAACAGAACGTTATTCTGGAAGCAATCTTAGTAACAGAAAATGGCAGGCAGCATGAAGGAAGACTAATATCAGGGATATTCTCTAACACTAGGTCAAGGCTGCTGATGGACAGCGACATAATTACTTACCAAGTGACAACAGTGAGATTCTAAAACTATGCTCTTTTTAAATATGGATCAAATACAGTTTTAATATGTTAAAGCAGAAAAAATATAAGAAAATCTTCTGTAAAACTAAGTCAACAGAGAGCTCTGATCACTCAAAGACATTTCAAAAACCAAGTATATTATTTTAATTTACTTAAGAGAATAGTTCCACTGTATGTATTATGATGGCAAGTACATTCTTCTTGTAAGACCAGGACCTTTTAAATGCAAGCTGGTTTTAGACCACATTTTTCCTTAAATGTTGTAATGACTTATTCATAATTCATGAACCATGTCATTGTCCTGTGCACGTTAATTGAGTGAAAGATAGAATCATAATTTATTAAAGCTATGTGTTTTCTTGCTTTATACATGTGACTTTTTTAAAGACTTTTTGAATCTGAAATACAACCACAGTCCCATATGAACTGCTATAAATCCTGTTGTGTTTATTTATGGTTGGTTAATGTGAAAGAGAAGATCTTGGATCCTATAGTCTATGTTTTCCATTCAATACACAGCAGAACACAAGACTACATATTGTGAATGCACAGTGCAGCTCATCTATGGGAATTTTCAAGTTAATGTGTGAAAGAAGGTACCACATATGATGCTGAGGGTAAATCCAGCTGTAAGAAAGTGACTATCTTTTTGCAAATACACCATTTTTTGGTTTTTGGAGAAAGCAGATGGTGTTTGGAGTTATTGTAGTATCTGATTCTTTATCTATGCTACGGAGAAGAGAACAATCAGATCCTGTAGGTACTGGAGAATAAAATGTATTGTACACTCTGCCCTCCACCGCATCAAAACATTTATGGCTTCACTGCAGTTCTAGCTCTGAGCTAATACATGTTCTCTGAAAGCTTCCAGAGCTCTGAGCACTCCCTTTCTACCTTCTCCCTGTCAGGAGTTTTGGGTGCCTGAGCTCAGGATCAGGTTCAATAATGGTGCAAGTGTCCAGCCTTGAAAAGAGCTCTCTCAGAAAGGTCTGCTGAGAAGCATCCATGGGTGCTCTCCCCATTTCACTCTGCAGTGGCTTTTAAGCTGAGGGCCTCATACTGGCCCCACTTGAGCTGTGCTGCCATGCCTGTGCTGGGCCAGGCACCCCACTAATCTGGACCCTGACCCTGAGCCTTGAACTTGACCTTCTGGCTTCATCTCTGATCTGCGTCATCCCTGTGGATTTGTCTGGCCATCTGGAGTCATGGCTGAACCTGGCTACATTCTTAACTGGGCAACGTGGGCTGTGCCCTGACACAAATTATGAACATGCCTATCTCTGACACCATGAAAAACTTTTGTCTCCAACTAGTTTCTTGCTGGGCGGCGTATTTTCTGTTTGAGACTATAGCTGCAGCACCTTGACAATATGGAAGAGTGGATCAGTGAAGTGGGGAGGCTTCACTACCCTCACATTCCTTGATCCTGGACACATGCTCCTGCTTCTCCATGCGCCAGCTGAGATCCACACTAATAAACTACTTTGACAAAGACCTTCTATCAGGTTAGCAAGTTGAATCAGCTTCATAAGAGCTACAGTGAGCACCAAAGAGAACGCAAAGGTAATAGTGCTCACAGGTAGGTAGGAATACAGAAGCATTCGCTAGCTGAACTCAGCCACAGTGTCAAACCCAGCCCTAAATGTTCTAGCCAGTAGAATGACTGATCACTCTAAAATTCAAACTGTGCTCAGCTACATTTCCCTAAGAGTTTATGAATGGAAACAAAAGACAGCAGAGAAAAAAACAGTTCATCTCCTTGAATAGAATGCATAAATGTATGTGTTCTCACCAGGCTTTCTAGTTAAAGAAGCCAGCAGCTTCAGTAGTTTAGTAAAGCAAATGCAAAAGCTGAACAGAGAAGCAAAGGAAAACAAAAAGATTAATTCTCTACTTCCCACCAGCATCTGATATCCAGCTACCTCCTATCAAGGAGGTCCTCGCTATGCTTAAGGGTTACACTGGAAGACAAAAGCCTTAATAATTGCTGCTCCCTCCTGTCCTCCTTTCCCTTAACTTTTGCTGCCAAGCAGACACTGTGGTCTGGAAATCTCTTTGCTTGGCTTGGCTCAGCTGTCCTGGCTGTGTCCCATCTGTAGATCTTGCCCACCCGCAGGGTACAGGCCCTTGGGGCGGGGGGATGTCGCAGACACAGCCTGGGTGCTGTGCGAGCCCGCCCGGCGGCGCCCAAAGCGCTGTGTGTGACCAGCACCGTTCTGGCTGCCGGGACCCGGCACAGCACTGCGAGGGCTGCTGTGGGGAAAGCTCACTGTCCCAGACAGACACAACACACTCACCCAACCCAACCCTTCCTGGACTTGCCAATGCCAAAAAAATGTCAAACTGCATTCGGCAGCAGCCAGGCAAACTGCCTGAACCATCAAACTATAGGATACTGCTACATTTGGATGATTAATGCTTATACAGTTTTCTTTATTGAAAAAGATCATTACACAAGGGATCCAAGAGCTCTGTGGGAAGTGCATAAACACCAGAAGTGTTTATGTAATTGCTACTCCCACTTGAATGCACACTGCAGATTTACACGGAGTTGGACACAGGAATGTTATTTGATGCCTGATAAAAAAATGGAGTAAGAAACTAAGAGAACAATGTGGAAAGCTTATCTCCATTGTACTGAGCCGGGCTACAGTAACATACCTAACATTTCTCCTTCATAGCCCGCTAATTAGTTTTGCAGTTAAACAAAAACATTCTCTAAGCAAAGCTCCCAAAGCCTTTAGGAGGGGTTAACACGTGGAAGAAAAGCAATAGTGCATAGAAAGGAAAGTGCAGGTTTAAGGCAATTGTCCCATTTATCAGTGTGGTAACCTGTACTTACCTAAGCAAGAGGTCACCAAACCACGGCTTTATTAATTGATCAATAACACGGACAAGAGTCACTATGAAGAGGCATCTGAAAGGTGGAATTACAACCCTTTGCCTTTTTCACTTTCCTCCCGTTTTTTCCCCACGGAGCCCCCTTCACTCGCACAGGTCAGGAAAGCAGGGGGAACACCGGCCAGACCTGTCCTGCACGTGCTGCCCAGCCATCCTAAGCACAGTGCTTGTGGGCATCACAGCCTCCCCAGCTGCCATCTTCTTCCCACCACAGGCAGCACTTCAGCTTCACAGAGGCATAACTAAGCCTTTCATATTCCTCATTGATATGCCAAAAGTGGGAAAATTTAATACTCCTGAATACAGGAATCAGCTCTGACCGCTGCCTAGACCTGCAATGAAAAGTATGTGCTGCAGGCAACCAAAATAATAGCTGACAATTCCAAAGAGCTGACACTGGCATGATGGTTCAGTCTTCAAAAAATAATTTTTGAGTTAAGGTAGATCTGTAATATATCAGCGATCTGTCATACACAGACTTCTCTACAGATCCACCCTCAAAGAAGGAACAACTGGGAGCAGCAGCTGGACAAAACCACCAGATTAAGCCAAGTCACCTGCTATTATGAATAACCATATTGCATAAGCATCTTAATTAGCTAATCAAGATACATTTTTAAGGGAGCTGCTTCTTTGGCTCTGACTGTTGTTATTGGGAAGTGATATGGTCTTTAATTGCATTAATGGAAAGGAATAATCTTTCAATTTATCACTAAAGTTTATTATCTATTTTACATCTACTTGCTTGTGACTCAGATTAGAGTTTGCATTTTCTTTTCCTCTCTCTCCTTAGTGTTACAGCCTCCTGCTGGCATTCTTTCTGCACTGTAAAACCTTATAGAGAGCTACAACACACCCTCTCAAAGAGCAGATGGATGGATGGGGCTTTGATGTCCCTGCCCTTGGTAAAGAAAGTTGGAATTCAGTGATCTTTAAAGGTCCCTTCCCACACAAACCATTCTATGATTTTATGCCTTGCTCAGACCTTTCTTGTTAGAAAAGCTACTAGAGTAGTAAGAACAGAACCTTTCTTTGCACCTGCTCCAATTTTAGTTCACGTCTTTTGAATATGAATGAGTGGAACTTCACAAATTACTTTGATCTGCTTACTATAACTTTGAATAACATCATTAACAATCCTCTAATTGTTCTAGAAATAATTCAGCTACATCAGGCCAATGCTCCTAGAATTGTACTTGCCAAAGTAATTTGCCTGTGTTTCTAACTAATGAGCTTCTGTCTGAAAAAGCAATTTTTGTTATTAGTCCGATCTCAGTCCTTGATTCAAACCAGTATCAAAGATGCAGATCCAACACACTCATCCTGGGGAATTTCAGAGCCAACTCTCTCCTGTACAAGAGCTTTCCCTTCATTGCTAGTGTTATTAACTACTGAGGTACAGCCCTAAGAATCCTTTTCTAAATCCAACTCTTCAATCCCAGCTTCCTATGTATAAAAAAAGATGTTTACTGAAGTTAGATGAGATTTACTGCACTTCTACATAGACAGGTATCAGTCTAGCTCAAATGCTTCAGTATTTCATTCTATTTTCCCTTTATTTTGTATTTATCTTTAGCTTAGAAGAACTATTCTAAAGTTCTCCATAGTTTCTAAACTACTCTGGCCAGTGCATAGCTGTCTGCATCTTCTTCTCCCAACCTCTACTTTAATATAGATTTTATATACAAAGCATTCTCAAGTCATCTTGCAATATCTGAGTATTAAGAGATTTTATTATTACATGCTCTTTCTTATACCACTTGAACACAATTGCATGATGGAGGTTCTCCATTACCCAGCACTAGTAGATGGCTAGGGAACTCACCAAATCATTTATAAAAAGAAATCTTCAGTAAAAACTTGTCAAAAAATACAAACTCCAAGTGATTTATAGCTGGGTAAATTGATGCTGGAGGAAAGTTAAACATCTACTGAAATCTGTACACTTTTATGAAATGAAGAACAATGTTGAAACCCGACTCTGTGTGTTAGCAATTTGGGGCACTGTTCTCAGATCTGTAGGCAGTATATTTTGTATTAGCAGCCTGGCTTTCTGTCACTGTGTCTTAAACACTCTTGGTTTTGTGGTTCTCAGATCTGGTATTGTCTTACAAAGATTGGCTTTAGCCCAGATGTTTATCAATTCATCATTTCAACTCCTTCAAAAATCTTCTGCAATCTTAAAAGCAAATGTTTGGTTTTTGTTTTAAACTGAAATACCTTATTTCTCACGTATACAGCTTTAATTATAAACCCAGGTTTGTTTCTTCTGTTCAAGGAATAAAGTCCTCAGAAACCCCATTTATACACATTCACATCAAAATGAAAATGCCAAGCAAACACATGCAGCTCTTCTGAGAACAGATTATTGTAAAAAAATAACTTTTTCTCTGGTGATGCTAGTTTCTAAAGAAATGCAAGGTTTTCAGATGGCCTTTCAGGCTTTACTTGTCCAACTTCATTCCATAAACCTGAGGAAAATACTTAGTAAGAAATTACCTAAGTATAGAGATGTAGCACTGTGTTTACCTGAAAGAAAAGAAAAAACCCAAATAGTGATCTAACACATTTAGTTCAAAGCCAAAGGTAGTTTTATTATATTAAATAAAATTTACTTGCAAATATTTTTTTAAGTGGACCTGATCCTAAATCTTCCTCTTAACAAAGTCTGAAGTGTTTTTGCAAGTGTTTCCACTGAAGTCTTTCCTTTCAACTCTTGTGTCTCTTTTCATTAAACACAAGACATAGTGGATATTTAATAATATCTAGGTTGTTTCTTCCAATATTTAAATTACATACCTGCCTCACAGTTTAATTCAAAACACTGGCAATTAATTTTCTGGAGTAATGTTGCATTTGAAATTCATTTCAAAGATTATATACATCTTTTGTAACAACATGATACAGAAGTATTCTATAACTCTAGGCTAATATGAATTTTATGTCAGCAGTAGTTTGCCCACAGCTTAAGTTTCTAATGGGATACTCACAGTAGGGCTCTATCCAACCACTCCACATATCCTACTTCTTATTATGTAAGCAAACCCCAAGTTATTTGCAGACACAGAATTCAGGACAAAAGGAAAGATCAGAACATCCAGTACCATTTGCACATCTGAGGCTAATACATTTTATCCACTTAATCAAGTAACTCAAGATCATCTGTTTCATCCAGAAAAAGAGCAGAAGTAACTGTGATTTTACCACACTCTGTTCTCAAGCAGTCTCCACTGATTTCAGAAACCTTCAACTCCAATTCTCCTGGCAGAAGTGCAGTGTTGTGGTTTTCCCCCTGTCAATTGGCACAAAGAATATGTCATGTCAATTTTCAGCTTGTGCCTTGCTTCTCTCTGTGAATGCCTACCATAAAAAGCCTTACTTAGACATCATCCCTGATAACTCATCTTGGTGGGAGAATCATGCTCAGAACTGAAAGGCTTTTAATTTATGTTTTCTGGGTTTAGCTTCTCGTGATCTGTTCCTATGGCTTTAGCCTGCAGAGGAAAAGGCTTTTAAAATTTTTCTCTTTATACACTTAAAAATTAAGCCACCTATTCTTTCTGAATAACTGGGCTTAGTCCCTGATTCTCCTCACATTAAGACTCTGACTTCAGCTCCCTCACAAATACTGCACCCTTCTATTTCTCCAGCATCCACAAAATGTAGGAACACATTGAGTATGCAAGGATGCATTTTGTAATGGTGTACAGAGATATCACAAACCCAACTACACTGCTATAGAGGCAAGCTTGTTGAGATCTCATGCTAATCTACAGCATCCAATTGACAGCATCTGAGCTGCCTGTCATCTCTGAAGCCTCAGCAGTTCTCAGAGTAAGCAATACAGTCTCCACTCTGTAAAACTTACCTTCATTACTCACTGCCTGCTACCTACTGGTTTGTAACTAACTGTGCTTTATGTCCTGTACAAAGGGCTCTAAGCTACTGTGCGACCCAAACTGCCATATATGATCACCTCCTTCCCACCCTTATTTACCTTCATGACAATTGTTGGTCACTTTGTGCAATTTCATTATTTCTTTCATCATCAAGCATAAGCAAATGCAATATTGCTCTCTCCAGAGATCTTCTGGAAACACCTCTAAAGAAACACTAGTTTTTGGAGATTTAGTGTGCATTTTAATCTACTTTTTAAGCACTTACTGTTTTAAACAGAACTCTGAAGAGAAAATTAACACTTTTTTTCAAAGAAAAAATATTTTTCTGACCTTAACGTCATTAATGTGATTCAGAATTTCAAGAACCCTTAAAAAAATCATGCTTTAGGATTTAATGTGGTCCTATATTTCATGAAGAGCTTTAATATTCTTTTCCATTTTTGATTTGCTATGGTTTAACAAAATCAAATTTAGAACAAACTGATGTAATCTAAATTTCAGCTATTCTATGTTACATCCCATGACCCATTCTGATCCAGCAAAGCCTAATTCTGCAAAAGAAAAAAATTGGTTTGTCTTTGTTCTTACACTGAATTCAACAGAATTACACCTACACTTAATGCCTTCTGCCTGCCAGATCATGTCCAGTTTCTGTGGGAGCTGAGAGGATTAGAGAATATAATACAGAAAAAACAATGTATATTTGAAATCACTCAAGGACATGGACAAGATGAAACTGTACTAGTAGCGGGCCCTTTTAAAAAGCTTGTGAAAATCCCCTTTTCTATTAAAAAATCTTAATATATTTACATTAGGAAGAAAATCAGCTTTTTCTTATAAAAATATTCAGTGGGAAATCGTGACAACAAACAAAAATCTTCAGGATAGAATGATTTCTCTTTTTTTTTTTTTTCCTCTCTCTAACTAGCACAACAAGATCACTCCTCAGAGTTGGCCTCTAAGAGTCACCATGATATGTTTGGTTTTTTTTAAAGAGCAATGCAGCTTTTTAAATATACATTCTTCTGACCAAATTTATCATTGCTGAATTTTGGTCAGTTGTAATAGTGTCAGGGTATTTTTAAACTTTAGGGACTGACTGAAGATTACATAAGTTACTAGTTTTCCAGCAGAAAGCACACCTGTAAATCATACTGTTTTGGTGAGTCTCCAGGGGATCTCTGTGTTCAGCTTTAACTAGACTTTTGAATAAACTGCACTTTCTGTGCACATGCAATCTTAATTTTTTGGTGTCATGATGTGGTTTACTGTATCATGTACCTTGCCTGTGAAATTGTACAACTAGCTACACAGAGTCTTTGCTTGCTTGACTGTAAAATCAACACAGAGTCTTGCTTATGTATTTTTAACTTTGGTGGTCTATTTTAAGCAACACAGAAGAGAGCTTCACTGCAAGTCATGTCACTTGATTTCTGCTTAAGTATTACATGGTAAGATATCTGCTTTGTGGAAGGCTCCAGAACGTTTGCATTAATAGATTGTCTAAAGAATAACATGACCAACTTCTTGAGGCAAATCCCTCCAGCACAGCTGGGGACCAAGGCAACTGGAAACAAAAGGCAGAGAGGGGCATGTACGTCATCTGCCCCACATGGAATGCTGCACTTGGCAGGCCAGTGGCTGCAGTGACACACATGCTGCTGCCCTGCATTGTGTTTGTGTCCCAAGTACTGGGAAATGTTCATGCAGACTTTGGGCTCCCAGCCCAAAGCCAAGAGCTAACTCTTAGGCTACTCTGCAGCTTAGCAGGATTGCGCTGCCAGATTAAAAACCCATTCTGCCAACTAGGACGCCTGGACCTGAGCTTCAGGGTGGATAGAAAACGAGCCTCCCACCAAGCTAAACATGAGACATTTCCCATGGGGAAAGCAGCAGAACTAAGTAGAAAAAAGACAGTTTTTAATCTATCAGTGCTATATCAAACCCAACTAAACTGTTTTTAGCATGACACTGATTTACAAAAGGGTTTCTGATTCATCTCACTAGAGCCTACACTAGAAGGATGTGAACCGTAAGAAAAAGTAAATAGCTAACTCTACTAAAATTAGGTAGCTGAAATAAAAAATTAATAAATGGCAACAAACTCCTTAATTCATTGATTTAATCTATTTACTTTTTCCCATGAGGCAGTTTATATGGGAGTTAATGAGCTGCCAGTCATCAGTCATTGGACACTGACTGCTCCACATTCTAGAGGCTGATTAAACAATATAGGTGCTTATGTCATTCTGGCAGCACAACAAGATTGAGATTATTAGGAAAGACACCAGACATTTTGAGCAAGGGAGAGGCAATCATTCTAGTTATACCAGTCTGAAGGTATTGTCATAAAACTCACTATAATATTAACTTTTTCCTTATTTGGATGAGAGCAGAGGAAAACACCTAAAGCACTGTATGAGTATAAACCAAAACAGGGCACAGGATAATAACATGCAGAGTCTCCCCAACTCTAAAACCAAGAAGGGGGTCAGCATGGCTAATGGACATCTGTCTTCTAAAGAAATTTCTCTGAAAAGTTGTTAGAATAACCTTCAACCTACTTACATATTACAGATGTCAACCTATGAAAAAGAAAAGTTTTGCATCTTGTAGTAGTGAATAATTTTCTTCTGCTCTTTTTTTGGTGATGCTGAACAGTTTATATGGTACAATTCTTTAATTTCAGCAGTCCTGACCAATAAACTATCTTCTCTGTAGCATCATTTCCACTCACCTGCACCTGCAATGAAGCAGTTCAAGGAACTAAAACCAATCACTTTTCTTTTTGCAGAGCTATTTTTTTATTACTATTTTATCTCCTTGAACAAATCAGATGAATATCAGTGAAAGAACAAGAGAAGAGGTGGAGATGGTTTGAACTCCTATGCAATAACACTTAAACACAATCTGTTTAAAGCACTTTGTTTCAGGCAAACACTAAGGATAATCCCTGTGAAGTTTTGATTCAACTATGAGTATGCAGCTAAAAGTTACCACCAACATAATAAGGTCAAAGCCAATGAAAAATTAGCTTTTTACTGACTGCTATGAAAGCATTATTAAAATATGTCTCATGAAATAGATGTTCTTTGTATCCATTAAGTCTGACCTTACAGAGTTGATGAGCTGACGAACCCAGCAAGCAGCAGTCTGTTAACAGCAGTGAGATGAAAAGCAAAAACACCACAGAGGAAGTACAGTAAAGAGTATATTTTTCAAGTACTCATGAGTATTGGTTCATGCTTGCAACAAGATTCCCTCATGCCTATTTGAAGGAAGACTGTTCACATTACAAATCCTAGTACAACTGTGATGACATAACCAGACTTCCAGACTTTCATGGAGTTACTAGGCAAGATCCATCACAAAACTGAAGAGCTTCTAATCCTGGGTGACCTTTGGCTCAACTATCTGCCTCCAGAAAACAGCCACACACTCCTTCATGAAGTGGGAATAGTTAGTTATTATTTGTGGGAATCAAAGAAAGATTTTCCTGAGAGGATTAAAATCAGCTAAACACAAACCCAGCACTTTTCTGAAGCAGCACTAGGATCCCCATGCAATGGGATAGCATGACTAAAGTCTGACAAGTAAAAAATTTGGGAACACGATGTTGATTCTTAAGCTGTGGCTACTGGTCTCCCCATAGTCAGAAAAGAGAAAGCTTTAAGATCAGGTGGAAAAAGTGGCAGTGGGGGTATGTGGGGTGACGAAGTCCTACAGATCCAGTATAAATTATCTCCTATTTGCAGAATCTATCCCATACACTCTAGACTATATCTACCTGTCTTTGATGTGTAGTACATATTTGTGGTTTCTTGTATAGAGAAAATGAAAATTTCAGGTTTGTGTCAGAACTAGGGCAGCTGCTCTGCAGCCAATGAAGTCAGTCCTCAACACAGATGCCATTTATACAAGGAGTGCAGGTTACACTGACCTCTCTTCCAGGTACTAAGGGTGTAATCCTAAAATACACTGACAATACACCTATCTCAGCTATCTCAGGAAGCTTTCCGAAGTAAACTTACTCCCCTTCCCATATTTCAGTCCCCTACTTATTCAGTCAGGTTGATATGGCTGATTATAAGTCTGTGAGACAATCAAGGTTTGCACTAAAAAAATATTTTTATTAAAGCCTAGGTCATCTCAGTGACTCAGTTTATACTACTGCTAAAAAACCCAGCTGTAGTAGCATGACACAGTGAGTGAATGGGAGGACTGGGATAGGAAATAAAAGCTTAAGGGTGTAATTTCTTTAGCTTTGCTTTTAGAAGTAATGTATAAGGGAAACAGTCTGAAGTTGGAACATATTCAAGGCTAATATTCTTTCTTACTTCACATTAAATATCTAATTGATATCTAATTAATATCTAATTAGTATCTAATGTCTAAAGACTAAAACCCAACACAGAACGTGGTGAGTGCCTTGAAGTCCCTTATCCTAAAGTCATTATGCTTGTGATCATACTGTATCTTAAAACTCCAATACTAGTCATCAACACAGAATCAAGTCCATTTCATCTCTTGCATCCACAAGAAATTATAGTTTTCAGCTGAAAGAGGACAGGTGATCCTTTCACCTGAGATCAGTACCTAAACTCCAGAATAATTCTTTTCTCCTCTATTCCTGGTTTCTGGCGTTAGTTGGTACTTCACCTGAGGGTCCTGCTGCTTAGCTGACCCTGCACTGCAGGAATAGGAAAAGGGAAGAAAAAAGATGTTTTCCTCCTCCGTCTGGAGCATTCCCAAGTTCTGGTCTGAACTTGTTACTTAACTTTTTCAGGAGTCAGGAAAGAGCAATCAGGTGCATCCTGAAGCATTCAGGGTTGGATTTTGGGATACTGCAGAAACCTGAGTTCTGATATGGGAGGAACAGACATTAACAGATGTAGACAAGTGAGATTCTTTGGTAGGGCTGCAGCTTGAAGCAGAGCTTTCACTGCGCTTTGATAGATTCAGCTTTGAAAGAGAAGGAAAACAAATATCTTTACAAGTTTGTTCTGTTTGAGAAAGCACATTTTCTCAAATATTCAAACAGTGTGATAGTAGATTACAGAAAATACAGGCTCAAGACCTGTTCCTTGAATCAGAACAGAAACCTGAATGCAAGTTTTCTTTGCCTCAGCTACAGAGCTCTGGCATTAGTGAAATAGTTGTCTTCACCTTTTTATAAGAAAATTCATCTTGTTATGATGATGCCTTATTTCATCTTCTATATTATATATTAATATTTGAATGTGAGATGCCCTGCTTCTCTCTCTGCTTCTTTGAGGACAATCCATCAAAGCATTGCTTTCAAAAATGCTGTATTGCCCTGACACAATACTTCTGTACTGTCCTTTCCTTCCACAACAAGAAAAATGAAAACACTCCTCACTATGCATTAGTAATCTTCAGAAATCTTTCTAGTGGTGCCTTGTAGCTTCCATACTACAAGACTGGACTACCCAGTTTCTAACAGGCATAAAATGTCTCAGCCATGTCAATTTCTATGTCCCAGGCTTTCTGCACTGCTCTCTTTTGTAGCAATTCCCAAAACCCACTTGAATGTAATTTAAAAAAAAACATCTTTTCATATTTCCTTCTCTGTTCCTTCCAAACATTCATGATAGTGCTTGTCCTACTTTCATAATACTCTACGATTTTAATGCATTTTTAGGCCTCATCACTCACTTATTTCATTCCTAGCAACCTTACATAGGAATCTAGCTCTTCTTGAGTTTTAAAGAGTCCATTACACTCAATTTCCTACAACAAAGCACAAAAACCACCTGCCCTCCCTATATTAGAGAAATTTTCCTCCCTACACCACTCTCTGCCCATCACTGAATGTACCTGCAGAAATGAAGTCAGACACAGCTAACAGTATGTCCACTCTTTACAGGCATGATTGGATTAGGAATGGCCCTGAAAAAGTCCAGGGACCCTCAGATAATCTCTCAAACCCCAACCAATGCCATTACTACTGAGTTATGGACAAGTCTCAACTTCTGTATCTCAACTTAGCCTGCTTGACCTCTTCGAAGAGTTATTAAATATTAATTGAACCAGAGAGCAAAATGTAAAACATAGTCCAGCAGCAAAGACAATAATCTGCAATGCTAGACAGCCACGATCCTTGTTATAGTTAACAATGTATTATTTATGAAGACTGGAACTACTGATAGAAGAAATGAAACTATTTCATTTTTCATAAATATTTAATATTAACACCAGTTAACTATTTGGCAATGTCAAGTACAACAATACCATAGTAGGTATTCAGATTTCTTTCAAATTGGAAAAAAATTATATCATACTACTTTTAATTTAGCAGGTCAGGTAAATCAACTGTAACATAGACTATTACAAACATAAGCTCTACTCAAGTTGAAAGAAAGCAAGGATCTGGAGCTGATTCTCCAAAAAATGAGAATGAATGCCCTACTCTTTCAACTACTTTAGCTGAAACTTCTGGTTAAAAATTACATTAAGAAACATTTCCTTCCCAAATATTAAAAAAATATAATATCCTTTAATATTCCCATAGAACACTCCTGTCTCAGCAGGTAAAACTTTCCAAATTTTTACATCAATACTTTTTCATATATATTATGAATTTATTTGTCCCATTATGCACCAGGAGGCTGCAGAGGGGATTGAAAGAAGTTATACTGAAAGAAATTAGGTAATACTGTGGAAGAGACAAATCAACATAAAAGTTTATTTTAGAAAGAAAAGAGTTTAATCTGAAAAGAATCATAAAATCATTTAAATACATTACTATGCAATTTTAAAATGAAAATAACTTGTAACTGAGTACAGAATTTGCTTGCAAAACCAGATATTAAAACACCCTATTCAATAGCTGCACTATCCCTTCGTGCTCTTTATGGGGTTAGGTGGTGCCCTGTTTCCAGGGCTGTGTATTTCGAAAGACCTGAGCCTCATAAAACTTACCTGCTTTAAACCATAAAGCACCTCTTTACCTCATCAGCTTCACCCCTGGCTTACACTCCTTCTGTGAAATCATATTCAAATGTCTTGTTTCTGAAACACAAAATATTTCAGGTCTGCCTACCTGTCAGTGTCAGTATCAGTGCCATTCACATATCATCAAGCTAGTTCTGAATCATTTAGCTTGAGCATTTAAAATTAGTATTACTGCATTAAAGTAATCCTCCGCAGGGGCTAATATATTCTGCTTTTTAGCACTGTGTAATGTAGACAATTCCCTTTACAGTTTTAGTTAATGAAATACTCTTTTCCACATTTTCTTCCAAAAACTGTTGTGTAACATCACTGTGTACTGTAAATAGCTTCCCACTTCCATCTGCTGCCTGAAGTGTCTGCTCTACACTGCTCTGGTTTGCAAAGTTTTTGCTTTGTAGTTCTTCAGCATAAAGCTTTTGTTAGCCTTGTAATTTGTTCTAATTATAGCTGCCAGCAAATTGGGCAGTGGCGCATAAATGCAATACTGTTAATACACTCTTACTAGTTAGACAGAGTCTAAAAGAGTACCTAAAAAAACTCATTTTAATGAAGACATTTCACAACAGATTGGACATCATGAGGCCCCTGAATTCAGTGGGATACAGCATTATTGACCTGCTGATCTGAGTACCTCTTCCTTATTACTCTGGGAGAAAACAAACACTAAGGCCCCCACAAATAGCAATCATTCTTGACTTAAATCTTGTTTCTGACAACAGTGAAAAAAACCCATATTAAAATGATAATTAGAAGTTGTCATGGCTGATTTCTAGTACAGATCATACCAAAACCTGATTTTCACCTATACCAGTCACTTGCCACAGTTTCCAATAAAGTTCAAATTGCCCAAGATAATTTGAATGATGCCACATAATTATGAAACATGGTTGTATTTGGTTTGCATGGCAAGGGTTTGGTAGCAGAGGGGTTGCAGGGGCACTCTGTGAGCAGCTGTGAGCAGCTTTCCCCATGTTCAACAGAGCCAATTCCAGATGGCTCCAAGATGGACCCACCACTGGCCACATCTGAGCTTCTTGGCAATGGTGGCAGCATCTCTGGGATCATGTGTTTATGAAGGGGTACCAAAAAACCCAGCACCTTCAGCCAGAAAGAGGACTGAGAATGTGTGAGGGAACAGCTCTGCAGACACCAAGGTCAGTGAAGGAGAGGGAGAAGGTGCTGCAGGTGCTGGAGCAGAGATGCCCCTGCAGAGCACGGTGAGGTAGCTGTGCCCCTGCAGCCCATGGACGTCCATGGGGGAGCAGAGTTCCACCTGCAGGACCCCATGACAGAGCAGATGGACGCCCAAAGGAGGCTGTGCTCTGAGAGAAGCTGGTTATTGAGCAGGCTCCTGGTAGAACCTCCGTAACTGTGGTGAGAGGAGCCCACCAGAGCAAGTTTGCTGGCAGGACTTGTAGCCACATGAGAGGGACCCACACAGGAGCAGCATGTTCCTGAAGGACTACACCCCATGGAAGGGAATCCACACTGTGGCAGTTCATGAAGAACCACAGCCTATGGAAAGGACTTCAGTTGGAGGAGTGCATGGAGAACTGTCTTCTGTGGGAGGGTCCCCTCACTGGAGCAGGGGAAGAGCATGAGGAAGAAACAGGAAATGTGTGATGAACTGACCACAAGCCCCATTCCCTGTCCCCCTGTATTGCCAAGGGGGAATACATAAAGGAGTTGAGAGTAAAGCTGAGCCTGAGAAGCAAAAGGGACAGGGAGAAATATTTTTAGATTTGTTCTTATTTTTCATGTTATTCTTGTTTTAACAGGGAATCAATTAATTTACCCAAACTGCTCCTGACTAACTGGTGAGTGATCTCCCCCTGTTCTTATCTTGACCCACTAGCCTTCTGTTATTTTTCCTCCCCTGTACAGCTGAGGAGGTGAGTGCCCAAGGAACTTAGGTGGGTGTGTCGCAACCACCCAAGGTCAACCCACCACATCACTGATAGCACAGGCCTCACAGTTTTACCATTATATTTCAACACAACATGCTAATTACATATAATTCTTACTGTACAATTTCTATGATGACCAGAGTGTCTAGCCTTGAATTGCTTTGGTGTGTATTGTACAAACACTAGAGCTATACTTCCCTTTTTAAAGAATGTGAAACCTAAAAAATTCATGCATAAAAGCTTCTCAATAAATCATACATTAAAAGAGGGTTCAGAATGTCATTTAGATCATTTAAGGGCCCCAAGGAGGGATTAACAATGCCAATTTCATTCCTGAGATTTGCTTAATCTGTTCTTAAAAATCTCCAATAAGGGTAATTTTGAAACCTCCTTAGGCAATGTAGACTATTGCTTTAATATCTTTATTAATATCTAATCTCTATCTTCCTTCTTGCAACTTAGTCCAAGTACTTCTTTTGCAGCCTAAAAACAACAAAACAGACTGCTCCTGTCTCTCTGCAGAGCTAAGAGACACTACTTTGAACACTCCAAATATATCACTCTTGTTTTCTCTTATTTAGATGTACCAATCTTGATTAATTTTCTCATATGCCACATTCTCCAGACCTCCAAATCTTCTTGTTACTCTGCTGCAGACTCTCGGTATTTTGTAAAGCACCATGCCTCAGAAGGACAAAGGGTTTTAGCTGAGGTCTTGAAAATATTGAAGAGAGTAAGAGAATTGCTTTGCACAACTCAAACCATACTCCCATTTGTAAATTCTGTCATGGTATTTAGTTTTTTGCACAGCAGGATGACAGTATTGACTCCTGTTCCTCCTTTGTAGCATTAAACCCCATACTTATACCAAATACGTTCTTGAATCCTTGTTACTTGAATCCTGTATTTATGCAATTGTGTATCCATGTTTAAGAGCAGCACCTTGATCTTTTTTCTACAGAGCAACTTTTTATTTATCAGAAACAATACAGCAACCTATAAAAATAGCTTCTTTTTCTTCCTCTTCTCTAATAAACTGAAGTCCCTCTCTTCACACTGTTGTTTAGTAAATATATGGTATAACGTTGTCCATGTCA
Source organism: Sclerurus mexicanus (assembly GCA_013396755.1). NCBI lineage: Eukaryota > Metazoa > Chordata > Aves > Passeriformes > Furnariidae > Sclerurus > Sclerurus mexicanus. The sequence continues at coordinate 399,729 of VWZF01002116.1, forward strand.
CTATTGATATTCAGATTCGTTGCCACACCAAGGAGTTAGTCTTGTGCAGCTGGTTTCAATCAGTCCTTTTGCTCTGAGAGTGACTCACTGATAACCAGTTCTAAATGGTTTTTCAAGGACTGGTGCATCTTGCACAGTACTTTTATAAAGAACATGGGTTTCTAGCTAATTTATGAAAATTTCATGACATTGTATTGGAAGCCTAACCATAGTGCAGATGTATGGCATCACTGCTGCTCTTCTAATTTCAAGGCTTGTTACCTTTTTTAGGAAGAAACAGGAGCACTTGGAGAATATTTCTTTTCAGTGGGAACCTGTGTTGCTGTTATCTCCATGTTCTCTCATATATTACTTCAGTGTCTTACAGCATTTTATAAACAAGTGACCAACACACAGAGGGTACAGCTAAAAAGAAAAAAATCAGTTAAAAATCTGCACAGAAGATACTAACTGCAAACAAGCTACAGAAACTGCTGACCAGGTCTTCTGTTGTCTAAAGAAAAGATTTTGCCTCCCTTTTCTGCTGTCCTCTTTTAGCTTCTGGAGTCAGGACAGCTTCACACAAGGCAGGACAGGGTAGGTGGCTGCTGCAAGTCCAATCCCTCATGGTGACATGACTCCTCTGCTCCAGAGCTGCCCCCATTGTGACACAGCTGTAACCCATGTGATTCCAGCATTTCCTGGGTGGGTCCTCCCTCTTCCCTGCATGGGGCTGCTGTTTTGTTATTTGTACAGATCCCATGATTTCTGTGCACTTTCAAGCTTCTCAAGAGCTTCTTGTATATTCTAGATATATGTGATATATAAGCCATGAAAATATCTCTAACAATATGTATAGTAAGGTGTGTATATTTATAAATGCATACACTTTATAATAGTGAATTTATATTTTCAAAAGTTTGCATATAAATGATTGCTTAATAAGAGGTACCAATAATAAAGTTTAAATACCAATAGAAAAAAAAATAAGAAATCACAGTTATACAACCACCAGTTGACAAGACTCATGAAAACCCAACCAGATGCTGCATAGTCTTACCTGGTCAGTCTTTGGAGCTGTGCTGTGCTGCAAGATACAGACAACATTGTCTACTAAAATGGAAAACCAGAACCAAAATTCAGCTTTACAGGAACATGTGTACAGGCAGAAGGAAAAGTTTGAAATGGATTTTCCCCAAAAGACCACATCCCTTGGATAAATGACAATTGCAATGAAGTTTCTGAAACAAAACCAAATCATTCAGTGTGACAAGGACAAGGCATGACACTTACCAAAAGGCCTGTCTAAGGCGAATGCATCCCCTGAACACAGTGCACCAGGAAACACGCCTCCTGTTAGGACAAAAGATGAGTTGAGGCAACTTCCAAGTCACCCATACCTTACACAGCAGACAGGGCTTACAAACACAGGAAATCTCCTAAGCTGTCATCCAGCTGGCTGAAGGGAGCCAACAAGTAATTCATCACGCTCACTCTTTAACTATTTTTTTTTCAGCAAAGGTCCAGCACAGTTGTTCAGGCCTACACAATCTTTCCCATTCAAGTCCAGGGAAAAAGCTGTGCTACATCTGACAGTAGTGGCAACTCATTGAACAAGCTCTTTGTGATGTCTGTTTACATTGGGGCCCCTTCAAATAAATCCAGTATGGGTTTGGTACATTATTCTGAGCAGCCTTGAACAAAAAGCACCCTTGTTAAAATGTATCTCTTTTTCTAGTGGCAGAATGAGCCATCTTCCTCTGAATGTCTTGGGTTTTTTATACTGTTCAATGGAAATTGCTAGTCTTTTACTTTTGGTGGCTTGGATGCTGCCCGGCACTACCCATCTTTCTCCTTTTAAGGATTTGGGGAAGGACGGCCCTTCAGGGCTGTGAGATGTCTCTCAACAACCCTAGAGACCTCCCACTTTGTCAGTGTTTACCAGGGGCCCACAACTGCCTGGAAGACATATCTGATCACATCTTTGGCCATGTTTTCAGCCATGCTTTTAACATGTGCCTTAATAATTTCCGAACTCCTTTAGAAAAATGATTTAACTTTTGAAAAGAGGCCATAGAATACAACTCCTCCTCCACCTGGGCTTTTCAATAATTCAGGTAGAAGGAGAGGTCCTTTTTATTATTTTATGACTCCCTTTACTACTTATTCTTTACTACATGATGGTGTGCCCTCTTAAAATATCAGAACCTTCCAGGTCAATGGATAAAACTGCACAACCTCCTTTCCACTGTGAAATAAGTCATGCTTGCTTTCATTTGTGCTTATTTCAGTGCTGCCTCTTTCAATATGAGGTTGGTTTACTAGCACATAATGCAGTTTGTACTGTGTTGCTGCAATGAGCTCACTGCTATTACCATTTGCCAGAACACAGCATGATAATGGGACAAATAAATCTCAAACCCGCTGGTACTCAACAAGGTTTTGTGTAGAGGTAGATCGGGATAAAAACCTCACAGGCATGTCAGTGATAAAGGAAACTGTCACTGGCTACCAGAGAACTTTCCAAAAAACTCACTAGCTTTCCAGCTGTACAACGAGTACAAGAATTTTCATCCATTTTAAGCTTTGTTTCCCTAATTGCAGGACTGAAGACCAGATCTATGGCTAGTCAACAGTTAGAGCTCTGTTGCTAGAACTGGTAAATGTTTATACATCCCAGCAATATGCATATGGATGAATAATGGACTCGTCACAAAGAATAATGCCATGTCTTACCCAGCAACATTATTAATATTATTCCAGCTGTCTGGGCATTGTATTTCTGCAAACCCCATCTCCCACTGGCCTGACAGCTTCCAGGGGCTTTGAATAGCTGTTTGGTAAAGTTCAAACTGGTGTTTTGTGAGGATATTCTGGTGTGAGCATTGTTGGGGAGCATGATGTAAAAACCACAATATACCATCCTTCTTTTTCTCCAACTCTGGCTCCAATTGCCAAACATCATGGACTTGAGAGGCCTTTATCCAGCTGATAAATTTCTACAGCAAGAAATATCGCTTTACATACAGTTGTTTCTTCCTTCCTTGTCTTTTTACTGCTAGAAACTTTTCAATTTTGCACATGCTGTCCTCAACAGTATTCACTTTTTAAAGCTTGTTAAAGTTCAGTGGACTGAAATGCCCTCTTGATACCTTGGTGACTGTAGTCTGTGAAGCAGTACACCTGACCCTTTCTCACTGTCATCACCTAGGGAAGGTGATAGGATATTGGGAAGTATTAAACTTGGCATGACATAAATGGTATGGAATAAGGGGTGGATATTGTCCTGGTTTCAGCTAGGGTAGAGTTAACTTCTTCTCAGTAGCTCTTACAGTGCTGTGTTTTGGATTCAGAGTGAGAATGGTGTAGGTAACATGCTCATGTTTTGGTTTTTTTGCCAAACTGTGTTTACCCTAAGGTGTTTTGTTTGTTTGTTTGGGTTTTTGTTTGTTTGTTTTGGGGGTTTGGTTGTTTTTGGTTTTGTTTTTATCATGCTTTGCTGGTGACAAGGTTCACAAAATAAACTGGAAGGTAGCACAACGGGGACAGGTGACCTGAACTGATCAAAGGGACATTTCACACCATAGAACATCATGGCCAGTATATAAACAGATGAGCTGATGTGGATTAGGGATGGGGAGTCTGCCATTGGTCAACGGATGGTGAGCAATTGTATTGTGCATCACTTGTTCTTCCCTATTATCATTATTATTATCATCATCATCATCATTTACCATAATTACTGCATTTTTGCTTTCAATTATTAAACTTCCTTAAATTTTTTTCTCAAATTTTCTTATCTCAACCTGCAAGTTTTACTGTGATTCTCCTCCCCATTTCCCTTATTTCCAGCTGGGCTTAAACCACAACATTCACAATTTCAACTAGTACTTCTGAACATCTGGTCATAACTACTGTCAAGTATTTCTTTTGTCCTAAACATCCTCACAGTCTTCCTTTCTAAGCATGGGCATATTTACTCTAATTTTCACCAATAGCCAAACATGATTTTCTAAATTGTTACACAGCTTGGAGGTTTCACACCCATCCTTTGACAGTAATGAAGAAGCTGTGGTTATAGTTCTTTATTATAAACTCTGGTAACACATTAATGTACTAAATGGTAACTGCTTGCTGTAAAACATCCCCATGTCTCAGTTTTGAGCATCCTGTTAAAGCATCTGTGACTGGGGCCTCTACTTCATTATTAATAAGAAAGAAGTGAAAATTATTCTAATTTAACAACTTGTGTGAAGGCTGATTTAAAAACATTCATTCCCTGCTTGGTAATTACTAAGGCAGCAAAAAATGGTTTTAAAAGCCTCAGCTGCTTCAGCAGCCATTCTGTCTTTCAGACACACAGTCCAGGCATATTGGGATAGTATGTTCACCACCATTAAAATGAGATCAATGCTGCAGAATTGTGTTTAGAATAGGTCACAAATACTTGTCACTTTTACAGGACTTTCTCACAGCCTTGTGTATATTCTAAGACTTTGGTTTACATGACATGAGGCACCAGTTTCTCTTCATATTAACAGTACTGATTGTAAAAAGAAAGGGGCTTTACACTCCCAAAGCTTCCTACTTCCTCAGAAGCATAGTAAATATAGTCTGTTCACAGTCTATTAACATGCTGCTACTACATGCACACAGAAAAATAAACATTAGGCAACTGATTTAAGTTATGTTCAACAAAAATGTATTTATTAATTGATCACTGGGGTGATGGTGACCTGCCTCTCATTGTCACCATTTCTTTTCTTTGAAAGCTGGTTTTTTCCTTATGATTTTATTAATTTTTTTTTTAATCCTGTTGTTCTAAGCAAGAACAAAAACAGTTCACAGAAGAACTGTGTGTTCCATGTAATCAGCCAGGATCACGTGTTCAGAAAGTGCTATAAAATCCATGTCAGCATAAGGATAAGGGAGTACATGGAGCATAGGTCCTGTCACGGTATTACAAATAGCTGTTAGCACACTGAGATGTAGACAAAATTTGTCTCCCACCTCATCATACAAATGTTGATTTTCCTAATCCCAGCCCAACCACCTTCTCTCCAATGCACATGGAAGACCTTTTGGGGTGTACGTGTCCCTACAAACACATTCCTGTGAAGTTATTTTTTTCTTCTGGCCTTCAACCTTAGTAAGCAATGTTACCCATATTTTCTAGCAGAGGATAGCCCCACAAGGTGATCTGGTTGGTTTGAAAGTAGGTGAAGTGGGCCTTTTGGTCAGATTCACAGGTCTGGTCTGTCCTTTGGATGACCTGGGGCTGGGTGGCAGATTCCTGGATAGTTTCACAGGCTTAGCCCTTTGTCCAATGCTTATTCAGGTTTTTTTCATGCCCCTGCCCCCCACCTCTGAAATACTCACACACCATTCAACTGTACTTTCATTTTATTTTGTTTTCTTTCAACTTGCACTAAACTTTCATTTAATTTCATTAGCTCTTATCAAACACTTTTATACACACATTTTATAATTCCTGTATATTATAAAGAAGTGTAACTATGTATAAACATAGATTTAAACAGTTCATACACTTTTATGTGTGTTTGTGAACACGTACAAACACATATATGCATGTGTGTGTGTGTGTATGTGTATGTATGAGGGTCTTT
>VWZF01002116.1:405356-439125 GCA_013396755.1 Sclerurus mexicanus
TTGCCATATTTCTGTGGCAAAGAAAAAGGCAGGGTTTCAGCTGCCAGCAATTACAGGGGGCTCTGAGATCACATGGGGTATGGCCATGACCATGACTAAACTGTGACTTCCATGGATCAAGGGAGGACTTCTGAGGCCTGAGGGATGTTATACACTTCTGGGCTAAGTGGGTCATATGGTAGGAAAAAGGGGAAGGGTTTCTGGGGATAGTGACCATCAGACTTTTGAGGGTCAGGTCTTCGTGCGTGCACCATCTTGTAACAAAGTTGTTCTTCAACTGAGACTAATGACATTTCCATCAGTTGTAGCCTTCTCTCATCCTCTCCTCAACTTTCTAAATCACAATAAAAATCTAAATACATAAAATAACTAGAAAACAGTATATAATAATAAGTAGCAAGAGAACTTACAGATGAATACTATTTTTACATACAATAGTAATTATTATAGGGAATTTGGGCTAATTTGGCATTACTTAGGCTTAGCAGATACATGATGATGAGGGTACAGAGGTGATACAAGACACATGAGGCTGAGCTTCTCCTGAAGATTAGAAGACATACTGAGTCACAAATAGTCTTCCTTATAGTAATACAAAATGGTATGATCATAGCCAATTACCTTATCTAGACAAAAATACTTTATATTGTTACTTAAAACGAAGGGGCTACATGAGGATCCTACCTTCACATGCCCAGACCTTATCACTGAATATGGTAGTTTAGTAGTTTAGTTAAGCCTGGTAGTTTAGTTAACACTTCTATCTAAATAAGTATCTATTAATGTTTTTTAAAACTGATCTTTGTTCTTAACTTAAAGTATGTACCTTTTAATTTTAATTGCTGTTTTTATTAGGTATTTACAAAATCATGATCTACCTGCCATTCCTAAGGTAGGCAGGCTTTGCCCTGTAATCACTGAAGTGTATTATGCTTTATTTTCTCTCTGCATCATGATTAAGTAAAAGGAATCTTTTGAAGGAAAAGCCTGCTCTTTTTGGATTGGCTTTCTTGAACTCATGGTTTCCCAGCTAATGTTTAGGGGTGAAGAAACAGCAACAGCAGCAATCCAATTTTTGGATTAAGCTGTGAGCAGATGTAGAGTTGGCTAGAAGTCATCTTTGCTTTTCAAAAGGCCATCTCCTGTTTTGTCCAAGGAAGAAGGGTCACACCATAAAGCGGTATCCAAAACATGCTATTTATCAGACTATCCTGAATTCTAAAATTTCCATTTTATATCTTGATTGCTCCTGACTGTTCTTGCTCCAGTTAGAGGTCTGAAAGTTTTCAGAAATTATCAGTGCCAAGTTTATTGACTGTTTCTATGAACCAGTACATACTTGCTCACAGGGAATGTTATGTATCACATGTTCACCAGAAGTAGAAATGTGACAACTTAAAAGCACTGTTAATATGGAATGACTTCGCCCTGAGGGAACAATGAATTTGCTAAGAGAATGGTCATGCCAAAAGACTCGGGTTACCTCAGGTTGTAAGGGGTTTGAAATTCAGGAGATTAGAAAATTTCTCAAGCCAAGGGAAAAAAAAAAATCACATGTAACAAATATGCTCAATGAGATCATTTCAGACATCATTAACTGTAAAGATAGAGGGATCATAATGATACTCTAACCTATATATAAACACAATAGGACTCAAAATAAATGCAATCCTAAAGAGCACAGATATCTTAGAAGACTGTATTTTTAACATTTATTTTGAATGTTCATTCTTTCACAATTTTAATTCATTAACCTAGACTGGGGCAGGAAAACAACAACCAGAAAACAACAATAACAAACCAAAGTGCCCTGACTGGGGAAAAAAAAAAAAATTAAAAAAAATTCCCTTTTTTGGTGTATTGGCAGAATCCTCTGCTTTGTTGGTCAGCTCCTGGTAGGTATGGGTGTATACATAGCAAAGGAAGGGTTATCAGGCAGAGCCACAGCTGCACTTGGCAGGTACAAGCTTGCAGGCAGAAGAATAATGGTTCCTGTGTTACTGGGCAGTCCAGGTTTAAGGTGCCTCATGGGACAAGTTGCTGGCTTCATCCAGTGGCACTAGAGCACCTTGCAGGCATATCACACATTCTCCACAGCTACAATACGTGGACATGTGAATGTGCATATTCAAGAAGCTTCTAAGTACTATTCTGAAATGGCCACATGCTGCAAATGCTTTTGGCATACTCTGTCCCTTCCAATGCCCATAAGACAAGAAGCTTGGACTACAGAATTGAGTAAGTGCTTTGAGATATAAACTTCCTCATGGTTCAGTACTTCCTAATTTCTCATGTTAATAATTCTGATCCAAACTTTTATGAATCTTCTACTGAAACATCCTATGTACTTTATTTTGAAGTAAAGGTTAAACGAAACATTTGTAAGGTCACCGGCTATCCTGTAACTTAAAATATGAAATTTCTTGACTGCAAGAGAAAATTCCAAAAGAATACAGCATATACAGAGAACATCACTATCAGTGCAGGATTCTACAAAGCACAGGCTTCTTCTGGGCATATGAAGTTAATTGCTCAACACTATGGATTGAATTATTTCTTAAGAAAACTTCTGTTGGTCAGCTGTAGAAAACTGCCATGCAATTTGTCTGAACTTCAAAGGACAGGAACAGTTTGTAATTTCTAGACCAAAAATAAGTAGGTTGCAATGTTCCAAGTAAGATGAGATGACTAGATCATTTTGATTTTTATCAATATTCACACTCGAAAAAGTGAGAGAAAGACTGGTGGATACAACAGCTGCAAGCCTCATAAACTCCTTGTACTGGTGTGATTAGAAGATATTCCTTCTTCTTCATAACAGAGTAGAAACAACTGGAAAAGTAGTCACAAGATTCCCAGAATAAAGTTTGTACAAGTCCAGATCATACCAAAGTTAATACTAAATTTTAGAAAAGGAAAACGAAAGATTTAATTTAACTGAGGAAAATTTTTGGTTACAACTTTAATCTGCGGACAAAAGCTAAAGTGAGCTGTAAAAATAAGCTGTTTTAATTTAAATAAAATTTTAATAAAGCATTTAAGTGAAAGAAAACCTAAAGAATATTTTGAAACACTAAAAAAAGTAATCAAAGATTTTATGAAGAAAACTTTTACATTTTTAATATGACAGTTTTCTAACTCCCTTTATTTAAAAAAAAAAAAGCTTTAAGTTGAAATATTTTTCTTTCAGATTACACAGCATTCACTGAATGCTTTGCTCAGACTGAAGTTTTGTCTTTTCAGTTGGCCAAAACACAATTAGAAATCCTGATAGTTTCAGTTTCTTTAAGAATAGTATTCAGCATTGCCAATGAAATGAAAAATCAGTTAAATAAAAATCCAACTACATTGCCTGCAAAAACTTTCCTCCAAGAGAATCACCAGTGTCTCTACTGGAACTTATGATAAAGTTTTAGGGCTAAAAAAAGGTGATTGTAGAAAGTCTACTGTATAAGAAAGTTTATTAACAAGTAAGTTTTCAGAGGGACTAAAGTTCATGTTAAATAGAACCATTACCAACCTGTATCTACCAAAACTGTGGGATACTATTCTCTCAGAGAAAGGTCATGACCCCTTCAGTAACACCAAGCAATAAAAAAGACAGGAAAGACAAGAATTAGAAATGTTTCTTCTCTCATTATTTAGCTCATAAAAAACCCTGCACCCTTGATTTCATAATGTTTAATTAAATTGCTCCACAGTGATAATTTTGAGTGAGAGGGAGGATTGCAGAGTAGGTACAGCTACAGCTGACCAATGAATAAATTATATTAAAATGACAGAGGATGGTTCTATAAAAGGGTTAAGATCAGCCTCAAATGAACTAAGTTTAGCCTAGCTGCCCATGCAGCTTGAATAAGTATAGACTCATGTGACAGCAGATTTGTAATTCAGAGCCAGGCTGAGGAGAAATGTGATAGCAATGACAGATAAACAAGAGTGGAGACCAAACCAGGGAATTAATGCCCCCAAAACTGCAGGAGACCATCAGGAAAAGGTCAATGAGAAAGCCTTCATAAGTGAAGCTATTAGAGCATTAGATTAGGACAACCAAAAAGAGTATAGGCTGAGTTGCACTTTGATCTTACCTTGTGAAACAACCTTACAGCCTCTCTGAAAGGTAAGTGTACTGAAGGAATAAATGGGAACTAAAAGTGGCACTGCAGCCACAGAAAACTAAGGAAAGAGTAGAACTTTGAAAGAAGAGTATTGCATAGCAAAAGTTTGTGATAAAACTCTAAAAAATTCTGCCTCAAGGATAAAAAGTGTATTGATATGTAAATGCAGGTACATAAATACATAGAGAACAACCTAAAGTTTGTAAATTTCAGTGTCCGGAAGTACTAGAATATTTGTTTCAAACAAGACAAAACCAAGAGGTAGCAGGAACAAAATATTTCTAATGTTCTCTAAGTCTGTAATTAACCTGTGCCTGATTCTGGTGAAGAAAGCGCACCTGGGAGACTGGAGGTTTCAACTCAAATCCTGATGCAGCTGCATGAAGTGGCTGAACTCCATTTGCTTCACTGCAGTAAGGAATGTGTGAAAATCTAGCTTCCACAATCTCTAAACGAAGGCCAGAGCTTTCAAAAGCCACATTTTTTTCTGAGCACTGTGTTTCTGATAGCTGAGTTTCATTTGCTACAGGTGGTAATTCAGCTGGGACCATGAATTCTTACACATTAAAAAAGTGTATTCACTGGGCAACAGAAAAAGATGATAATGCAATGGAAATAGCTTAAAAACTTTGAAGTCCTTCTGAAAAAAAAAAAAAAGATGAAAATTCTGAAATCTGAACTATTCTACTGAGCTCAATCCACTGGAAAACTTGCCCTTCTCGAAGCATCACACCATTCACATGAAGAGTTAGTCTGGCAGATTTCCTGTTCAGTTTTAGCAACACAAAAAATGCTGGGATTACCTATCAGTTTTTGCTCCTTGCTGCTTTGACACTAACTGCATTTTTCTAGATTTTGTTTTCCTTCAAGATCTGCATGCTCCAAGTCATAATGAGGATCTATGCTAATCCTCATGTCGGACTTTAACTAGGCTGTACTTGGTCACAGCAAGCTGGTGTGCATTCATGCTGCAGACTTTCTATAGATGCTTGGAGCAGCGAAAAGTGCATATGGTAAATGGCTCCTTTCATAACGCAGATGTTCAACCATTACTTGTTGCTAAACTTGTTCACTGCCTCGGCAATCCATCCGCCTGCCTTGGGGGAGTGCCTAGTGCAGCTCAATAAAAGGAAGGCAACACTCAAAAGAAGAAAAGACTGATAGCTGCAGCACGGCATTTCTGCAGCACAAATCTTACACTGGTAACACAGACACAGAATCCATACAATTGTCTTGCAGACTGCTGCGCTCTCTAGAGGGAACTCATAGCAAGGGAAACTGTATTTGTTCCCGGGTATTCACGAATTCCCAGGTGATTGTTGGAACAGCGAAAATGTTACAGATGATGACGGTACAGTGTTCTAATAGAATGCAGGAAAAATTGGCTAAAAAGATGCTCTTTGGATCAAATCACATCGTTTTCTTTACTCCTTGCCAGTTCAGTCACCAGCTTTTCCTTCCCTTCTGAAATCTGTCGCCCTTCAGCCTTTGACTGCCAGCCTATGCCAATACCAATGAATTCTGAAGATAATAACACAAAACAGAATCTGATAACTAGTGAATGTATATGCAAGCATAGGAGAGAGTAATGCAGGACGTATGAAATAATAGCTAGGGAACATTCAGACAGTGGAAGATAAGACAGCTCAAGGGAGCTCAAGGAGGTTTATTTCCTCAACCAGCATATTTTCATTAATGAGTAACAAAAATAAGGTTTATTTAGTGAACATAAATGATATAAAGGAGTACTATAATGAGGTTAGTACTAAAAAATGCATTAAAATGCTTTAAAATAATAAGCACAATCCAACTGTCATTAAAAAAAAAAAAATACAGAAAGAGTGGCATCTCTGTGTCCAGCTAGTTTCAGTATTTTAAGAGTCTACTGATTCATAAGTAAAAATGCTTTTTTAATTTTTTAGAATGTGAACCATATGATATTTAGTATACCATATTGAGCTGGACTGATTTTACCTTTTTTTGCTAAGTTTGTAATTTCTACTAATAGAACTACAGTCTACAGTCTATTCACTCCTTTACACAACACCACCAAACCCATTATAGTAAGGTAAACATACAGTAGGAACAGGTTTAACTGCAGTACTTACTTTTGCCTGGTAATGAAATGTATGTTGACCCATGCCAGTTCATGAATATTTCCTGAACAAGGACTTGAAAATCCAGCATTTGAAAGAGTTTCACATATATTAAAAAAAAATAAAAAAATAAAAAAAAAATCCAGAAAGAAAGCAGGGGGAAAGAACCCAGAAGAAAGCGAAACAAAGAAAAAGCCTGCAAGCTTTAGAGCTCTGACTGCAAAATATTCAGCCTGGCAGCTCTAGGAGAAATACAACTCTGTGTACTTGTACATGCTCACCCCATTAGAGGAGGAGTCAGTTTTGCAACACTTATGTTCCTTGCTTCAGGCAAAACAGTGATTCTCTTCAGTGCAAGCAATGTTTGGAGTGTGATGGCTTTAAAGGTGAGAGGTGTGCTCTGGAGTGTATGAATGCATCAGCAGTAAAAGAATAATTGTAAGCATCAGCTACATACTCTACAGGTTGTTGTGGCTCCTTTGAAATGCTTATTGCCTATGATTTTTTGTCCAATAAAGATTTTTTTCCTAATATCCCTTCAGTATAAACTGCACCTATAATACTTTTTTGTGCATCAGTAGTCCATGTTTTATATTCTAGAATAGCAGAAAAAAATAAATTCTTTTTACAACAGAGTGAAAGATGTTGGCTTTACATCAAAATGCAGATTAAACAGAAGGAAAAAAGTTTTATCTTTTTGTAATTTTGATAGCTATTTCCTGTGATTCGAAAAGTTTCAGATTATGCAATAAAGTTTTGAAATTTACTGACATAACTATTCGCTAGTCATCTATCTCTACTTAACAAAATCATTTTTACATATTCTCACTACTGCTTTCACTGAATCACATTTTTATCTTCTTTATATTCATGCCAGTGAACTCAACATAAAATAAAATGTATGCATGTGTAGTGAAAATTCTTTTAAGGAAGAAGATTGAGCAGAAAGATTTTTTTTCATAATGAAATGAGATTTTAATTGGCGTGGATGTTGTCATTGGAGTCAAGTTCCAACCAAGGTCAGCATTGTTCATGTCTTGTGACTAAAGAGACGTTCTGTAGACTATTTGAAACAGTAAGTAATCATACGAACAGTTTCTTGTCAAACATTTGTGTTTCTTGACAAACCTTTTCAGGTAAGGAATGTGTACCTTGTGATCTATACACACAGAGAAGACAAAACATCAGGTGTGTTCCTTCAGTATGGTTTGGCTACATTGACAGCTGCTGCTGAATGGAACAGTTCCAGTCTGCACCTCCACTTGCGTTGCTCCCATCATATGTGCTGTGCCATCCATTTGACTACGTTAAGGTAGTTTAGAGAGCTAAACTGGTGGAAGACAATTCCTTTATTTTTTGCCTTATTGGTAAATTTCTGAACAGGCTCACTCTGGGATCAAACAAATTCTGGCAACAGCATGCTGGGGAACAGAACATATAGGTTGTAGAAAGGACTCAACTAATTGTATGAAAAACTGTCCCCTAAAATTCATCACATGCCCATAGCACTCATCCAGCTCTGAACAAATTCTATCAGTGACTCTCCATGTTGAAAGGGATAACACTGCTTCTGATAAATAGGGAATATGTGCTTAAAAAGACACTATCACCTCAAAAATGAGAAAAGGAACACGTGGTAAAACCTAATAGGTATTAAACCAGCCAGAAAAGATGTGGTAGGCTGTGGCTGGCTTATTTCTGCATGTGTTTGAGTGTGCTAAACACAGGGAGATCAAAACAAGGGTGGGGGATAAGAAATGTAAGATTCTGCCTAGGGAAGAAGCTTTCAAAATAAAGGTGAACCAAGGAGTACTCTTCACACCATTGCTATGTTAATATGTGTAAGAGAAGTGCATCCTGTTAAGGTCTGCATTTACATTTTTCCCCTTAATCAAAATAGGCTTTATAGCCCTGGAATGTGGTTGATGGGAAAAAGAGAACAAAACATGGATCACTAATGATGTAGTAGTGAAAGATGAGTAATGAAAGAACTATCAGTGGGGTCTGTAACAATGATAACTTTAGACATTTATACCTGTGCTACCCAGTTTATAGCTAGCTGACGTAATGCAGCCTTGGTAACTGTGACAGCAGGCAGTGCAGCATGAGATAGCTCTTAAATATTTCCCCACGATTTTGAGTTAGCTTTTCCAGCTTTTAATGATCACTGTGTGCTTGTGGCTACACTACCAGCAATATTTAACCCAGTCAGGCAAGTCTATACAAGCACACTCACCCTCTGGTGGAAAACTGCCAAAAAAAGACAGCTGGATCCTAGGAGCACTGGATTAAGGGGAATATTTTAAGGTAGTAGTAAGATCTCATAGGCACAGAACACAGGTCACCCACATTCAAGAAAGATTCTTTCAAATTAGGACAGAAGAGACATCACCAAGATGAGGTAAAGGCTCTAAAGCCTATCTATTAAAAGGTGACTGACAGAACTTGGCTGGGTTAGTGTGGCAAAGTAGAGGTTGGGGCAGAAAATGAACAGGCATTTACTTGTCCCTATAAAGGTAATGTGTATCTATAAATGAAAAAGAGAATAAACACTGGAAAAGTGCATTAACTGTTTAGGCTAATGAACAATGCTGGAGCAAAAACAATAGGTAGAAACAGAACACAAAAAATCAGACAGTAAACTAAAAGGATACTAACTACTAGAGTATGAAAAATTCAACTAGACTTTCAGTAGGGTATAAAAAAGCATAACTACTTCTAGAATGGAGCTTGGCCAGTTTCTGAAGGGATTATCAACCTGACTCATCCCATCTCATGTAACTGGTGTATCCACTTTAGAAATCTGGTTTAGGTCAGGATTTTAAGCTGCTCTATAGTCAACAGAGAAAAATTCCTCTGTGGCTGGTCTAGAAGCATAATTTCATTTCTAGAGAATGATCTATTTAGAAAAGTTTGTAGGCTTGGAATCTGTCAAAGTAAACCATTACATTCCAAACAACAGTCCTTAATACCAACAGATCATTTACAGAAGAGAAGGTTTAGAAAATTATAACACAAGGGCCTAACTTTATTTTCAATATAATGACATTTGTATCAGTTTAACTGCACTAACCTCAGTCAAGTTATTTTGCATCAGAGCTGCACCACACTTCTGACACTCATGCAGAACAGGAAGCATGCAGGATTGAGAGACAGGAAAGAAGATACAAGTTGGAGGAACCAGTCGAGCTAAGCAATGGATTTTCAGGAAAGGGCTTTACAGGTAAGAAAAATGCTAAAAGGAGCATTCATGCATTGAGGGGTATGTGAAAGGAGACAGCAGTCTGTTTTTCCCTTTCCTGCAGCCAGCTATCAAAACCCACCAACCTTCCTTGGAGAATCACTGTGTAGGGATTGTGGGGNGCTGGCCTCTATTTTTAAATGTAGAGGAACAACTCTAAGAAATAAATAAGAAGTCACAGAACTATGGAAAGAAGAATATTTTCTACTGCTGCTGTCTACTTTTCCTTACCATGACCTCCTCTGAAGAAGCTGCAGCCAAAATCCTCTGAAGTGACTGTCTTAAGAGACAGACAAAATGTACTTACAGGACATTTGTCATACAAGAGAAGGCATGGCAGGTGCTATAGCTGCTCACTTTCTCTCACATCAGCAGTGTCTGAAGTCCTGCCCTTTTCCTCATCACATAGCAAGCTCAACTGGGAAGTACAGCAAGGACCCACAGGACCATGATGTTCTTAGCCCATGCCGATCACACTTTTGAAGCTGCATTCTTGTTTATCCAGAAGTACTCATAGGCCAGCAAGTCCAGGACATTCTGCATATATTCCATACCATCAGAAGTACAGCCCTTTCTTGTTCCTGGATTTTCATTCATAGTCAAAACACACTGATGCGGGTTTATTTTCAAGATCTATTCTTAACACTTACCACATTTCCAGCCATTACTTTTGTAAGTCGCCTCCACATATCCTTTGCACCTCTCACAGAAAACCACAGTGACTTTAGCAGCCAGGGCTGTGTGACAGTGTAACCCTTCCCTATCCTCCACCGCAGTCTGCACTTAGAGCACTTTATTCTTGCACTCCTGTTCTTGGGATGAGACTGTCATTTGCTGCAGAAAGCCCCTGTCTTTTTACCCCCAGACCTGTTGATGATCTTTGCATTAACACGTAGCAGATGCTCACACAATGGGATCTCAGTCAGCGTGACCTCTGTGTGCATGGACCACACTGGCAAGCAGGCACAGCCTCAGGAGCCAGGCAGTCATGGGGACCCTGAAGATCACACGGGTGCAACTGACAGTCGCAAAGCAGCAGCTGATACTGAGCAAAGGAAGGGAGGACTGCTTGGTCCTGAGGGACCTGACACTTTCTGAGTAAGCATGCCATGTGAGTTTATATGTTGATACAGGTAAGTCTTTTTTCTTGGATGGGATCATTGTACAATGTGGCAACTTCCTACTTTATTAATCAATACTTGATCACTTGACTGCCTCCTAAGGAAATTCATTAAATGTTCCCATCTCTTTTAATTGTGGATTTGTAACAAACACATAGCTTTCGTGGATGCCTTCACTGCATATCTCATTCATTTGCAGTTGGCACACAGTTTAATTATGGTTATTATTAAAACAAAATTGGAACGTTGTGGAAGGAATGGGGATCACATCCACTATCTGTACTTAAATGCATTACTTCTTATATTTCTGTGCCAAAAATTCTCTCTGATCAATTTAATCATGCAGAGAAGAAAAACAATAAGCTCCATTTATTGTCTAGAAATATGTTTTCATCTCTTGAGAACATTCATGAAATAAAGATTATGTTCTTCCTGACTGAATCTTTTTACTTAAATTATAAAACAAAATATTTCTGTATCACAGCAGTTCAGTTGATGTGAGATACACATATACAAACACTGGGTCAACAACACAAGTTCTAACTGATAGAACACATAGTATTTACCCAATAACATGGTCTCTCTGTACTGGTAGGAAGTGACAGACCAGCCAGCTTTTTCAGAATTTAAATGTTCTCTTCTCTCTGATCTGTAACTGAAGTTATGCTATCATACAACAAGTCATTTATTATTGGATATGTGTACCATTACAAAAAGCCTATTTACATTTCCAAACCAGAATGTGTTTCCACAAAACCCTACATCTAATTAACACAGTATGTCCAACAGAATCACATATTGTCTGAAAAGACAAATAAAAAAGAGGTGGCCATAAAAACAGGCTTTCAAAGGACTTGTCTCCTGTTATTTATATCTCTTAAATTGATTCAATCTCTTAAAATATTCTAAGAAATGGTCCCATACATTTTTGTAGGGCATAGCTTTTTAAAAGAACTGAACACAAACAATACTTAATTTATAACTTGCATGATTGCCTTATGAGCACTGTCTGTAAGACTGTATTTAATGGAAGTATGTTCTTACTTTTTAGCCTCTTCAAATGCAAAACTATTAGAACTCTGTTGAGTTGTTGAGGTTATGCATGTGAAATCAATAAAGTAGGTTAATATGTAGGAGGCAGAACTATGTAATGATGATGATATTCCTTCTGACTCCATTCAGTTATGAACTTGGCCTAATGTACATGGCCACGCTACTGATGGTCATCAGGATAAGCCCCAGGGACTAGAGCAGTGTCTCTGAGCGATGTTTAAATGAAAGCCTGACCACAGTGAAATGGCTGGCTAGTCAGTTATGAGATGCATCTATATTAGAAGAAAACTCTCCCTTAAGAAATAATTCCAGTAAGTGCATTCAATCCATTATGAAATAGAAATTAATACTCATTTCGAAAACATATATAGCTATTCAAAATCATGTTATATGATCATTAAGAATCATACTGCTTGTGGGTTTGCATGGCAAGGGTTTGCTAGCGGGGGCTACAGGGGTGGCTTCTGTAAGTAGCTGCCAGAAGCTTTCCCCGTGTTCCACAGATGCCAGCCAGACAGATCCGAGGCCAGATAGATCCAAGATGATCCTGCTGCTGGCCAAAGCCAAACCCACTAGTGACACTGGCAGTGCCTCTCAGATAAGGTATTTAAGGAGGTGGAAGAATGACTGCCAACCGCAGCCTGAAGAGAGGAGTGAGAATGTGGAACAGCTCTGCAGGCACCAAGGTCAGTGAAGGAGGAGGGGGAGGAGTGCTCCAGGTGCTGGAACAGAGATTCCCTTGCAGCCCCAGGTGATCCTGCAGCCTCAGATCATGGGGAGATAGGCTGGGCCACTGAGGCCATGGAGGTCTACAGACAACCAGAGATCCACCTGCAGCCCACGCAGGACCCCACTCTGGAGCAGGTGGGTGCCCAAAGGAGTCAGTGACCCCATCGAAAGCCTGTGCTGGAGCAGGGTCCTGGAGGGATCTGTGGTCTATTGAGAGAGGAACCCAGACTGGAGCAGGTTTGCTGGCAGGACTTGTGACCCTCTGGGGGACCTGTGCTGGAACAGCCTGCTCCTGAAGGACTGCATCCCATGGAAGGGACCCACACTGGAGCAGTGTATGAAGAACCACGGCCCATGGGAAGGACTCACACTGGGGAAGTTCATGGAGGGCTCTCTCCTGTGAGAGGAACCCCACACTGGGGCGTGGAGGCCTCTCTGTGAGGAAGAAGGAGCAGCAGAGACAACAACCCCTATGCACATCCCCCTACCCTGTTGGAGGGGGAAAGGTAGAATGAAGCTTCACCTGGAAAGAAGGAAGGGGCTTTAAGTGTTTTAAAATTTACTTTTATTTATCATTATCCTTCTCTGATTTGACTGGTAATAAACTAATTTGCCTAAGTTGAGTCTGTTTTGCCCGTAATCAGTGCATGATCTCTCCCTGTCCTTATCTCAATCCAGGAGCCTTTCATCATATTTTCTCTCCCCTCATCAGCTGAGCAGGGGAGTGACAGAACAGCTTTGGTGGGTACCTGGCATCCAGCAGGGTCAACCCACCACATGCTGTCCTACTTACTGTCTGAATAATCACTGTGTAGAAAAATGTTTTAGATGAGCAGCATTTCGTTACCTATTGAGTATTCTTTCGATTAATGAGAAAGCTGCTATATTTTGGTTATTCTCTTCCCCAAGAAACATTTATTGGCTACAGTTGGAGAGGACATAGTGAAGCCAGATGGACTTCTCATATGATCCAGCATGACTCTTTTTCCAATAGTATTTAGAACAGTTTAAATCAAGAAATTACAACAACAGGAGGTATGATACATTTTTTTCCTCCAACACATAGACATTTACAAACCTCCTCCATGGAGATAACCTGAAGAAAGAGGCCTCTAGTATCACTAACTACCTGACCTTCCTGATCTTTCAGAAACCAGTGAAAAAATAGCTGGATCCTAAACAGAAAATTCTAAAATAATTCCCTCCTATCAAGGCTGTGCAATTTTTCACTTAATTATTTTCAATGAAAATAACTTAATTGCTATTCACAATTATATGGGGGCGCAGGTTCACCTTTTAATCAGAATCATACCTTTTAGTTAGAAGAAATCACATAAAGACCCCTAATACATTAAATGCATTCTAGATTATCAGTTTAATACTGACATTATTACTAATAATTAATTTTTACTTAGTTCTCCTTTTCTCAGTTGTGTCTCCGGTTTGTCTTCTTTCCTTTTTTTACCCTTCTTCATGCACAATGAGTGATGGGTGAAATTACAAGAGAAAACAACTTGTACATAATGATGGCATTTGTCTCTCTCCTCAGTAATTACTTTATTTTCTTTCTAAGATACAATCAAGTTCTGTATGTGATAGTTTGTTAACAAGAAATAAATAGTTACAATGCATTAATCATATTTTTAAGCGATGCTCTTCTCTTACTGTATTTCAAAACCAGAAGAGTGTTTTACTAGTGGGGTACCCCACTTGGATTTTGAGCTTTTTTTTTTTTTTTTAATATTAACATAAGGAACTAAACTCTGCAAAGAGAAAAAGGCAGCCAGGCAGTAGAAAACTAGCAATGGAAATATTTGTGACAATTCTTACAAACCACAGATGGAAAAAAAGGAATTAAGACATGGAACTTTACAATTATATGACCTGAAGAGACAAACTCTGGAGACTGGAAAAACAGCAACTTCATATAATTTGCTCAAGCCATTTGTGAGACACAGCACACTAATCAGAAAAGGTTCCATGGAGAGCAAGATTAAAAATAAAACATATGCAAATTAACAGTATAATGTACACTCAAAGCACTCTGACAAGCAGAACTTGGATATGAATTACGTTTGTTTCCTTGGTACTTGAGATTTAATATCCCAGTAAGACTGCCTAAAGACTGCCTATCTGCAGGGTCACCAGCTGTTTTTTATTTCTTTTATTTATTTATTTTTGTTTTCTTTAATCTAAAATAAGAATTTTTATTAAATGTACATGCTTTGCCCTTTGTGCATAACAATAAATGGCTTTTTCAATAGAGCTACATATTTGAAAAAACCTCCATAAAAACTTAAAAAAAAATCTGGGCAAAGTCATTAAAAATATAAATCCTTGTAAGATTATTTATGAATCATCCTCACTTAGAAGCAAATAGAAAAATACTGCTAATTTTGTCTGCTCATGCTGTTTCTCATGGAGGTATTCCTAGCAAAGGGTAAAGAACTACGATCACAAAATTACAGAAAATATAGTGCACAGAAAATAAACTGTAAAGGCAGCAAAAGCAATTTCTTCAAATCAAATTATTGCTGTACTTCCCTAAGGCCAAACATGCTCTGTTCAATTTAAGAAACAATTTGAGGTACTGCTTCTCTAACAAATACAATCTAAAATTAAAATTCTGACCTTAAAAGAGGAATGATAGAAAGTAAGTTCCTAATTTCTCATAAGCAGATGGAGAGAGGTGCCTTTGAGAATTTCAAAGATGGAGATTTTAACAGCCCCTTTAGGTAAACCAATCCAGTATTTAATCACTCTCTCTTGAGTACTTTTTCCTGATTCCAATCTGAATCTCCCTTGATGCAACTTCTGACCACTCTGTTCTGTCACTGTTCTCTTTTGACAAGAGTGTGACCTTCTAGGTAGTCAAAGAATACAATGAGGTCTTCCACTAACCTTTTCTTCTTCAGAGTAAACAAACCTGCTTCCCTCTGTCTTTACCTGTGCATCATATGCTCCAATCCAACCTCCAATCCAGGTTTCTAAAACTGTAGTTCACTGTTACAAAATAAGATGGTTCTTCTAGTAATGATTTTTGTCTTTGAGCCTTGTTTCTTATTTTAAAACTCTTTTTACAGATGTTCCCTTCAGGAAGGTAAAACTAACAGTCTAATAACCTGATCTTCATTTCAACAGGCCTGTTGAACAGACAAGACGAGACTTTCATCCTATGTATGTCAAAATTCCAGAGGAAAACAAATTGTAAGTACATAGGACACAGTCTCATTTTCAAATATATCTTGGCATCTCAAGTTTCACTCTTCAGTACTTGTCTATGGTAGATTATATTGCTTTTCTACTTCTACATAATCTTTCATTATTGTGCAATCAGACGCTTTCTTACAAATATGAGTGAGATTCTGTGTGAAAAACTTACCTCCTGCAGAAGGTGCTTCAGTTGCAAAGAATTTTTTTGTTAACAAAACTCATTAATTTGCTGATATGCACAGATAATTAAATGGAGGCAAAGATATGAAGGTGTTTCAGCTTCATGTTCATACTCTTACAGTAGTTTTGAAAGACTGCAACATGTTCTGTTCTCAGCACCCTTTACAACTAGTGCACAGTATGTGCCATACACATCCCACTTCATTAGCAGGGAGATGATTAAATTATGGTATTGAAAGTATTGATTTCAGAAATCAGCTGCCTTCTCCTCTTACCCATATATACAAGAGACAAGATATGATTTTGATATGGATGATCTAAGGCCAAAACACCTTGTGGGAGGAACTCACCATCTCCCAAGATTTTGGAAAATGCTCAGCTTTTTTCTCACTTTTTAAAGTAAAAAGCTGACCTGTGGAATGGAGTAAAATTTTCAATTTTACACAATTAAGCACAGAGTACAGCTGAATTTCTGACGTTCCTTTAAGTCACTCCTTAGTTCTAAGGTATAATCAGGTGTTCCAAAGTAATTTATCAAAAATATTTCTCTCACCTGTTCTCAAAGACATCTAGTAATAGAGGTTCTATTTGCAAGCAATGTTGAAGACAGTTTTTCCCACTGTTCTTGAAAAAGTCTGCCTTTTTCTATGATTTTCAGGCACTTGATGCAGACAATTAAAATTGCAACTGTCTATCTGAAATTATTGCACGCAATAATTAGGTAGTTTACTTTTCTGTGTACCTGATCCATAGGCATAGGAAAGCATTTACATGTCTATGTCAATTTGTTAAGTCCGCTTTTACAAGTGTAATGGAAAATCTGCATTTTTAACTATATAGAACTGCTCTTATTCATTGTTTGTGGACTAAATATATGAATTCATTCTCTGGAACCATGTATTTAAAATAATTTAGAGTAGGGGTTTCCATGTAGAATCTTTGTTTAATAATGTTTAATTTTTATTTCAAGAAAAATATTTGTGAAATATATCAGATAATACTAACCAGAAAATACCTAAAAACCCCTGCTTGAACAATGTTTCCCCTAAAGATGTCTCACATTTTTACTTTTCTGACATGTACAAGCTGAGAATTATTTCATACTTCTAATGCATACCATGCAATTTTCAAGGAAAAAAGCACCAACTTTCAGAAGTAGGATGTTAATAGAATGTTAAGAGAAATAACTTGGTGAAATAACATTGGCTTTTCAGACAATGAAGCAGAGAAAATAAAAACTAGTTATGCATCATTCTGCACCCTGATTGGTTGGATTTGACCTCTACATGCACATTAATCTTCTATTTAGCCTCTACCTATTTTCCACCTTTTATATGACTCAGATCACTTTTCAGATTCATTTCATTGAAGACCCCATGATTTAGCCAAATTGGTCTTTTATTGAACTGCCTCTCTTTTGCTCAGGAGTAATTTGTGTGGGTGCCTTTCATGTTGTTCCTTTAAGAAACTGCCAACTTCTCTGTGAATAATAGCACTTTTTGCTGCATTTTACTTTAATGCAAATTTCCTTAATTTTTTCATTCTAGTCAAGACATTTCATGTAACTTAAAGGAATTTTTCTGCACAGTTTAATATTATGATGAAGTTTTGAGAGTGAAGTACTAGACTGTTGGGGCTGGATACTGGAGAGACCATAGAAAGCTGGTTATTGGAGAGGCCTGAAGGTTCAGTCCAGCTCATGAAGAAACCATGGAATCTTTCCATGGAAACAATGCAATCATCAGCTATTTACATTTGGGGGAAATAATCTGAACAGTAAGTTAAAGAAACATACATAGAAAACTAGAGTTTTACACATGAAGAACAATGAAACATGAGCACATGAGTTTGCAATGCACCAACAGATATAAATACACTTTCTGAAATGAGAGAAAGGAAGACTGCCTCAGCATACAAGAACTAATGAATTCTGCTGATTCGAAATCCAACTTAGTGACAGCTTCCAGCAGCTTGTGATAGAAAATTCTTGTGCCCTGAAGCTCACCATAACGGAAAGCTGTGTGACAGGTTGCAATCACAGATGAAAGAAAAATAAATTCCTATTAAAATACAGTGGTGTAGGTGCTACAGAGAAATTATCCAAAAGCAAAAGAACAAGAAAGGTAAGTATCACAGAAAGCTCAAGAAGTCTCCATTATGGTAAAACCAGCAGTAACGCAGCAAAATCCACATGGTTTAGAAATACAGTAGTATAAAAGAAATCACTAGTTCTGTGAAATGGAACTACTACTGTTTGCTCAGTGCACCACATATAAGGAACAATTAACCTGCTTATTTTTGCAACAGTTCCTAAATATGTGAAAATTATTACCATATCCTTCCACTTTCATCCTTCTATCTTCTCAAGATCAAAGATTTTAAGTTTTTCCTTTGTCATCGATTTCTCCAGATTTCTGGCAAACCTGCTTTCTAATAGATTCTCTGAAATTATTCTATCTGTTCTTGCAGCAAAACACTTGAATTAATTATTCCAATTTATTTGCTAACATTGCTGAAGAGTAGAAGGAAAAAATACACATCTTCAGTGCTGCACTCCTCTTAATATCTGACACAGTACATGCTCTTCTCACTAATGGTAGTTTTTCCTTGCAAACCTGGAAGTAGCCATATGTCTAACTCAAATAAAATATGCTTATCTGCAGACAATAACTGAAACATATGGCAAATCAGAAAATCTCTCTTTTGCAAGCAAACTATGGCTTCAATGTGCAAATAAATTTCATATTCAGATAGTTGAAGTGATAAACACCAAACAGTATTCAAAAGACTTAACTCTCACTCAGCTTGTGAGCTGCTATGAGTTTATGGCTCCTTTTATTTTTGCTCAACTTATTAGTCTGTGGCTGTTTTGTTCTACCTAAATTCGTAAGTTTCTATTCTTTCTTCTTATGTTGACGCTCTTTTTTTTTCATAACATAATTTCAATTTTTAAAATCTATTTTGGATTATCTACCATTGCAGCTCCAATACAACAATTTTCTTTCATTTCTTTACTTCCAAGTCAGTGTTTAAGACTGTTAATAAAAATGGTACTGGATACAGAGCAGATGCATATAGAACTCCAGTTGTTACAAACTTTTGATGTTGAACCATTAATAACTACCTCTAGCCTGATTTTCCAGCTAGTTCTTTTTTTACCCTAACATAAATTAATCTGACCATGTTTTCCTGATGGTGTATGCAAATGGCACGCAATACAGCATAAAAGCATACAGGATACAGTCTATTCCCTACAGACTTTCTTAAAATTAAGATATCTCATTGTTCCTCTAAGACCTACTGTCCTCCTAAAGAAAGAAATCAGACTCCTTTGATTCATTTGTTCATGACAATGCTGTTAAATTACTTATCTCTCTGTTGCCTTTGTGAAGTTTAGAGTAAAGTAGTTGATGGCGGTTTTTTTCCTCCTTCACAGTGAAACAGTACCATTAGCTCTTCAGTTTGTTACTAATAGCATTCAGCAGCTCATTGAAGTTGACTTCTTTAATGAAAGATAATTTGCATCTTTGACCCTTCCACTTGCTAGAGAAAATTCTCTTCTTCTGTCTCTTAATGCTTATATTGCACCAGAGAGACTTTTTACATTTTTAAAATTTTACTCTTAGTCCCATCTCTTTTCATGTCCTGTACTTGGGAAAGCAGATAACCTTGATTTTAAAAAAACCTAAGACCCAGTGCTGTTATTTAATGGAGAAAGATTAATTCCTATTCAAAGGATTTGAACAGGGTCTAACCCTGGGAATATAACAGTTCTGTATTAAAATGGTCCCTTGAGGTATAGGATAGGCAAGGAATGAGAGCATCTCCCTAAGGAAAATAAACACATTGTACACTAAAATGTGAATAGGACTCACTGACAACATTTACTAATGTAAACAAAATAAGGGCATGGCCCAAGTTCAAGCTCAAGCATTCATCTGTTCATCCTGCTTAACAGTCAGCACACTCCTGGTCCAGTTCTAGCCTGTTTAAATCATTGCTTTCCCAGGGGATGCACAGGAGTGTTTGGGAAGAAGCATGAACCACTTACTGTTCCCTAGAGGCAGCATGGGACAAGGCCATACTACTTTGGAGGACAGAAAATTTAACCATGTGGATATGGAATGCATGGCACCATGTGTTTTGGGGCTACAGAATTGTTGCTAGTTCACTTTATATGCAACTGTATACACAGTGGTTGTATACATACTGTCATTAACTTCTGTGTAATTAGTCAGAGGTTTCTCTTTTTTTGATTGTCCCAAGTATGCTGGATTGGTCTGAATTTTTTGTAATTATCTTCTAGTGAACTTTTGCCATTTCACCTATCTTCTGCTTTCTTTCTGCTTTCAGAGTTGAAGCCTGCTAATTTGGAATCTGGTGGGTTTTTTTTGCTGAATTCCTTTCATCAAAATGTATCTGAGTAGTCAAAATCAATCACTCCCACTAATGATAGCAGATGATTCTATTAGTTGCTCAAGGGAAGTTTTGTTTTTCTTAGTATTTCTAGCTTAATTGTGATTACTAGATCCTCACCAAGATAATTGTTTACATTCTTGTCCCTTTAAAAACCTTAATGATTCTATGATTCTACGAACGTAACCTTCCTGTGTGTCAAAATGGTTATTTGGCAAAATGGGACTAAACAGTTATGAGGGCAGCAAACTGTGAATATTAAGTGTCAGTGTTTGGGTTCAGTTTCTTCTTCCTGTGCGCTCAAGCAAAGTATTTTTAATTCTATAGCTGCAGAAGTGGGGGTGGAGAGTAAGGGACTATTACTTGAGCCTAATATTCATTACTGCTACTTGTCATTTTTCTGCATGCTAAAGAAGTGGGATTAAGGGAATACCCTCAGAGTATAAAGTACTGTAATACGATTGAACTGGTAATCTGATTAGAGAGTGAGCTGTGCACTGTTCAAGACAAACTCAGTGAACAGAGTATGCATGGAAACATACATGCATATCATCATCAGAAAAGCTGTGTCAGTACTTATGATAACACTTACGAGCAGCCTAATCTATTACTACAATATTATTTTCCCCTAAAAATCCTTTGTGTCTGACAAACATACCACGCTGTCCACTGGAAAAAGAAAAACAGCACCCCAATTAAACCTATCTAATTTTATTCGTGTAACACATGAATATACATTAGAAGCATACAGTTTCAACAGTGAAGGGAAGAAAATATTAAAAGGAGCTGAGCCACCCTCAGCTTCCTTTAAAATTGTTTCAAGAACCAAAACAATGTTGTAGAAGACTCAATACTTATTTATATTTATGTAAGGAAAATCTAATTAAGAAGAAAATCACACTTTCCTGAAAATCCTACTTATTAAGTGTGCACCCTGTTAGGGTATTAAACAAAACAAGAACAGGAAAAGCTGTGGCAAAAGATAGATGTGTAATATATGTAAAAGTGTTGATCAGTCTATAAACAGCTGCAGTGCTGATAGAACTGGATCTGGCCTTCTTTACCTCCATCACTATGTCTCTAAGAGTTGAATTTTATGATATTTTGTAAAGGGAAAAAGATTTGGGGTTAGGTTTTACTTTAGCTACTCATGACATACTGAGGAATTAAGAAGATCTTCTTTTCTTCCACCTTGACATTAAAGGTAAAATTACAGGCAGTCTCAAATGGCACTTGGAAATCAGGATATCATGAGACAAGACAATGAAAGTTGGGGAAGTGAAAGAAAATATTGGCCCTTTCACATTAGGAGAGCTGGTGATTTTTAAAGAATCCCAACCTGACGTATTAGCTGACATATGCCAGACAACGTGTCATTTAACATGTATTAACTAAGATAAGCATCAGGGAGCTTTGGTTTCAATCAGATTACTTAAAAGGTTAAACTCTTTCTCAGTGGAGTCAAAACTCCCAATAAAGTCATCTTTTTTTCAATAAAGAAACCTCCCTCAATTCAAACTCTTACAGAAGTTGTTTGAGACTCATGGTTTTATTAAACTAACTTCTTATTTTAGCTGGGTGACATTGAAATAGAAAAGTGCTTTTAAAATTACTAACGCAGAGTCTAATCCAGATTGTATATTAGAAATCTTAACAGTTTTAGCTTTCTGAAATAGAAAAGCATGCAGAAAGATTACAAAACCAAGACCTTGAGATACATTCAACCCAAATGCCAAACAAAGAAATAAAAAGGGAAGTTTTGATTTTGGCTATTCATTGTAATTTCTTCATTTGTAGTCTGCTTTTATACTTCCATTTGGGTGTTCAATTATATCTTAATATAGCCAAAATAAGAATAGCCATGCACATTAAAGGTACAGCACTGTCAAAAGAAAAAATGGAAGAGAATGAAGAAATGAATCGTATAGGAATATGGAAACTGGAGTAAGTTAGGTGGGAGTTTCTGCCCTGGAGAACAACTGTCACTGAGACAATTAATCATAGATAATTTAGTCCCAAGCAAAAGCTGACTTTGCCACCTGGTCTCTTGCAGCTCAAGCAGCTGGCAGTTAGTAAAAGTAACCAAACCAAATCTAACAAGATAATGAACAGCTGCCACCAAGACTTATGACTTTTTAAGTAAGACTGGATGAGATAAAGAGAATAGCACAATATCTCAAAGAAACACAGCAACCAATGAATTCAGTGACAAAACTGGGAAAATTACAGAAAGTGAGCAGAACAGCAAACCTGGAAAGACTTAGAAGAACGAAATGCTAAATGTACTTCTGAGTTGTATAATTTCCAAGTTCTTCAGACTCACAGGACACTTAGAGAACAGATATAAGAACTCATTAGTGGGGATTATACATCACTGGTGAGTTTTGCGTAGGTATTTGTGCAGCCAGTAAACCTTACCATTATGTTTTGCACAATCCTTTGGCTACTGGCTGCTCAACTATCCAGTCCCCAGAGTGATAGTTTGGACAATGGATTCAACATTCATGTGCATTCAAAGCTGAGTGAACCAAAGTAAACTTTTAGCATTGAAAGACTTGAGAACTTCCACCTCTCACTGATCTCAACTGCACTAATTAAAAGAGCCTATAAAGTATTTCGGTATAGTTAAAATCCTATCTTCTTTAAAAAAATAACCCATTTTGCCTTGGAAAGAATGACCAAGAAACATCAGTGTACATGAATCTTCTTACATGAATAACTATATAACAATCTTCATTCACATGTGATTCTTAGAATTAGATGAAATGCTCTTTTGAAGTAGAAAATTGAATCATGAAGTAGAAAATAGAATCATGGATACTAGCTACTAGTATCCAACCTTCCTCAGATAAAATTAGCTATTAGCAGTTATTGACAATATCTCAAGAGCATGCAATCACCTTCTCATCAACATACACAGCACCTTGGATTTTAATTCCAATCAATCATAAAATCACTTAAATAAAATTAAATGTTGAACTCTTGGGTTTTTATTAACCTCCAGGTCCTCTCCTACTGAATTCACTTTCCCCATGTTTAGCTTACTTCTCTGAGCATAACTTTGCGTATGAGAATATGTATACCCTTTCTGTGCCAGACACTGCATTCATGACTTTTCAAGCTTACTTGTTTTCCTCTCCTGCTGCTACTGAACCCTCTTTGGTTTTTTGGCTTTGGTTAACTGATTCATCATGTTTCTCTCACAATTTTCTAGAATAAATATGCTTTTCATTAATTAAGTGACATGCATGCAGTTTCTGGATAGATAGGAAGTGGAATCAATTTGAACCAGATCTACCTCACCAGTATCACTGCAGCCAAATTTCCTGTTTGAGCCACAGAACAAGACCACTACTGAATCCAGAAATTATAGTGCAAAAGACTATAGCAACATGATCAACACTTCTGTTTTCTTTTCCAGCCAAAGCCTCTGCTAGTCAAAAACTGTGTTACTGTAAAAAACACTTCTTTTATGCAATGTCTGTGACAATCAGTAGGGGCCCCAAGATAGCACCAGAAATGAAATACAGATATATCTTCTTTGAAACCTGAAGATGATTTTATACAAGTATTTCATTGTGTGTAGTCACTGTTACCTAATGTTATATAGCATAGTGGTGAAAATGGAATTACAAATTACAAATGTACAACTTCAAGCAAAGCACTAAAAAAGCTTGCTTAACCAAAAGCCTATGCACCGATCTAGCACCAAATGCAAATCCTGTATTTTCCCCTAAATGCAGAAAAAAACTCATTTCTTTGCAATGGAAACAAATATTTCAGAATTATTGCTAACCTACTGATGTCACGTCAAAGAAGTAACAGCCACACCTGCACATTTAAAGATTCTATGGAGGAAGGAATTTTCCACTGAGGAGCACGTGGGAAAGAAGTGTCTTTATTTTACTATGGTTGTGATCAGAAATGCTTATTTCTTTGTTGACATTTACAAACTTTAACATGCAAGCATAAAAATCCTGAAAAAACCCAGTGGAAACAGTTTTATAACAACCATATCCTTTTATAACAATCATATCCTTTCAGAAATAAAATGTACTATAAACCATCATAATCACAGGAAAAATACTTCCATAGAGTTTTAGTTATCTCTGATGGGTTTTGTAATTTTAGTCATCAGCTTGGAGTTCAAAATCTTTTACTTATCCATAAAATAGATATAAAGTTGGCATCATTGAGGAAAGATTTTCTGCCTCTGCTTCTTCTTGAAGGGACCAAATAACTTGGAAAGAAATAACTGATAATAAGTTAAAATAATCTGCTCAGCATAATACTATAAACCTATCTAGAAGATGACAAAGTGTAATAAAAGATTTCTTTGTGTTTTCTATTGCACACAGTTTTGTAGTACTTCAATTAGAATTTTTAGAAATACTTCATGAAGAGATTAAGTAGTCCTTATTACAGCAGCAACTTAAGAGACAGTGATTTTATCTTAGACCTAAACATTCTATATGTAGAATAATATCACAATATATTATTCTTCATTTAATAGGAAAAACTGATATTTTCTTTAACTCTTTCAAACCTACTAGGAATAGTTAGGTTTTGTATGTAGTTCCATGTCTCTTCATTCAACTCTCATATGAGTCTTTAGCCAGTGTGCAGCAAAATTTACTAAGAGGTGAACAAAAGCCAATGACTGAAATGAATCTTAATAATAGTTAATTTCTCAATATGTTTGCATAACTGAAAACTACTGAATTAAGTTAAAATCACTTATAAAGCTCAACATTAACATAAATATCCTTATGTCAAGTAAACCTTGCCAGTGTCCTTTAAGATCTAATTAGAAGATCAATTTATTTAAATTACCTAATAACAGAGGATGAACATGTAATAGTATAGAATAGCTATAGAATCGCATAAATCACACCTGAAATAAGAACCTGGGGGCTAAGACACAGGTACACATGTTGACACCAGAGTAAGGAACAGCAGATTATGGCAAAATGAACTTCAGTGACTATATTTAGTGAAAAGCAGCTGTACTAAATCTAGAGATGAGTAGATAAATAGTCTGAAGTGCTGAGAGAGGTCTTGCATGCTCACTTTTCTCCTGTTCCTCCTGCTTTTGACTTAGTTCCATCTTTCCAACCCTCAGCAATGCAGTTTCTGCACGCTGTCTCAGTGTCCATGATACGACATCCATATGACCACAAGATTAAAGATTTAATGAGTTAAACAGCTTCTGGTTTTCCCAAGATAGCTTTCAGACATTTTAGTGAGCTGCTATGCTCACACGCAAGGTAAGCAACACACATCTGTGGCCAAAACTGGAGAAAAAAAAAAAAAAGAGATAGGAGATTTCCCATTCCTGTCCTGGAAGGTTGTTAATGAGTTTAAATCTATTTCATGCAACCTTGCCTTATTAGCATGTTTTAAAGAGGAAATACACTTTTCAATCATTAACTCACAGCCTGTATAAAAGTTTCAGTATCTAGTAATATCAGCAGGGAAAAACACACAAAGGCAAAACATTTTTGTTTAATACACATAAGAAAAACAAATCTAGAGATTTAGAGAAACTTGTAGTTGGAAGGAGCAACTGTGAAAGTACTATCAGAAATGGAGGACAGAAAAACATTCAACTCTGTCAAGTAAAATATGCACCAGAAAGGTCACTATAACTTGCCAGTTCTGGAACAAGGAAGTAATGTTCCCTCCTTAATGGGTCTGACTGAGCTGAACTTTGAGTCAATTCTGTATTCCCCAAGAGGTGACACTTTCAGAATTTCAAATTTCACCTCACTTAACCAGATGTCTATAGCTGAGCTTGTAGCTGAGCTATATGGGGTCTCTATATGGTCAATGAAGAGAAACAGGCTCTTACACAACGTGACTCATCTTACATGTTTTAAATAAGGGATGAAACAGATTTCTCTGAAAATTGCCTATTTCCTCACTGACTACAAAGAGTCTGTGCAGGCTGTTTTAAGTGCACACATTTTGAAGAACTGCAATTGCAGAACAAGTGGGAAGGAGTTGAGAGTCAAAGAGCAAAAGAAAAAAAAAAGGAAAAAAGTAATGTTATAAAAAAAACCCCTAATTTTATATATATATAAGAAAGAAATAGTAATTAAGCCCCATCATCAGTGACAACTGCAAGCACCCCTCTATGGGCATATCTGTGGAGATTAAATCATAGAATCATAGATTGGCTTGGGTGGGAAGTGACCTTAAAGATCACCTAGTTCCAAGCCTCCTGCTTCTACGGGCAGTGATACTTTTCACTAGACCAGATTTCTCAGAGCTCTGTTCAACGTGGCCTTCCAACACTTCCAGGGATGGGGTGTCCAAATGGCTCTTGGCAACATGATCCAGTGCCTTACCACTCTCACAGTGAACTATTTTTTCTTATTATCTAATATAAACCTACTGTCATTCAGTTTGAAGCCATTTCCCCTGCTGCTGTCATTACATGCTCTTGGAAATAGTTTATCTTTCTTGCAGGCTCCCTTCAGATACTGTAAGGCCACAATTAGGTCACTCTGAAGCCTTCTCTTCTCCAAGCTGAACAATCCCAATGCTCTCAGCCTTTCCTCAGAGAAGAGGTGCTCCATCCCTCTAATCACCTTTGTGCTTTCCTCTGAACTCACTCCCACAGGTCCTTACTGATGCTGGGGACTCCAGAGCTGGATGCAGAGCGCCAGGTGGGGTGTCAAGAGGACAGCACGGAGAGGCAGAATACCCTTGCTCGATCTGCTCACCCTACTTTGGATACAGCCCAGCATCCAAGAGTCAAATTAGTACCTACCCATTCAGTAAGAACTTTCTCTTACAGCAAAACTATTTTTATTAAGAAACAAATGTAGAATAAAAATCATATAAATATTCAGCCCAATTTTCACTGGCTCAATCTATTATATCATTTTAACATTTATATATCAGCAACTTTTGGATGGTTCAAGTACAGCAAGTATAAATGTTCCCAGAAAGCATGTTTTTTGAGTTAATATAGCTAACATTAGAAGAATATAGATGATAATTACCTCTGCTTCTTTTTTACTCATTCAGAATTTTTTTGCTTCAATAGCTTTTTTGATGGGTCTTGGTGGAGGCTTAGAACCTGGCTGTTTGAGTTCTGACTATTATTTCATGTTGTCTCCTTTTTCCTTTGTGATGCTGAATATTCAACATCTTGTGTTCAGCCATATAGGCTGAAACAAAATACAGCATATGGCCCTAATACAGTATATAAATATCCCTGAAATAATATTCTCTCTCTCTCTTTATATATATATAGAGAGAGAAAGTAGAAGAGCTTATCATGTTCCACACTTGAGCAAAGGAGCAGTGCCTTATAGGTATTTGAGGGCTTTCATTCTAGTATCTTTTTTCTTTTTTTGTAAGTGGACCACTAAAGCAAAAGCAAATAATTCTTTACCTTTTGTCCACAGCTAAACCTTGACTTAAAAATATTCTCAGACACTGTACTCATAAATTACAATTTTTATATCACAAAGATGCTCTAAAATGCATTTGAAGTATCATTTTAAATTCTGAATAATTTTGACAACTTAGCAATATACTACTATGAGTTTTCAATATTTGAGAATGAAGATGTGTTTTTTAATTACCAAAAATGGTACATCTATATATGCTATGTCTGCATTAACAAACAGGATGTTGTAATAGAAGCACATCTTTAAAGAAAACCAGTTTGTGTTCAGTGTCTTACAGGCATTAAAGGTTTCCATTGAATTCCACCCCAGAGCTGGATTCAGAGCTCCAGGTGCAGTCTCACCAGAGCAGAATCCCCTCCCTCACCTGCTGCCTGTGCCACTTTGGATGCAGCCCAGGACACGTTTGGTGTCTGGGCTGTGAGTGCACACGGCCAGGTCATGTCCAGCCTCTCACCCACCAGCACCCCAAGTCCTTCTCAGCAGGGCTGCTCTGGATCTGCTTACCCACCTGCCTGTTTTGATACCAGCGCTTGCCCTGATCAAGGTTCAGCACCTTTCACTTGGTCTTGTTAGACTGCACAAGATTCCTATGGGCCTGCTTCTCGAGCTTGTCCATGTCCCTCAGGATGGCATCCTACCCTTCAGGTGTGGCAACAGCATCTCTCAGCTTGGTGTGATCTGCAAATTTGCTGGGGTTGCACTGATCCCTTTGTCTGTGTCATCAATGAAGCTATTAAAAACCAATACAGATCCCTGTCACTGATATCCACTGGGAGTCTGAGCCACTGACCACTACCATCTGGATATGACCATCAAACCAATTCCTTACCCACTGAACAGCCCACTCATCAAATCCATATCTCTCCAATTTGGACAGAAGGATGTTGTGGGGGATCATCTCAAAGGCTTTACAGAATTCCAGCTAAATGACATCTGTAGCCCTTCCCTTATCCACTGATGTAGTCACCCCATCATACACAGTCACTGGGCTGGTCAGGCAGGACTTGCCCTTGGTGAAGCCGTGCTGGCTGTCCCAAATCATCTCCCTGTGCTCCATGTGCCTTAGCACAGCTTCCAGGAGGATCTGTTCCATGATCTGCCCAGGCACAGCCGGGAGGCTGACAGGTCAGTAGCTCTCACGGTTCTCTTTTCTACCCTTTTTAAAGATGGGTACAATGTTTCCCTTCTCCCAGTTGCCTGGGATTTCACTCAACTGCCACTACTTTTCAAATGTCATGGGGAGTGGCTTGGGAACTCCATCAGCCAACTCCTTCAGGACTCTGGGATATACCTCATCAGGTCCCATGCACTATCCCACTTCACTCATGTCCAGTGGGTTACCCAGCCTTTTTTTCATTAATTGCAGTGATTTCAATCTTCCCCCTGATTAGCATAAAAATAATGTGAGAATCTTCATCTTGATGAACTTTAGCCTTGGACCTAAACTCTGAATGAGATGTGGGGTTATACTTTCTTAAAATAGTAATGAAAGACTGAGGATAGGTCAAAATTTATATATTGTAGTAGGAAAGAAATACAACCTGTAATGCCAACACACATTTATAGTTTATGTGTGAGACTTCAAAGAACACTGAAGATAGAAAGAGAAGTCCAAATGAGAATTAAATCACTACCAGGCAATATGGCCTGATAAAATAATTTAACTGTCATTTAGTCTCCTCATACAACATATTTTGTTGTTGATTATACTTACTAGGATCTTAATATGAATATTAAGGTCACTAAGACCACAAAAATATTCCAAATGTATCTCCAGAACACCTACCCTACATGACCAATTTTAGTTTTCCTGTCAAGTTTTATTAATAATTTTTGCCAACTTCCACATTTTGTTCAATTTTACTTCTTTAATCAAGCTCATAACCTGACATGTGGAATGCACCTAACTGCAGATGAAACTGCAGTCTTGTTGTTTATGGTCTGAAGGCTGGGAAAAGATGAGACAGAGCAAAATTGGGTTTAGAAGGAGAAGCTCAGGGAGCATAACCAGTCAGAAGGTTCATGTTTACTAACGTTTACTAATTGTAACCAAATAAAATAAATCCTAATAGCAAGCACACAATATACTTAAAAATGTGTTTATAATATGTAAAAACAATTATTCTTTTTTTATTCTAATCACAGTATCTCAGATTTTTAGTAACAGTAAAAAAAATTTCATATTATTAAGCAAACTGTTCACCATAAAATGGCATACATTATACCTTTATAAATAAAATACTAGTTAAGCTGTCCATCTATTTAAAATTCCCAACATAATTTCACTGATGTGTGGAAAGAAATACTAAGTGCTTGCAGTTTTAACTTCCTTGTCCATCATACCAAGGTCAGGACCTATTTACTTGTGAAATGAAGCAGATGAGGGAGCAAGGGGGAAGAGGAGTATTTACAATCTTAATTTCAAGGAATGATGAGAACAATGGTTGTGTTTCTGAGAAATTCTTATAATTACTTTGCTTTTGACAGAACACCAATTTTCTTACTGAAGATAGGGTACAATTTTAGTAAAAGATGGACAAATTGAATGTGCTGGCAGACTAAATTTTGCTTTCTGAAGTGCTTTTGAACAGAAATGATGACTTTTTCATTATGGCAATGACATAGAGATTTTTGAGTATGTGTAATTACATAAATTTAAGGGCTATTGCACTGTAATTAGACATCTATTTATAATGAAAATTCCTGTAATTTGATTTTTTCTGTCAAATCTACTGTCTTGTTTTGATGTTTGCATACGTTATTAACAGATCAACAACACAACTACAAATCCTTCTCTGAATGCCTTTACCTTTTCACCGAATAAAGAAAGCAAACCAAAATAATTTCCAGAAGGCTGTAACTAAGCCAAAGAGTGATATATATAAAAGGAAACTTGCTGCATGAACATAATGGAAAAGGGGAGTTTTATGCATCCAGAACCAGGCTAAAATCTAAGTTGCCTTTCCCAGATACTTTGAGTTTAAAAAAAAAAAAAAAACAAAAGCAGGAACTGCGTGGTTCATCATTACTTCAGATCTGAAGAACTACCAAGCATGCTAAATAAGACTGAGAGTGAAAATCACTGTAGCATTTAATGAATATAGTCTCATAGTCTCAATGAAAAAGGCATCTACAATACGTAAAAAATCAGAAGAGGTTTAAAGTAGGAAATTAATAAATACATTTCATATTCATAACTCTGTGGCTTTCCACTCAGACTCTGGAAATCAGGCTTAATTGCTTCTCTTTGACTTTTGCATTTGCTTTTTTTTAATCTTACAGAGATCAAGTATGGAGTAATTTTGGTTTAGACATTTTCAATTTTATGACAGTAATATCATACAGTTTATATTGTACTGGTGGAAGTGAAGGGCAAGTACAGAAGACAAGAGCAAAAGAAATTATTAATTGCATTGTTTTGCAGATATAAGCGAATTCAGTTTATTAGCTGATTAAGAACAGTTCCATTTAGACAGGGTATAACTCAAAAAATACTGCTAAAGGTATGAAAACACACACACGCAAACCAAGAAGTAAAATGGGGGAAACAAAACAACAAATTTTAAATCACTTTAATAATATTGTAAAGATATAAAAAACATGGTGAAAGAAAAATAATAAATGGAATTATTATTTTGTTCCATACACAAAACACAGGAAAAACTGTTCACTCCAATAGAGGGGTAGCATTAAACACTAAAATACTTGAATCAAATTAGATAAATGAGTTCACTGCACTAATAAGGAAAATCGGATCAGTATGGATTGGGATTTCTCACCTAAGTAAGACCGCACAGGATTTCTAAGACTAACACTGACAGGGGGACTAGAATGACGACAGTGACTGTGACATACTGTGGGAAACCAAGAAGCCTAAGCAAACAATAATGGAAACCAGGTGAACTCCACAGGGGTGCACTGCTGGGGCAAAAATTTACAATATTATAATGGATTATTGCAGTGAACCCAGTCAGGAAACCCACATGAGGAGGAACAGCTCGTGAGTTAGTCCTCAGCAAAGCACATGCTCCAAAAAGACATGATCCAAATTTGTATTAAGGAACTAATCTGCAACTTTGTCCACCATAGTCTTTACTTCATGTGCAACATAAGCAAAAAATAATTAGAAACCCACCAGTCTAGGGTTAAATTCCAAGGGAGGGTGAAAAAAAAGAGTGGCCTTGTTAAAAAAAAAGACAAAAAGGAATTTTTAGATCTTAGTGACTTATTAGTATCATGAAGACTTTTCAGTGGCACCATGAGAGGCTGTCAGAAAAAAACCCAGAAGGAGGTTTCATTACAGACAATATAATGGAATATTTGTTGCAAATGCACATAACTGTAGAAGATCTGGAACAGAATAACAAAATGAGCTGTTGCAAACTGGCAAAACTAATTGAAAAGTATTCACTAGTTTTGAAGGAACATTCCTTCAAAGTAACTAAATTATTAATGCAGATGTGCAACCTCTCTTAATTTCACCATTTTCCAAACCAGGCTGCTAGTGTACATGCCTTGGTTCCCCTCCTTTAGCCCTGAATGTAAGCTAAGTAATAATTCTGTTTCCCATACATCTGCAGTCTGACAACGTTGCAAATTAATTCAGTTCACCGTGGGAAAAGCTGCAGAACAGAACAGCCACAGCACCATAAGATAAGCAAATATTAAATGCCAACAAAACAGATAATTTTATTAAAATGATTCCTGCAGTATCTTAGAAAAATAACAAAACATTAAAAAAAAAGAAGAAACACACTGAACCGATGCCATCCTGAGACTGAGTTATCCCATTCTCTCACAGGTACTGCTTTTGCTACTGGTTCAGACTGAATTAAGGGACTCTATCAACTTAAGGAAAATTTCC
This sequence comes from Sclerurus mexicanus, assembly GCA_013396755.1. Lineage (NCBI taxonomy): Eukaryota > Metazoa > Chordata > Aves > Passeriformes > Furnariidae > Sclerurus > Sclerurus mexicanus. The sequence continues at coordinate 437,812 of VWZF01002116.1, forward strand.
AATGAAAATGGCTCTGTGAATCTATGACTCTAACACTGTGAATCTTACTTAAATATTAGAATCCATTCAACAGCATTGTGTTTCCTTTTTGCATTGATAACAAGATTTGAATTGTGTCACCTGTGACTAGATTTCTGAGAGGGACCATTTAACAAGTAACTTATATATGTGAAGTAATCCTCAGAATGGAATACAAGGAAGTGAAGATAGATAAGGAAGATAAAGAACAAAAGAAAATACATATTTTTTTTAATCAAGCAGAAGAATGGAAAAAATATGATAAATATACCTGGACAAAGAATACAGAATTATTCCTTAAAAAAGGCATCAAGATGCTACAATAATAATTTGCAAGCAAATTATTATTCTATTAAATATACTTGTTTTTCATACCTGAGAAAGAAGATAATTTTCTATTTAAATATCTTCCAAAAATAGACATGCTTTTATGTAAGGGGTTTTTTTTCTTTTTTCAAACCCACAGAGCAGTTTGACTGCATTGTCTTAAAGTGACCCTAATCCTAACCCTCAGCAGGTTTGCTGGTGACATTAAACTGTGTGGTGTGGTCCACACACTGGAGGGAAGCGATGCCATCCAGAGGTGTCATGACGGGCTTCAGAGAGGGGAGCTGTGTAATCCTTGTGAAGTTCAACAAGACCAAGTGCAAGGTCCTACTCCTGGGTCAGGGCAGTCCCAAGCACAAGCAGAGAATGCATTGAGAGCAGACCTGGGGAGAAGGCCTTGGGGCTGTAAATGGATGCAGAGTTCAATAGACCCAGCGACATGTGCTTGCAGCCCAGAAAGTCAACCATGTCCTGGGCAGCATTAAAAGAATGATGTTGCCAGCAGGTCAAGGAAGGCTAGTTCTCCTACTCTACTCTGGTCTTGTGGGACTCTGGAGCGCTGCATCCAGCTCTGGGACCTCCAACATATGGACACAGACCTGCTGGAGCAAGTCCAGAGAAGGCCACAAAGATGACCACAGGGCTGGAGCACCTTTCCTATGAGGAAAGGCTGTGAGCATTGGGATTGNGACAGCCTGGTGTTACCCAGCCTGGAGAAGAGAAGGCTCTGGGGAGATCTTACATCAGTCTTGCCGTACCTAAAGGGGTACTGGGAAGACAGAGAGGGACTTTTTACATGGGCATGTAGTGACAGGACAATGGAGCGTGTCTTTAAACTGAAGAGTGTAAGTTTATATTAGCCATTAGGGAGAAATTCTTTACTGTGAAGGTGGTGAGGCACTGGAACAGGCTGCCTGGAGCAGTTGTGGATGCTCTGTTCCTGAAGCTGCTCAAAGCCACGTTAGAAGG
>VWZF01002116.1:439818-454499 GCA_013396755.1 Sclerurus mexicanus
TTTGCTACTGGTTCAGACTGAATTAAGGGACTCTATCAACTTAAGGAAAATTTCCAATGAAAATGGCTCTGTGAATCTATGACTCTAACACTGTGAATCTTACTTAAATATTAGAATCCATTCAACAGCATTGTGTTTCCTTTTTGCATTGATAACAAGATTTGAATTGTGTCACCTGTGACTAGATTTCTGAGAGGGACCATTTAACAAGTAACTTATATATGTGAAGTAATCCTCAGAATGGAATACAAGGAAGTGAAGATAGATAAGGAAGATAAAGAACAAAAGAAAATACATATTTTTTTTAATCAAGCAGAAGAATGGAAAAAATATGATAAATATACCTGGACAAAGAATACAGAATTATTCCTTAAAAAAGGCATCAAGATGCTACAATAATAATTTGCAAGCAAATTATTATTCTATTAAATATACTTGTTTTTCATACCTGAGAAAGAAGATAATTTTCTATTTAAATATCTTCCAAAAATAGACATGCTTTTATGTAAGGGGTTTTTTTTCTTTTTTCAAACCCACAGAGCAGTTTGACTGCATTGTCTTAAAGTGACCCTAATCCTAACCCTCAGCAGGTTTGCTGGTGACATTAAACTGTGTGGTGTGGTCCACACACTGGAGGGAAGCGATGCCATCCAGAGGTGTCATGACGGGCTTCAGAGAGGGGAGCTGTGTAATCCTTGTGAAGTTCAACAAGACCAAGTGCAAGGTCCTACTCCTGGGTCAGGGCAGTCCCAAGCACAAGCAGAGAATGCATTGAGAGCAGACCTGGGGAGAAGGCCTTGGGGCTGTAAATGGATGCAGAGTTCAATAGACCCAGCGACATGTGCTTGCAGCCCAGAAAGTCAACCATGTCCTGGGCAGCATTAAAAGAATGATGTTGCCAGCAGGTCAAGGAAGGCTAGTTCTCCTACTCTACTCTGGTCTTGTGGGACTCTGGAGCGCTGCATCCAGCTCTGGGACCTCCAACATATGGACACAGACCTGCTGGAGCAAGTCCAGAGAAGGCCACAAAGATGACCACAGGGCTGGAGCACCTTTCCTATGAGGAAAGGCTGTGAGCATTGGGATTGTTCATCATGGAGAACAGAAAGTTCCAAGGAGACATTAAAGAAGCCTTCCAGTGCACAAAAGCTGGAGAGGGACTTTTTACATGGGCATGTAGTGACAGGACAATGGAGCGTGTCTTTAAACTGAAGAGTGTAAGTTTATATTAGCCATTAGGGAGAAATTCTTTACTGTGAAGGTGGTGAGGCACTGGAACAGGCTGCCTGGAGCAGTTGTGGATGCTCTGTTCCTGAAGCTGCTCAAAGCCACGTTAGAAGGGGCTTTTAGCAACCTGGTCTAGTGGAAGATGTCCGTAACCATGACAGGGGGGTTGGGACTAGTTGATATTTATGGTCCCTTCCAAACCAAACTATTCTACAATTCTGTGATAAGCTGGACTAGAGGATTGCTGTAGGTCCCTTCGAACTGAACTATTCTATCAGAGAATTGCAGATCTTGAAAAGCAACCCTGTTTAGATTTTTGCCCATGCATTGGCAAATATTTGCAGCCCACCATGACATTAGTGTCCTACCCAATTCCTTTCATGAAGGTAGTATACAGGAAAAATCTACTGCAAATGTGCCAATAAAAAGAAAATTTAGAGGGACTTTTTAGATCAGATAAAGAAAGCAAAGACATTAACGCTCCCGTATGGGCAACCAGAGTTGAACACTACTATGAAAAAATAAACTTGAATAAAAATATGGATTAGAATACTTAAAAAAATCCTGCAGTACAAGTTTCTGGAGTTGTCAAAATGCCAGTGAATAAATGGCGTATTTAAACAGAACCTTGTTAAGAAAATGTCATGCAGTAAATTCAGGTACATATGCCAGATTATATTAAAGGTTTATGTGTGACTTACATTGTCAGCAAAACAGGAACTATGTATCCAATATCTGTCCTTCCTGCAGACCTAAAACCTGTTCTAACCAGTGTTAGGTTTCTGTCTTAGCCAAAAGTGAAGTCTGATATTTGGAAGGAGTTTTAAATGGAAAAGCATACGCTTAAGTTGCAGAAGTAGGGTAAGTACAGCTTGTTTCTAGAACAGTGTAAAATAAGCAAGTAGTTAGGGTTTTTTTTCTAATGGATTCTGCTGAAGCTTGCCTATATTTTCCAAAAATGTAAAAGTTACTCAGGTTGAAAATTCTTGGAAGACATTCCAGGGGGACATTTGCCCTCGTCATAATGAATGTGCCCTGTTAAACAGTGTGGGACCTATAAAAAAGACTTAATGTCACAGGCTAAGAAATTCAACAGGCTTGAAACCCACAACCCTGGACACTTAAGAACATACCAGACACCTGACTAAAGGGACCACCAGATGACTGTGATTCTAGTTATCTGAACACTACATTGATTTGTTAAATAGGGTGTTCATAACCTCAACTCTTTAATGTTCTATCACCTCAAGAAAAGAGGAATATACTGGGAGAAACATATGACTAAGTGAGGTAACAGCAAGAACCTCTAGTCCCATCTTCATGAGCACCAGTGTATGAGACATGCAAGCTGACTGTGCTTTGTATCTGAGCTCTGCTCAACAACAAGAGAACACGGACAGATTTCATTTCCACTTTGAAAATCACATTAGCAAATGCAATTTTCTTGGTAACTACAAATGCAGTGGACACTGCAAGAAAAAAAATCCCAACTACGTGTACACATACTGGAGATGCAATCAAATGCACGTACTAAGAAAGCAACTCACAAAAACTCACTCCTCAATAAAAAGCTCTGAAAAACCTGTAAGATTTAGAATGGAATACAATATTATCAGTGTTCATAAGGACTACAGAAATCAAAGGCATACCTATACCAGTAATACTGATTTCAGTTCAAAGAACACTATATAAAAAAAAAACCAAACCAAACCAAAAAAAACTCAGGAAAAATACAAAAATAACTGAAGGAATTCAGACAGGAATTTTAATATATTGTTAACAATACAAGCAAAGGTATAGAAAACATACAAAAGAGAACAAAGTCTTGGAATTTATAACTTAGAAAGGAGATAACAACGTGGGCTTATAAACAACAAATGATGCAATGAAAATATACTGGGCTGCTATGAGTCAGAAACAGTAAATTCCAAAGAGCAAAAAGAAATGTTAGAACCTCTTTTTCTCAGCCTTCTCTTGTTTATCAGAGGGGAACATGGAGCTCTTCAAATATCATGTATCAGAACTCTCATGACTGTTACTGAACTAAAACAGGAAACCTAAGTAACATCACTCAATATCCCCAAAGTCTCTTGCTTTCCTGTATGATACATCCAAGGTTCTCATCACACTCAAAACAGACACCATCATATCCTCTCCCTGACACTGTAACCTGAATTTTACCCAATTTCTTCACTATACTTGCTCAGGTAGTATCCATCAAATACTGACTTTTCAGGGGACACTGTCAGCTACTTGTGTCACTGTCAATCTGTGGGTCTCTGTCTTCTCTTTTCCTTCCTTCAGTCACATTGCTCTCCTTTATACAAGAGAACTAAGAAGCAACTTTCACCATTTCTTCATTTTCTCCATTGTGCTCAACTTAGCAAAGTCATTTCAAATAAATCAAGCCTCACAAGCAGTGACTGGGAGAACCTAACATGAAATTTTCTTTAGTAAGTGGATTGTTCTGTAAGTGCAATAGATTCTTGCCTTTTTCTCTGCAGAATGCTTGTCATCTCCAATCACAGACTGAATATATGAAAAATGAACAGCTTTGATCCAGTGCAGCCATTTCTACGTTCTTGTGCCTGAAAAGGACTTAAATACCTTCTCTTAAGGAAGCAGAACAGTATAAATAACTGTTCTCAGTTAAATACTCAGTATAAATATATCTCAGTATAAATACTAAGCAACAAGCACTGAAATAGTCATCTTCTTGGATATGGGCCTGTTAATACCCTTAAAATGCAGAACTCATAATGCAGATGATCCTCTGTGTATTTTTCTCAGGCTGAAGCAGGATGAAGATCATTATATCTGAAAGAATGTAATGTCTCTCAGTGGAAGGATCATCAGTATTTACTCAGGTTTTAGCAAGATTGCAGACTTGAAATGGAAACAACAAAGAATGTTAGCACATTGGTTGAACCTTTTATCTCAATTTTGCTATTAATAATGTCCATTAATATTTTTCTGGATTTGGTTCTATCACTTCTGAAACATCAAACTGAAACACTGGTCCTTTAAATAGAGTAGTAATGGAAAACATGCATGTTTGTTTCACCAAATAATCTGGAAAAGTGCACAGCACTTAGCAAGAGATCAAAAAACCCAAAAGGCACTAAACATTCCCTTTCTTAAGGAGTTCAAAAATGAAATAATAAGGTAATGTCATGCATTACTGGCAAGTATCACACAGCTTCCACATTAAGTGATTAAGCCAAACTACTTAGGTTTGCAAATAAAACACCTTCCCTATTTACAGACAGAGGACAGCTGTGAGAGCCACTCTTCACCTCCTCTCAGTGCAGAGCTACAGCTTCACACTTCTGTAGGTCTGCAGCAGCCTCTGTGCTCTCTGAGCTAACATGTGAACAAGCATGGAAGAAGACACTCAGCTACTACTCACTACTTGAAAGTCATTTGTTGTCTCCTGGAAGATGAAGTGAGCCATAGGGGAGCACCCTTAAGCACAGTCTAAGCTTACATGCTGCTTGCTGGATCACAGTAAGCCTCAATATAATATTATTAACTACTGTTGCTGACAGAGAACTTGAATTTAAGGAGGACATGAAGCTGAAGATAGTGATAACAATCTTACAAGTGAAGTTTTGGCTTGATTCTTCATCTAAGTTTAAACTGGATTGTATATTGAAAATCAGTATGTAAAGCACACACATACAAACTAAAGCCTCACAGTGAATTGATTTAAAGAACATCCATAGATCTTAAAGCTGAACACTGGCTATTTTTCTATTTGTTTGATTATTTTTGTGTATAAAACAGATGCCATATAAATACTAATGGAGCAAACAACTGTAAAAATGCAGCCAAATATGCAGAGGAATACAAATACATTGATGCAAATATTTTGCATAATTTTCTATAGAAAAATATGTAGTTAGTTTCAGGAAAATAGGGCAATCAATTTGCAAAGCATGTGACACTTCTGGTTAGTTCTTAGTGTGCTTGATTTTCTGTTAGGATTATCTATCTATTGCTACTTATTGCAGTGACACCAAGATAGGTACTACAAATATGTTCAGTTGTTCACAGATAAGTACTGTGCTGACAGTCTGACTTAAACCTAATGGGCAACATATTGCTGTACATTGTTTTTTTAAGAAACCTTCTGTTGATTAATATACCCACAAAAGCATATGCATTTCATAACCTGAATAAGTGTGTCCAAGGTTGAGTGTTTCACTCATTCAGGCTTGTTCAGAAAGTGTTTATGGCTACTAAGTTACTTTCATGAGAAACTTAAATATGTACATCAGAAGTCTAAAGGTAAATTATGAAATTTAAAAAAAAAATACAACATACAGATTTGTGTATTTGGCTTAGGAACAGTGCACCAAATTCAAAATAATGTGGAAATAATACAGTTTTTTCCTATAAACACATGATCTCATAATAACAATGGAATTAATGTTCCATAACTTACAGGTATATAATTCACATGCAAAAAATTTGAGAAGAACATTGGACTAAATTAAGAGCTTGGACATTATACTTTTATTTGTTTGAATTAAAACTACAGTTCTCTGTTCAGCCTGAGGTCTTCCATAGCCTCCTTTTTATTCTGGGGTTTCATTGTCCATGTTAAATATACGACAAATGGGAACATTTTGATTTGGTATAACTGTTCTTCTACATTACAACACTGACAATAGCTATGTAAGATGAAAGAGGAAGAAAAATCAGACATGAGTAGAGTAGTGTAGGTTTAGTTCTGGTTTCCTCCATAATGATATTACAGAATTATTTCTGACTTCACAGTAATATGATTTCAAAGACTGCTCTTGAATTCATGTCTGAATTTGATCAAATGAATTAAATGTCTGTGGAACAAGGTATTTAGAATAGACAGACCAAAGTTCCACCAGTCAGTAATGTAAAATGGAATGAGAAAATCGTATTTGCCAGCATTTCACATAGAAGAAAAGACATCTACTAAACAAGTTGGAACACCCGGACACATAGTTTAGGGCCATCAGAAGTATCTTAGACTTGTTATGCACTCACGGATCAGCTGCACAGCACATGCACAGAGGAGATGACATGTCCTGGATTCATCTAACTCACTCCATTAGCTGGGAAAGGCTGATTTGCTTCTTTATCCACAAACAAAACAGAAATGACTGCTGCTGCTATGATTATTGTTCAGGATTATAGATGATCTCAGAAAGTGGCAGGGTAGTAGATAACTTGCTGTAATTTACTGGAACATTGTTAAAGTTGGTTTAAAGGAAAAAAGAAGTGGGATTCCACTTATCGTTTTCTACATTAGTGATAACTGGTCAAGGTCATTCATAGTAGTGAGCTCTAACAGAGGATGGACCAAGAGAAAATAAAGACAGATTGATGTACAAAATTAGAAAATATGCAAGGAGGGGAAAAAGATAGAGATGTAAGTAATAAATTATGAAATGTATTCAGCTCTGTACCTGACCAGCAAATTGAAAGTAATAAATTAATAATAAAAGAAGAAATGGGAATGAGAGTGTTTTGGGCAGGTACAACATGTTTCCTAATCCTTTTGTTTTGCATATTAATGTTCTGTTACTCTAAGCATATTTGGATCATAGTGGTTTTTTCTCTAAAAACCTTAGTCACAGTCTTTAACTGCTGCATGTATTGCAACAACTTTCATGTTGCTAGGTTCTTAAATATTTAAGTATTGAATATGCTCTCATCTCTAACTTTTCTATTGCGCATTTTGCATAGTTAAGAAGGCTGACATTATATTGAACTCAGAGAAGTGGCCAAGTTTTCACTGTTCTCTTGCTTCATTTATTCTCCTGATGTTCTGATAGAAATGTATTATCAGAAGAGTGCTTCAGAAATGAAGCAATGAAATCAGGTTAATCTCAAGTTTTCTATAATGGCTTTAAACATGCTGCAAAATGCCTGAATTCTCTTTAACAAGAAGTATCTTATACGCAGCATTTTCTGTAACTGTGATGAAATTGTAAAGACAGTAGTTCTGGGAGAAAAACAAATAATCTAGTCATTTTAAATAATCAGATATACAAAAGAATGAAATGCAGAAGCAGTGGGAAAAAAAAGCAGTGGGATGGCAGAAAATAATAGTCAAAACTAACAAAATCTGTTCATTTTGGCAGGTTTAGATTAACCTCCAAAGGAAAAAAACAAAACACTAAGAAAGAAAATATATTGCAAGGTAATGTTAGAAGACAAATCATTATCCTAATCAGATGTGTTTCATTTCACAGTCTGCTTCAGTTGATCTCTTCTCATTACATGGGACAGTACCACTATTGAAAAAGGTTCGTCTGGCATTATCTGCAGATAAACTAACACTGATTTTTTTTTCTTTTAAATAGGCATGTAACACAAGAGATGCTGAAGAAAGAAAAATACGATGGTTGATACATGCAGATTATCAATTAAAACTTAGGGCTACTTAATTAAGATATTAAATCATCTCTGATGTTATGTGACAATATAAAAAAGAAAAGCACAATAAACTCCATAGACTCTGCCAAAGCATGTAAAATTTAGTTGCTCCTTCACTCATTCTTATTTCTTATAAAGCTTTAACTAATGTGTAACATTCTATTTTGCTTTAGAAACAAAAAGTAAAAATACTTCAAAGTTTAATCTGAAAACAATTAACTTCTAACAGCAATTTAAATAACTTTTTCAACTTCCCACCCCATCCAGCAATTAGGATTTTTCTCTTTCATTCATTTACCTCACTTTCATTTGGATTTTCATTCTTTTTGATACAAAAAGCTGGAATGACATAATATGTCTATGTTGCAGTGTACTTTAGTGATACAATCATTATCTCTTACTACTAAAGATGAACACTGTGTTGGAAACTGTCGACAACTATTCTGCATCTCAGGGTTCTCTAAACTTTTTTCCCTATCCCTGAGAAATTAAGATATTTTTGTATTGAAACATTCTTTTTTGGTGAATTTTCAACAAATATAAAAATGACAGTGTTCATTATACTTCCATTCTCTTCCTCATTTCATAGCTTACAAGAAAACTTTTTTATTATTTAATTTTATATAAAGATTTTACTTACACAAATGGAGTCTTTTAATCCATGTAACTGGGAAAGGCATTCACTTCTTAGAATAATCCAGGTCTGATACTTAAAGCAGGCATACTGCATGTGTGGTTTCGTCTGTGCATATTTGCCTCACTCCTGAGGGACACCTGCACAGTGAAGAACAGACAGATCGTGATCCCTGATAAGGTCACAGGGACTTAGCCATAATATAGCCTTGCTTAATCCTCATTGGTTTTGCCTACTGAGCACAAGGCTGTTTCCTTGACAACACAGCTGCAGTTACCACAGCATCCAGAGACATATGTGATGTCCAGGTTTAGGGTATATCCCAGACGAAAATATGTTATTTAATGCTATTTTCTACAGGCTATTGCAGCCTGAAAATAAAAGCAGTGAAGATCTTCTGCACACTCTATTTCTTCTATTAATATTAAGCTGCTTACTATTACTTACTTAAAAAGACATTCCCTATGTAGGGTTGGACACTCCTGAAACTCAATTCTTGTCTTAGTGAGCACACAGGAGCAAAAGTCACAGCAAGAGCAATGGGATGTAAGGGGATTACTGAATGTTTATATAAATTCCTATCAAGTGGGAAATAGAACATTAGAGAAAGAAAAAAAAATAAATGAAAATTTAACAAGCGGCCAATAATGGCTAGCCATAGGAAAGGAAGAAGCATTGGGGCTCCAAAGTGAAAGGTGTGGGAACAAGCTTAAAGGTGGATATAGAAACAAGTTGGTGACAAACCACATACTGCAGTAACATTTTACATGAATACTATGGAAGAAAGCTATGTTTTTCAAAATTAAAAAAGAAAAAAAAAGAATTTACAATAATTAACATAAAGCATGAAACAAAAGAAAACAAATGTATCAGACCTGTAGCTGAATAAGGAAGGTTCTATTTCAGAAATACTCTTCAGGAACTATGGGCAAAAAGAACTTAAACAGTAAATCTAGCCAGGTAATTTCTTGTACTCCACCAAAAGCATGCAGTACTACAATGCACAGAATAGATCCTATATAAAATTACTTTATTGGTTTAAACAGTGCTGATAGGGTAACTTTCTAGTGGCAGGTTTTTTATGTGCCCATGTATCAACTAATCTAATATGAAAAAAACCCACTGCTAAAAATCTTTTTTTTTGTGCACCAGTTAATATAACAGAAATGCACTATGTGTTCATGTGTATTCTAACCCAATTTGCACCAGGTAAATTCAGGACTAGTAACTGGAACTTTATACAATATGTTCTCTGAGAGATGTCTGAGTAATTTTAGTTGACATGAAGCAAGACTGACATTAGAAATGAAGCATAGCTTGACCTCATGGTTAATGGATGTGCAACATCTGAGCCTGAGCAGAGCATTGCAATGGACCTTCCAGTAAAAAACACTTAGAGGAGAAGGATTTAATCAATTGACAAGACAGCAGTTTGTTTCTTAGCAACACAGGTCACCAAGAATACATCACTCCACACACATGGTTAAATTTAAGTTGTTTTTTTTTCTTTTCAAATATCTCAAGTGTACAAGCTCACATGACAAAAAAGGTCAGGTTAGCACAACTAATACAGCCTCCCATAATATTGAACTTCCATCTTCAAGAACAGTGGAACTAAAAATGTAAAGAAAATTATTGTGGGGCTTAGGGAGGGAAAGGGTTTGGGGAGACTTTTTATTTGGCTTTGTTTAACTAGTTTTGTTTTTAAACTCTCAACAAACAGTGATGAAGTGATCTTGATCTGTCTAGCCCATATTTGTCAATTTAGCCCTGGGAAGCTGGAAAAACGATGAATTCTCTTGCTTTCACTAAAAAAAACTCCAAACCAGAATGTATAATCTGACTACAGACTTCATATTAAATAATTAACTAATAAAACTAAGACCTTTGAAAGAATGAAGTGAGACAATACCAATTTTCTTAGATACCAAAATAGTGAAAAGCATGATGTAGTAGGCCTAGTAACAAAACAACAGTTAATCAAACAGCATTTGTTGAATACTGTTTGTAGTTTAGTCTCCTCATGTTTCATGTTTTTCAGTCTAAAACTCATGTCAACTTGTCAAAACTTAAAATACTGACTAGGCAAAACTGTTGCTAATTAATAATTTGCTTATTTCAAGTAATTCAAATAGTTCTGAGAAAGCCATTATTTACACAGGCGATAACCACACAAAAAGTGCACACTGCAACTGTAAGACATGGAAGAGAGTTTAAGCGGCTTTTTTAAAATGACAGGCTGTCTAAAGTATTGCCAAAAAGTATTCAGTCTGCAAAGACTATGAGCAGCTTGCATTACCAGTGCTCTGTGAAATCACTGTTGCAAAATATTTTGCACATTTAAAAAATAATGTTAATACAAAACAAAACCATTAATTAGCCATTGTAGACTGTAATGATGCAGAAGTAGGAGTCTCATCTAGGAATGAGACTTTTTTAAGAAATACAACCACATTTTGAAAGAGAGCTAATGTTAGACAAAGATGTACTCACAATAAAACCCCACAGTTAATTCTTAGACATTTTGAAACAGATGACAGCTGCAAATACAGTTGTATTGACATCATGTGTTTTACATCTGTAACAAATAAAGAAAAGGATTATAGTTAGAAAAGGAAGTAAATTTTCAGTTACCTTAAAAATACAGTTAATTAGTTAATTTTCGTAACTACTTTTCCATCTGAAAAAACACAAAGAAATAACTAAAAAGGCTTAGAAAAGAACAATGTGACAAATCTAAACTTAAAATTCTTTTAAAAGAATGACTAATAAATGAAAGATTTCAAGTTCATTCCTTTTGGAGGCTAGTACATAATGGGCAAGATAAAAGCAAAGACAGGTGGATATAGGGTCTTCTGCAACAGAAGAAGGAATAAGAAAGAGGAAAGACACTAATCAAAAAGAATACAAGCATACTCAAAGTTAGTTCATGCCTAACAGCAAGATTCTCTCATGCTAGAAAATGCTAACACCCACTCTAGAGGAACCTCAAATTCATAAGTTCCTACGATATTCATGTAAGAATGAATACAAAAAATATGTTAAAATATATTTGTACTAATGTTAATCTATGGAAAAAATTCAAAGTTATACTAAAGACTAAGCTACAAATAAAATAACATATTTACCACAAGTGCTATTTGATTATGGTGAGGCCCTTAAGTGAACGACTTTTCTAGCATATATGGAGGTATGATCTATTCAGGATACCAAATCCATTCTTCTCTTTTTGTCCCAAACAACTTATTTATGTCCTGTCTTTTGCTGAGTGAGTTCTACCAGCCTAGACCACCAAGAAAGTCCTTTGAAAATTCTATTAGCTGTTTCCTTAAGTCACTATAAATAATACATATTTATANTTTGACAGCTCAAAAAAATCATTCAAACCACATGAGATTACAGAACTGTGGAACCACTAAGAATATTTACTTGTTAAATATCCAAACATTATAAAGTAACAATGAAAGTAACAATGTAAAAAAAAGGCTCATGTACCTCAGGCTTAGGTTAGCTGAAGTTATTTGTAGAAGTATTATAAATCTAATAGTTTTAGCTGAAAATGTAACCAAATAAGGTCTCATTTTACATTTTCTTAAAAACATCTTTTATGTACTAAATTAACTTCAATTGTAAAATTAAATTAAAATTTTCATCATGATTGTTAGGGAACTTAATCCAAACAAAACATTCTTAAAAACACAGAAAATAGTATATTTTCCTTGCCTACAAAAGAAAAAACAGACAAAATGGCTAAATGACTTACAGCAGAAGGACTTGTTTCACACTTCTGGTTTCAAAAACTCTGTGTATTCTTTCAGACTCCGGTATCTGAAAGGAAAGTAAAGTATGGGTTAAAAAGAGACCACTCGACACAGACACTAAAATCGCACATAAAATTTTCTGTTTCCTAAAAACTGATGTAGCTTTCAGCATTACAGAATGTAATTTTAAATGTCATGATGATAAATTTTTCATTTTGTCATGCTAAGTGATCCCTTTTCAAGTGTGTAGAGGTAATTACCAGAAGTCTAACAGCAAAATGAAACAGCCAAATTGCCAGCATCTCTGTGTATCTGTCATACAAATTTTCAATCACTGCGTTCTAATTTTGATTTTTGTATAATTATCCTTCATTACAGCAACTACTTTAAGACATGCAAGTAATTTGCAGTAATCTTAATTGTCTAACAGTAGTAATTCATGAATAACTACCTGCTTGTCTCTGTATTGCCTGTTTATACTTTTCCTACATGACAATATCTTTTGGACTGCAGAGTTAGAAAGATATTTAATAATTTGTCCCTTTTCATCAGAGGAATGGAGATTGACAATGCAGTCAGCACATCATGCAAGGAAGCACAGACATCTAGTGACATTTTTTGACCTCACCTTTCTCCCAGTAGATTAAGTCATAAAAACAGTGCTGGCAGAGTCTCAAACTCCTCAGCTATGAAATATGCCATTTAAAATCTGTAAAATTTCAGCAGGCTTCTTGATGCAAATGGAGAAATGAAGTTGATGCAAAGTCTTAGACAGTTTGTTTTGTTTTAATCAGTTGCTAATGCTCTAAGTTTGTAAGTTTTTCTGAAATGATTAATTCTATCAACCGGAAACATAATCACTCGATCTATCACATTTTACAGACTATATAGAATTTTGTGCAGATTATATTTCTTCATTTGCATCTAGAAAGAAGAAATTTTACAACTTCTAAATGGCATTTACCTTTGCTGAAGAGTTTGAGAGCTTCCTGAAACTGTTTTTAAAAGAAAATAATCGTTTATAAAATCAATACATTTCAACACAGTGCAACAAATCTATTACATTTTCCTATCAAAACTGAGAGAGTCTAAAACTGTGTAAAACATCTTGTGCCAGAAAATTTACACCTACAGCAATTTCAGTGCTGTTAACAAACAGATTTGAGGCTATTAGTTAAGCAGGCAATTGGAAAGCCCAGAAATGGGCTTATTCTTAGGCAGCACATTATTACCTGAATACACTCACAGAATAATTAGTCATAAAAAATTTGAAGACAAAGTCTGCCAAAATCACCAATACTGGCAGAATGAAAGAACAAAAATACTTCCTTTTCTTTCTTTAATGCTAGTAATGTTAAGCAAAAGTAGCTAATAGTTTGATAATTATTTGATAATCACTGGATATGAATTTTTTGGTCAGAAGCTTTCACATCAGTTGCAACTAGAAGACAGACAGATTATCAAGAACATAAAATACTTAAAAAGACCATCGAATGAAAAACATAAGTCCATATGAATGATTAAAAAACGCCAAAACAAGCAGCCCACAGTTTTTTCTATTTTGCTGACCGTGTACCAACTGACTTTTTGCAATCTTGATATTCTTACTGTCTGTAAAATAGCGATAGAACCAGAAAGAGGTGATCTTCTAACACTACATGTGTTTCCTACTTCAGTCCTCTGAATGTGATTAGATAGAGAGGTCCTCTCTTCCTAAGCAAAGGGATAAAACATTTACAACTGGTCATAGCCATCTCATCCGTAAGAAACTGGGTGGGCCAATGTAGTAAGACATACAGGATTCTCAACAGGAGGGAAAAATTAAACTTCAAGGATAGCTAAGAAAAAGAAACTTTTATTATTCCCATAATCTAATCACAATAGATATCATAAGGAAATGCATTATTTTCATGGTCCCTTTGAATAGGCTGTTCTATTTCAATCTCCACAACATTACAAATCTGTCCTTACTCCCCTTTCTGTTATTGTTGCCTACATCCTTTCACTCTAACTGGTGAACTCCAGCTTCCATATTCTTCCAACTACTATCAGCGCCGCCACTCTCTCAAACCAAGTAGATTTCTATCATCCTGTCTTTCTTGTTGTTTCCTTTCCCATGCATGGTTCCCAACCCTAACTTTCTCATTCATTCAATCCATTACTGACTATAAAATCATCTTCCCAGCTGTGTGGGAAGATGCTTTTGAGACACAAATGGTACATTTGTAATGGAAAGTAGCTTAACTTTCGCTTTTTTAATATAAAGTGGCAGAATGCCTCTTGCTTTGAACATTAACTTCCATATATACAATATATATCTTGTACTCTTGTGGTACAGGACCTTTTCATAATATTTCTTCTTTAACAGTAAGATGTTCAGCTTTTAGCAGGCCTGAATTTTGGAAAGGTTTGTGGCAATGTCCAAATCAACAGAACTGCACTCCAGAAGACATGACTTCCCCGTCATGGGGATCATTTTACTGGAATAAGCGCTTGGTATCTTGGAGAAGAGATGGAAAACATTAACAGAAAACAATACATTAATGAAAAAATACAAAAACAAAGAAGGAAAAAATTAGCAAGCTGCTCCTTAAAGCTCTGTGAAGGGTCATCATCATCATCATCATCATCATCAT
>VWZF01002116.1:454575-466632 GCA_013396755.1 Sclerurus mexicanus
TCAGACCCATATAGAAGAGTAGACAGTACAATGGCTCTGTAGACACTAACCTTTGCACTTTTCCTCAGGTGTTCATTGTGCCAGACTCTTTTACAGAGTTTTCCAAAAGCTCTGTATGCCTTTGCTAACCTGTTGTCTATCTCTTTGTCAATCTTACCATCTGAGGAAATAATACTTCCCAGATAGCTGAACTGCTGGACTGACTTAAGCTCTGATTCTCCTGTGGTGATGTGGGGACAAAATATCATATTTGCCACCTCTGGTTGTCACACAAAAAAAGTATTTAATAATTTATCATATCAACTGGTTAGAACATACCTTGGGACTTCTATTCCCCAGGGAAAGAAAATTTTGACTCAGCCTGGTTTGAGACTGATCACATTAGTTAAGCCATGTCATTGTGATGGCTAACATCCAAACTTCTGTCCCAATCATACACTTGGAAGGGTAATGATGATAGATCTGCTGTGTAATTCACCAACAATCTGTCACTATTTGATTTATTGATTGTAATAATTAGAAATGCAAATAATACTATCTGCAAAGAGATGCACAGTTTTTCTCACTGTCTCAAAGACTGTAGAAGCTAATTCAAAGATAATCAAAGATTGCATGATTACATATGCAAAACTATTGATAACTCTGGCTGGTGCAGAAAATCTTTGTTGCATATTTCAAATGACAGATTAAGAAAGATGATGGGAAAGGTGCAGCTGTTTGTTTCATAAGCAAATCTATACTTAAATGCAATTAAGGATTTAAACTAATATTAGTTCTAATATTATCTGCCACAAAGATTTAGCCCTCTGAAAATCGATTGTCACTATCTACAGATCACTACTACAGATATGATTAACATACCAATAACTTGTACTAAAATTGCTGAAGAGGATTAGTTAAATGATACAGTTGTTTCACATTCCCTTTTTGGTTTTGTTGCTACTCCAAGCAGATTTAAATATGGCAAAAGGAAGGGGCTGAATTTAGGAAGAAAGCTATGGCTACACCAAGTAAACCACATCATATATACCCAAGTCATTGTTGGCTTTAGATACACCTCTTCAGGCTTTCAGAGTTTTCAAAATAACTCTGAATAGTTTCAGTTCAGCATTTAGATGATACTCCAAAAACACTTCTAAGTCTTAAGAGGCATCTGCTCAGGACATAGTGTACCCATACAGATACACCTCTTTAAAATCCAGACCAAATACTTCAGTGATTGAGATCATCATCATGATGCTTTCCTATTTTCAATTTGGTTTTGACTCCACAATTGCAGAGATAACTTCTTCAGGTCACTGAATCTCCTCGGATTCCAAGAACAAATTCTCATCACATACAGGGAACAGTCAGAAGTACAGCAGCACAACTCCTCTTTCTAGTCTATACTTTATTCAGACTCAGCTTACCAATGCTCTTTTACCAGCTATGAAAAAGTCAGTCTCAATCCTGACCACAGTCTGCACTTTAACTCCCATCACAGGCAACTAAGTGTCTATAACTAAGCATAACTCAAAGCCATTAGACCTGACCATTACAGTAGCAAGTCATCATCTACTTCGCTCATGTGAATACAGAGTAAAGAGAGTCAACAGAAATTCATTGCATTGACTTATTTTTCTGTACCCAATTACTTTTCTTTTTATTCTGGGACTGCATGGCTTTGTATGTCTGACAGGAATATTACTTCCAATGATTGGGTGAAGGTGAGCATTGAGGGCAGGAAATGCATTTTGTTTAGTGTTTAAGAAGTACTACTCCTCTTTCATGCTCCTAAGAGGCTAATCCAGTAGTCTCACAGGCATACTATTCCTTATTAATTTAGAAATGGCTCACTTTTTATGGCTGTGACTGTAGCAAGGTTTCCCTTGATTTAAAAATCATGTACCTTACTTCAGGAAAAACTAATTAACAGATAGCATAAATTACTAGAGAGTTCACATCATCTCTTAGAGCAGGTTATTCTCCTCATACAGTTAAATTACACAGTACCAAGTAATTTCTTGTATCAGTTTACTAACAATATATCTAAAAGACCATAGAAGCCATTATTTCTTTCCCAATATCACTACAATATTATTACCAAAAAGAAGTTGGAAAATAAGCAAACAGATTTTTATGCCAGTTAAAAAATAATTTTTCCTTTCCAGTATTATTGCTCTTTCCTCTTTTAGACTACTATTAGAAGTGAAGATAAAGATTTTCTCCCAGGGCCAAGAAAAGTAATTGAAAGTTGCATGTCAATCCCACTTTAATTTCTTTAAATGTATGTTTGTAAGTATGTCTTTCGTATGCAGTAAGCAAACACTGTTCAGTAAGTGCTGGTGTGTTCCCCCCACTGCCTTCCTCTAGAGCCACACTATGATCTCAGAAATGCTCATTAGGCCTCAGACTTGACAAACAACACCAGGNGCTCTCCTGGACCGCAGTGAGCTGCAACAAGCATTTCCCTCTGACTGGGACTGCTCTCAGAGCCAGTGAACTCTCAAGTTTGCTTGACTTGGAGGATTCCCAAATGGCAATGAGAGATCCTGGGCTAATATTCCCACTCCTTGAGCCTCAACCTCATTGAGCAAATGCAAAGGCATCTGATGTGAATACTTTACGANCCTCTAGAGCCACACTATGATCTCAGAAATGCTCATTAGGCCTCAGACTTGACAAACAACACCAGGACTAAGTCTCTCTTGAGCTTATCAAAAACACTGTCTGCTTCAAGGAACCAGTGCTGTTCAACAGGCTCCTATATTTAACAAACACCCTCAGAAACATTTTGTTTGTTTGTTTGTTTTTTTGCATGGAACAACATATTTGTAACCAGAGAAAGTTGCTGACCCAAAACTATGGCCAAGATGGAAAATTATTATGACTTAAGTCAATTCCCTTGCAACCCTAAAAACAGTGGTCCTAAGTGAGACCCATTTTTTCACGAGGAATTTTTTCACAGAAAGGGTTGTTAAACATTGCAATGAGCTGCCCATGGAGGTGGTGGAGTCACCACCCCTGGAGGTGTTTAAGAAACGACTGGATGTGGCACGTAGTGCTATGGTCTAGTTGACAAGGTGGTGATCTGTCAAATGTTGGACTTGACCTAAGAGATTTTTTGCAACCTTAATGATTCTGTGACTCTGAGCTCTCCTGGACCGCAGTGAGCTGCAACAAGCATTTCCCTCTGACTGGGACTGCTCTCAGAGCCAGTGAACTCTCAAGTTTGCTTGACTTGGAGGATTCCCAAATGGCAATGAGAGATCCTGGGCTAATATTCCCACTCCTTGAGCCTCAACCTCATTGAGCAAATGCAAAGGCATCTGATGTGAATACTTTACGAACCTGAGGGGAATTTTTTGCCTTGTACATACTCATGCAGGTTTCTGTGTGTGTGAATAAGGTAAAGCAAATGTAGTATAAATGTTGTTCTCCTAGACTCTTAAGTACTTCAAGCTTGGAAGTTAAGACGGTAAGAGTTACTATTGTGTCTATAGTAAATTCTATAGAATCTTTTGTTAGATTGGTTAAAGATTAAGTACTGTTAAGTTTAAGGCCTAAACTCTTGGTCAGATCTGTGGCTAAGTTTGGCAAGTGGTCCACTCTGAATCTTGTGACTCAATGGGAGTGTCTCCCGTATTCCTTTTTATTCTTATCCTTTTCTATCCTTATGCCTTCTCCATCCCTAGCCTCCATGTAGGTAATTTTTGATGATTTTAGTGTTAGATTGATTGATTTTAGGCTCTTGTCCAATTTTTCCTCTGTGTGCTTTAACCATCTAGTAAGTAGAGTGAACTGTGCCAATAGCCTTTGCTGCACTTTCACTTTTATATTAACTCTGCTTTTGATGATGCCTTTGCTGGTGATTCTTTGAGTGACCTTAAAACACTCACATGTGACAGTAAGCCAGTAATGATGAATATTTTCTCACAACTCTAGGGTTCAGATTTATAAGGAGATAGCTTAATGTGGAAGGTCTAACACTATGGATGTATACACATGAGTTATATGTGTTTATATAGATACATATACACACAAAAATATATTCACTATACTTTACTCTGAAATATTGAAAACATTTACACACACGAATCTACCAATGTTTAAAAAAACCCCACCATGATGCAAATACACATTTGTCTTGTCTTTACAATCAGATGACCTGCTTCCAAAATTTAACACTAAATGTGCAAAAAAGCCCATATTCTTGCAGAAACCAGATAGTTCATGTACTTTCCATTACAGAAAAGCAAACAAAAAATAACCAAGTAAAAGCATACAAAAATACATAAAAACACATTTCATGGTAACATTTAATTTGGCACTTGATCTAAAATAATTCAAAGGAAATTCAGAAACTTAAGGTACATACAATAAATAATTTAACAGCAAAAGTACAGGTAACATTTTCAAGGCTGCATAATGGAAAAATACTGACTGGAGTGGGATCAAAGTGAGAAATAGATGAGAGCACTAGACTAATGACACTCATGGTTTGATTTCTTTTAAGAAAACATGTTACAGACTAACTTAAAATCAAAGAATACAGCTTTAAAAGACTGTAAGGACATTTCTACTTCCAAAAATGTAAGACATTTCGGTATGAAATACTCAGAAGACATTCCTGAATTAAGAAAAACTTGGCGTTCACTGTATTTAGCAAAAAAGACAAAGAATTTTGATGAATTTTGCCCAGAGAAACTGGAAGTATTCAAGGCCAGGTTGGATGGGCTGTTGAGCAACCTAGTGTAGTGGAAGGGATTGGAATGAGATAAGCTTTAAGATTCCTTCCAATCCAAATCATTCATGATTCCTATGGTTTTATGAAATCCCACCAAATATATTAGAGACCAAAAAGAGGGTTGTTGAGCAAGACCGCCAAAGCAGCACAGTCAGGTAGCAGCAAATACGGTCTACATTGGCTACAACTGCTAGTTTAAGCTGTGATATTTTCAGTTTGCCCCTCAGTTAAATGGTAGACTGCATACACCCTGTTTTTGTAGGGCCAATAAAATAAATGAATAGCACAGTCTCTAGCTGTGGACAGCACACGTAGCAGTTTACATGAAAATTAGTCCCCAGTTATATTAACTGATGAGCTGCTACAAATAAAACATGTTTAAAGTCAAATGCCAAACTAAGAAAATAAAAATAAACTAGAAAATACAGTTTAATCTTCACCTCACACATGTTCTCAGGCATCATCATCTCTTTTGTTTAAGACCTATCATAAATGGATTTCTGAGTCATGGCAGTAGAATAAACAGTAATTGCTAGCAATAACTATAAATTACAACATGTAATTTTCTACTTCATTTAAACAAATAGTCTGTCTATATAAGCCATCAAAGGGCCACACCTGTCACAAATGAGATCCAGCATATTTATTACAATGTCAAGTCAGACTGGTTCCTAATGATTTAGCAACTGGAATTTTGTTGCAAGGACTACTCTTTTGTGTCCCAGCACTTGATTTTATTTTCTTTGAAAAATAAGCATAAAATGGATCTACCACAAAGTGAATTAAATAATACACAAGCTCCCAAACTGGAAAAAAAACCCCACAGCCCAAATTCCAGAATTTCATATTACAACCAATTTGAAATTGTAAATAAAAAATACTAAATTGTGTAAGAGCAGAAACAAAATTGCTCACATATATGAAAAAAAATTCCCAAGTTTACAACCTGACTGAAAGTAGATCTTCAATTTTAATGGGAGAGTACTCTAAACAAAATATTAAAGGAAAATATAAATAAATAGATTACACTGTATATCAACAACAAACTACTATGCATCTGTTCTGACCAGGAGCTGTAACAATATAAAAAAGTATCTTACTGGGGCACAGAAAACATAGTCATGCTAAGCCTCTAAGTGTATTTGACCGGGATACAGATATGGTAAATGTAGTTATCTTTTCATTAAAATAACTCATCATGGAATCCTTTCTTAGATTTTTAGGGTACCAACATTTTAAAGATTGAGTAAGCAAATATATCAACATTTTTCAGCTACAGAAATAGCCCCCACTTTCTTTAATTCTCTTTTCTCTCTCAAAAACCTTTGCTTTCTTATTGCTTATGAACAGACTCTGAATTAAAAGGCCTGTGCTTTGTCTATTTTATAATTCTACTGATCTTTTCATTCTACACCTTCACACTTAAGATTCTAGTGAAAATGGTGACCTTTTTCCCCACCAAAAAATTAATCAGAACCTCCTCTAATTTGGTGACATTTGGATTTACTAGCCATTGTATTCTCTGGGAAAGTTGCATTCCTATTCTATAAAGCATGCCCTATCCAGAAAAATCACTTTAATGAGAATTGCTTCAAGAATGGTTGTGTAATCTTTATCCAGAACTTGATTATTAATGATTTTATCTTTCTGCATTACATATCTTCTAGCTTGAAGGTGTTGAAATATTTCCAAACTTTCAATGTGCCAGCAATACAGCATTCATGTATTTCATATTACATAATGAAAGTGTTTATCATACCTTAGTAGTTTTTGAGAACACTGTGATAAATCCAGGTTCACTAAGCCATATGATAGCAAATTTCTTTTTATCTTAACAAATCGTAAGCTAGCAAAGAATATGGTCACCTGTTACTTACTGTGATATGCCTGTCTTTTTAAGCTGTCAATAATGACAATACTTCACCAAATCATAAGGATGACTTTTTAGGCTGCTCAGCTTAACTTCTTTGATGCCCAAGTTAAACTTTACACACAATATTTTTTCTGGCTGACAGGATTTGCTAAACTCTCTAATCCTAGGATAAAATTATTTCCCTTAAACTCACACATCATCTTCTTTCTTTTGTAGAGGTATCTTACATATTTAGATTAGGAGTTTTACTTATATTGCCAAGACCTTATGTAAAAGTCATCACAGAATCACCAAGGCTGGAAGAGACCTTCAAGATCATCTGGTAAAACTGTCAATCCAGCACCACCATNTCCTTCCTTGTTTCACTGAGTACTGAAAACTCTACCATTACAAGGTCACTGTACCCCAGACGGCCTCCAACATCTCCCACCAGCCCTTCTCNCACCATACCCTCAAGTGCCATAACCAGACACCTCTAATACAAAACCATGCGGAAAAAGAATGAGTTTTACAGACTGATAAATATATGCAAGAATTTTTAGTCTTCTGGTATTTCTGAAATATGAAATATATATCCAGAGACAATGAATCTGAACTGAGTAGAGCAGAAAAATATCCTCTCTTCAGTGAGGAGATAAGACAACATAGGAAGATGAGGGATAGCAGAAAGAAATGTGAAGGACAATAGAAGAAAATGAAAGGTAATATGCTTCCCGAGTACTTAAAAACTCACACACTTGTCAATACATTTGCCAGCTTCCAGTCATCTGGGTCCTCCTCAGTAAGCCAGGACTGTCGGTAAATGATGGAGAGTGGCTTGGCAAGCTCTTCTGCCAGCTCCCTCATCCCCCTAGATGGATCCCATCTGGTCCCATAGCCTTGTGAGGATCCAAGTGGCTCAGCAGGTGGGAAACTGTTTCCTCCTGGATTACAGAGGGGCTGTTTGGCTCCCCGTCCTGGTCTACCAACCCAGGAGGCCAGTTATCCTGAGGACCACCTCTTCTATTGTTAAGAACTGAGGCAAAGAAGGTGTTTCCTTATCTTTGGTAACTCTGTTCCCCTCCATGTCCAACAAAGCATGCAAGTTTTCATTGCCACTCCTTTTGCTGTTGTGTATTTATAAAAACACCTTTTGTTATCTTTAACTGAAATGGCCAGATTAAGTTAAAAATGTGCTTTTGCCTCTCTAGTTTTCTTTCTACATGACCTAACTATATTCCTAAACACTTCCTGAGTTGCCTGCCCTTTTCTCCAAAGGTGATAAACTATCTTTTTTCCCCTAAATTCCTGCAAAAGCTCCCTGCCCAGCCAGGTCAGTTGTCTTCCCCACCACCTCGCCTTTCAGCACACAGGGACAGCCTTCTGCACCTTCAAGAGTTCCTTCTTGAAGTATGTTCTTCCTTCCTGGACCCCTTTGTTTTCAGGGACTGTTTCCCAAGGTACTCTCTGAACCAGCCTCCTGAATACTTAAAGTCTGCCCTCGCGATGTCCAGGGTAGAGGTTTTGTTGATGTCCTTCCTTGTTTCACTGAGTACTGAAAACTCTACCATTACAAGGTCACTGTACCCCAGACGGCCTCCAACATCTCCCACCAGCCCTTCTCCGTTTGTAAACAGCAGGTCTAACAGGGCCCCAGCCCTGATAGGTTCATTTATCAGCTGCAACAGGAAATTGTCCTCCACGCACTTTAGGAATCTCCTAGATGGCCTCTTCTCCGCTGTGTTGCGTTCCCAGTAGACATCCAGCATGTTAAAGTCACTCAAAAGAACAAGGGCAGTTTTGAAACATCCACTAGCTGCTTGTAGAATAATTCATCACTCTCTTTATCCTGACTGGGTGGTCTGTAACAGACTCCCACCAGGATGCTGGCCTTGTAGGTCTCCCCCCTGATTCTGACCCATAAGCACTCAACATTCTCACCACTGATCTCAAGTTCTACAGAGTCAAGAGACTCCCTAACATACAGACCCTCCCCTCCACCTTGCTCATCTCTTCTGAAGAGTGTGAAGCCATCCCCTTCAGCATTCCAGTCATGCCAGTCATCCCACCACATTTCCATGATGGTGATCAAATCATTAACAAAAAGGGTTTTCCTACTCCTCATTCGTCCCTGCTACTGCAGGAATTGAAGGGAACACCACCTGTGCTCCTGCTCCATCAGCTAATTGACCCAAAGCCTTAAAGTCCTTTTTAATTACCCTGGTACCTCTTTCATCCATCTCATCGCTGCCAATCTGGACTACCAACAGTGAGTAATAGGGCTGACTTAGCGCAGGGAGTCTCCTGCTAGTATCCCTCACTCAGGCCCCAAGAAGGCAGCAGACTTCCCTGTGGGNTAGACATCCAGCATGTTAAAGTCACTCAAAAGAACAAGGGCAGTTTTGAAACATCCACTAGCTGCTTGTAGAATAATTCATCACTCTCTTTATCCTGACTGGGTGGTCTGTAACAGACTCCCACCAGGATGCTGGCCTTGTAGGTCTCCCCCCTGATTCTGACCCATAAGCACTCAACATTCTCACCACTGATCTCAAGTTCTACAGAGTCAAGAGACTCCCTAACATACAGACCCTCCCCTCCACCTTGCTCATCTCTTCTGAAGAGTGTGAAGCCATCCCCTTCAGCATTCCAGTCATGCCAGTCATCCCACCACATTTCCATGATGGTGATCAAATCATTAACAAAAAGGGTTTTCCTACTCCTCATTCGTCCCTGCTACTGCAGGAATTGAAGGGAACACCACCTGTGCTCCTGCTCCATCAGCTAATTGACCCAAAGCCTTAAAGTCCTTTTTAATTACCCTGGTACCTCTTTCATCCATCTCATCGCTGCCAATCTGGACTACCAACAGTGAGTAATAGGGCTGACTTAGCGCAGGGAGTCTCCTGCTAGTATCCCTCACTCAGGCCCCAAGAAGGCAGCAGACTTCCCTGTGGGATGGGTCCAGTCAGCACACAGGGCCCTCAGTTCCCCTCAGAAGCGACTCACCCACTACAACTACCCTTCTTTTTTTCTTAATGGCTGCGGTTGTGATTTGTCTAATAGAAAGGGTGCAACTGGGAGACTCTCCAGACAGATCTTTTTGTTGAGTGTCATCTGCCTGACCCTCTAGGTCCAGGGACTAGAGGCCTGTTTGCCCACTCCAGGTCGACACAATCCATGGAGGTTCTTTAATCCCCTGCAAATTTGCCCGGCAACGTCCCTTGCCCACCTGGTTGGCTCCCAAAAGTAGCCAAACCCAGGTGGGGAGCACTCGGCCAGCTCCCTTCAGTTAGGGTCCAAAATGGAACTTCTCACAGAAGCACAGGTTTTTTTACTGTTTTTACAGGGTTCTTTACTGTTTTTATTTTTAGGAATTTTGCTCTTCCCCACAACGGGGTTCAAATTGTCATTTCATTTATTTCCCAAACATTATTCCAGAGAATTACAATTCCAGCATTAAGCATATAAATGAAATATATATGGAATACACACTATATATAAGTATCTAAAATAGAAGGATAAATAAGCTTTGCAAAAGGAATAATATGGCATAATATCTACAGTTCTCTTAAGAACTTCTTGATCCATACAAGGATGATACATGCAAAAGAAGAAAATAAATAATTTAGAATTTTGCCTTATCTCTCTCTCTGTTTCTCCCTTTTTATGCTTCAACTCTGAAAACCGCAGAAACTGAGACAAGTCTTTCAACTACATGAAAACAGTCAGAGACAATTATATGACAATTACAAGACACGAGTAAGGCAGGTTCAGCATCACATTGTGATAAGGAGGATAACTGTAACTTTCTCATCAAGATAAGTGGTAAGCAGCAATGTCTTGTGATAGGATTAATTTCTGAACAAGTCAAATATGGATCACCATTAGAAGTCAGCATAAATTTCTAAATGGTATGTTTACAGGTTACAGCCAGTACTCTTTAGCCCAGGCTGTTACGTAGTGAAGGGGCAAGAGAATTCTCAACAGATTTAGCATTATCATTGTGTCTCACTTCGCTATTGCACATATTTTACAGAAGATGACTGAAGACACATTTGGATTAAATTCAAAACATCCCTCAACTCCCAAATGTTTTTTCCTTTAAATAACATATACAGCTCCAAATACCTCTTGCTGAGGCAAACTGCAATTATATAGATTTATATAAGATTTGACATTTTCATTATTTAGCAATTGCATCATTTATGCTTCCATTATTTGTCCTGAATTCCCTATATTTATCACCTTGCAAAACATGGGTTTTTTCTACTTGTGAAGTTCCACATTACAGTTTACAGGATTATAACCCACAGCTGAACCACACCTGCATACTGTGAACCCTGTAAGGGATCCTCCCTGAAAAAGAGTGATCAACAATAAAGTCCTCTTCACTANATCAAATCATTAACAAAAAGGGTTTTCCTACTCCTCATTCGTCCCTGCTACTGCAGGAATTGAAGGGAACACCACCTGTGCTCCTGCTCCATCAGCTAATTGACCCAAAGCCTTAAAGTCCTTTTTAATTACCCTGGTACCTCTTTCATCCATCTCATCGCTGCCAATCTGGACTACCAACAGTGAGTAATAGGGCTGACTTAGCGCAGGGAGTCTCCTGCTAGTATCCCTCACTCAGGCCCCAAGAAGGCAGCAGACTTCCCTGTGGGATGGGTCCAGTCAGCACACAGGGCCCTCAGTTCCCCTCAGAAGCGACTCACCCACTACAACTACCCTTCTTTTTTTCTTAATGGCTGCGGTTGTGATTTGTCTAATAGAAAGGGTGCAACTGGGAGACTCTCCAGACAGATCTTTTTGTTGAGTGTCATCTGCCTGACCCTCTAGGTCCAGGGACTAGAGGCCTGTTTGCCCACTCCAGGTCGACACAATCCATGGAGGTTCTTTAATCCCCTGCAAATTTGCCCGGCAACGTCCCTTGCCCACCTGGTTGGCTCCCAAAAGTAGCCAAACCCAGGTGGGGAGCACTCGGCCAGCTCCCTTCAGTTAGGGTCCAAAATGGAACTTCTCACAGAAGCACAGGTTTTTTTACTGTTTTTACAGGGTTCTTTACTGTTTTTATTTTTAGGAATTTTGCTCTTCCCCACAACGGGGTTCAAATTGTCATTTCATTTATTTCCCAAACATTATTCCAGAGAATTACAATTCCAGCATTAAGCATATAAATGAAATATATATGGAATACACACTATATATAAGTATCTAAAATAGAAGGATAAATAAGCTTTGCAAAAGGAATAATATGGCATAATATCTACAGTTCTCTTAAGAACTTCTTGATCCATACAAGGATGATACATGCAAAAGAAGAAAATAAATAATTTAGAATTTTGCCTTATCTCTCTCTCTGTTTCTCCCTTTTTATGCTTCAACTCTGAAAACCGCAGAAACTGAGACAAGTCTTTCAACTACATGAAAACAGTCAGAGACAATTATATGACAATTACAAGACACGAGTAAGGCA
>VWZF01002116.1:477494-500520 GCA_013396755.1 Sclerurus mexicanus
ACCAAAGAAGAGCAGCGAGGATGGTGGAGGGTCCGCAGGGGAAGCCTTATGAGAAAAAGCTGAGGGCACTTGGTGTGTTCAGCCTGGAGAAGAGGAGACTGAGGGGAGACCTCATTGTACTCTACACCAGCCTCACAAGGGGAAGTGGAGGGGCAGACACTGATCTCTGTGGTGACCGGTGACAGGAAAAGGCATGAAGCTGTAAAGGGGTGGTTTAGATTGGATATTAGAATATTAGGGAAAAGTTCTTCACCCAGAGGGCACTGGAACAGGCTCCCCAGGGAAATGGTCACAACACAAGCCTGATGAAGTTCTAGAAATGTTTGAACAACACTCAGGCATGTGATGTGATTCTTGGAATGTCCTGTGCAGGGCCAGGAGCTGGACTTCGATGATCCATGTGGGTCCATTCTAACTCGCCATATTCTCTGACTCTTGAAGAAAAGCACCTAAGATCTAGCTTTGTTTTCATTTGCATTTTATATGGAAAATACATTAGTCATAGTTTATAGATATTGCCACAATTCAATGACGATTATGACAATGTTTGTATTTTAACACTGAAAATGAGAAATTACTATCTAAAACTGATATTTCTAAATAACTACACAGAAAGTATATTTATTTTTGAGTTGGAAACTATTACTGCTATTACTCCTAAAATTCCTCTGAATTATTTAATAAAGTTTGGACTTAGTGGTTTTTTTTTAATATATATAAACATAGTAACAGGTTGTATTGAGATAATGTATAAATTCTTTTAATTACCTTATTTTTGGAAAAAAAAACACCAAAACCCGAACTTAGTTCCAGGATCATTTCCAGAAGAATTTTCTACTGGCTACCTCCTAGGAGAAATTCTACACAAATATGGTCTTCAGAGTGACTTCAAACAGTTTTCACAGAGCAGGTTAGTACTTACAGATAACATGTTTCTTACATAACATAGACAAAATATGTATTTTCTCTTTTAGGATTTGCTAATGCAGAGTGGAAAAACACATAGAGCTTAGTGAGATCTGAAACATTTTTCAATGGTTCAAAAACTACTTTTGTTTGATGCACAAATTAGTTTTGTATTTCTAGGGAGATTGATCTTACTTCTTCAAGAAAATTACGCATTTTGATTGTAACTACAATACTAACAAGTTAGACCAAAAGTTCAAAAAGTCTTTAAAAAGTGTCTCTAAGACTGGAAATACTAGTGTTGTCCTCGTGAGTTGTGTAGAGTCAGGAATACAGACTTATGTGGTGGTGGCCATTACATCTTCACTAAAATGAAAATAGTGGAGGTACACTGTGAGGCTCTGAGTGAAGGCCTGGCAGAAAATCATACAAGAATGTATAAGTTTACAAGTAATCTGGTATAATATCAATGATTAAGAAGAACTAAAAAATCTTGTGGCGATCTATGAGCTTTGATATGTTGATGCTGCAGTTCACGGGGTTCCTTGGCATATCCATCAAGAGTGCCAGGCTGTACAAAATCTTCCTGTTTCTTCTGAACCTCTGTTTTTATGTTCTTTGAACTTCTCATGTAGTCAAACCCTTTCCTGTCCAAGTCCCACCAACTTGCAAGAGGGCAGCTTGAGCACAGCTAATAAAGGCAGCCAACAAAAAGCAGTTTTGCACAGTAGTTTTTGCTCTCTGCTTCTAGGAGTTCTAGGTCTCTCAGGAATTTTGGGGATCACTGGAAAACCCCTGGTAACTCTTTGAAGAACTGCAGAGTGCCTGCTACTGCTGGGAAAAATAGCTTCAGGAGGCTTTTACTTCTAGCAAACTCTAGCAGCTTCTAACAAGTTCTCCTGATTCTTTCCAGTAAAAGGGTGCTTTGAGCTCTTCTCTCCAGCTGATTAGTGGGAGGCAGTTGGTGAAGATGCAGCAAGAAATATTTAGCCATGGAGGAGGAACAGTTTAAGGAACATTTAAATAAAGTTAAATGTGCAAGTCCATGGGACTTGATGACTTATACTCACCCAAGCTGAGTGACCTGGCTGATATCATTGCTAGGCCAATTGATAATCTTTGAAAGGTCCTGGTGACTGGGGAGATCCCTAGGACTAGAAGTTTGCAACTGCCATTCCTCTCTTCAAGGAATGCAGTCACCCTCACCTCACAGAATAGAAAGTTAAGAGGTGGTATCACTGCAGCCTCTCAGTGCATGTGAGGTATTTTGTGACAATAGGATTCATCCTAACCTTGAATCAATGGCAGAAAAATGTTCAGTAGTTGTAAGCTGCAGTTATATATAATTGTGTAAGAAATAAGGCATGGATGATTATAGTGAGAAGAATGAACTGGACAGTTTCAACTAGAAATAAGATGAACACTCTGTTACCAGAAAGTCTTAAGGTAAAATTGGACGTTTTTGTAGAATTGTGCTGAAGCTCAGCTGACCTCAAAAGCTGCTTAGCAGATAAGAAGAAAGTATTGTGAACTCAAGAGCTAGATCACTGTAGAAGGCATGATGTTCTGACTCAGACTGAGGTTATGGATTTGTTGGATGGAATTTGATGTTAGTTATGATAAACTGATAATTCATTATTATTTGGTTTTTCAATATATATTTATTGATGTTATTGATATATATATTTATTGATATTGAGTACTTCCATAGGGGAATCTACAGATCAAAAGAAACATTAATCTGCAAACCATTATTTTATTTTTGAATGTAAATTGCTCATTATAACCTGTTTGTCCGTTTCTTTTTATTGGAGAAAAAATATGTCAAAGTGTTTTGAGGGTTAATAGATAACATAGACTTTTTATAATCTCCTATGTTTTGACTGGTAAGAGCTCAAGTGATGATACAGTTAATATAGAAACTTCAAGCTCTTTTATGTGTTTTGTGGAATACCATTAGCTAGAATTGTGGGTTAGCTTTTGCTGTCATATGCACTTTGTGTATATATGGATCAGGATTTATATAATCCAGTGTGTTCTTTGTTTTTTCTGAAAGTTATGCATAGTAATCAATGAAGTTACATGTAGTGCAGTATAAAACCTGAGCCAAAGAGTGTATCACATTATTTAAGGAAGTTCTCTGTGTGGGTTTTTTTTTAACTCCTAACTTGGCATGAGGTAAGTGTCATGAACATGCTTAATGCAACAAGTTGGAATTGAAAATAAGTTTATTTTCTGGTTTTTATTGTTGTTTTTAATAATACAGGGTTGCAGATGCAAAAGTTAGGAATTTTTCTCGCCTGGAACCCACACTTCACCTCCTTGGTGTGCAGTTTAATGAAAATGTGGCCCAAGACATCATGACAGGAAAACATGGGGCTGCAACAAAGCTTTTATATGAGTTGTATATTGCTTTACAAAAAAAGAGGAAGGCAAAGCACCCTGGAGTATACATGGAAGCAATGAGACCCACAGCAACTACAAAGCTTAAGTCTATTGAAAGTGCTTTATATCCAGAGGTAACTAATTATGCCTAATTTGTAAAAACAGAGAAGAGGTAGCATATTTGCATGTACTTTTCAAGCATGTTACGTGATTCCCCTCCTCACTTTTTAAGTCTCCTGTTCAAAACCCAACACTTATATTGAAAAGAAGCAGCCCTTTGCTATGACTTATACAGTGGAATTAGACAGCTTATCAGTAACTCAATAGGATATTGATCTTCTGTGTTCTTTGTTCCTTTGTTTTGGTTCATTCTATGTTACCTGCTCTGTCTTCAAGCTTTTTTCAGACTTAAAATATTACAACAACAAAGGCCAGGAGTTATTCAGCAACCACCTTTTTACTTTGATCTGTACAGATTGCAGACTGTATTGTGGTCTAGGTATCAACTTAGACTAATTTCCCCTCCAGGAAACCTGTTTACAACTGTGCTGAGCTTTGTGCCACAGTGATTTGGCTCATTCTGTTGCATGTCTCTCCCTATATTTATACTACACTCCAGCCAGCAATCATCATACGCTGGGTAATACAGAGAGAAAAAAAAAACAAAGGGAAAAGAGAACTTATAAATTTTATAAACTTTTCCAAACTTTTAAATTCTTGTACTTCAAGAGGAAGTCCGTAGTGATGTAGTAGGCTGTTTTAAAGACATTCTTGTTTCCAACAGTAATATTCAGCATGTGCAAACCATTTTTTTTTATCAGGATGAGCAGTTTTTAAGAAGGTATATATCATGAATCAAATTCAGCTGGGTGAAATTTCACACTTTTTTCTGGCACACTTCCTTGAAAAATAGTCTACAAGCAGGAGGTTTACCAAGAAATGCAAAGGTAGTACCAGAGAGTTGAAATATCCCTTCACCTCCAGAGGGATAGCATAAGGAAGTTAAGTAACTAAGTTCAGTCTTTAGGCAGAATCAGAACAGCATTTGAATCATGGAATAGTTGAGGTTGGAAGGGACCTCTGGAAGTCATTTAGTCTATCCTTGCTGCTCCAAGCAAAGCCAACTAGAGCAGGTTGCTCAGGACCTTGTTCAGTGAGGTCTTGAATATCTCCAAAGCTGAAGACTTCATGGCCTCTCTAAGTTGTTTATTATCCTTTCAGTAATTTTTTTCCTTATGCTTTCGTTGACTTTTCTATATTTCTGTTTGAATAGAATAGAATACTTTGGTTAGAAGGGGCTGCAATGATCATCTAGTTCACTGCCAGACCACTTCAGGGCTGACCAATGGTTAAAGCCTGTTATTAAGGTCATTGTCTGAATGGCTCTGAAACACTGATAGACTTAGGGCATCATTCACCTTTCTCGGAAGTCTGTCTCAGTGTTTGATTACGTTTTCAGTGAAGATACACTTCCTAAAGTCCAGACTGAACCTCCTCTGGTGCAGCATGGAATGAATCCCATGGCTGGAATATGAGTATCAATGGCTGTTCAGAAGAGGACAGAGAGGCAGACAGGCTGCCCTCTACAAGAGGTGGATTGTGAAGAGTTGTCCCCAAGGGATAGACATGAGCAGGTCAAAAGCCTGTGGCTAAGAATCAGAGGCTGAGGCAAGAAAGAGGACCCTGCGGTTGGTGTCCTACCAGAGAGGATGTGCTATTGGTTCTATTGGTCACCAGTGCAAACAAGATAATCAAAACATCAAGGACATCAAGACTGGAGGCAGCCTGGGCTCCAGTGATCATGCACTGGTGAAGTTTGCAGTCTTGAGTGATGTGAGTCAGGTGATGAGTTAAGTTAGGTCTCTGAACTTTAGGAAAGTAGACTTCCAGCTCTTCAGGGAGATAGTCAGTGGGATCTCCTGGGAGACTGCCCACAGGGACAGGGCAGTGGAACAGGGCTGGAAGATCTTTAAGGATGTATTCCATAGAGTGCAAGAGCTAGCAATCCCTATAAGCAGGCAGTCAGGCAAGGAAGGTAAGATACCAGTGTGGCTGAGTAGGGACTTCCTGGTCAAACTACAGGAAAAGAAGCAAATGCATAGGCAGTTGAAGCTAGGACAGGCAAGCTGGGAAGAGTATCAAATTGAAGTTTGGTTGTGCAGGGATGGGATGAGAAAGGCCATGTTGAAGCAGAAACTGAACTTGGAAAGGGACACAAAGAAGAACAGGAAGGGCTTCTACAGGTATGTGAACCAGAAAGGAGTGTCAAAGAAAGTAGACCCCCTCTGATATATAGCACTGGAAAACTAGTAACAACAGATGAGGAGACAGCTGAGATGTTCAACAACTCTTTTGCCTCAGTGTTCACTGGCAACCTCTCTTCCCACATTTCTTGAGTGGATGGACAGCAGGATGGGGACTGGGGAAGCAAAGTCCCTCCCACTGCAAGTAGATATCAGGTCCATGACCACCTGCATAAATAATGTGCATAATGTACCACCATGTATGTAAGTCTTAGGACCCCATGAGATCCATCCCAGATTTCGGAGGGAATTGGCTGATGCGGTTCCCAAGTTGCTCTCCATGATGTTTGAAAAGTAGTGGCCCTCAGGAGAAGTTCCAGGTGACTTGAAAAAGGGAAACATTGTACCCCTTTTAAAAAGGGTAGAAAGGGGAACCCTGGGAGTTGCTGACCCATCAGCCTCACCTCTGTGCCTGGGCAGATCATGGAACAGATCCTCCTGGAAGCTGTGCTAAGGCACATGGAGCACAGGGAGATGATTTGGGACAGCCAGCACGGCTTCACCAAGGGCAAGTCCTGCCTGACCAGCCCAGTGACTGTGTATGATGGGGTGACTACATCAGTGGATAAGGGAAGGGCTACAGATGTCATTTAGCTGGACTTCTGTAAAGCCTTTGGCAGCATCCTTTTCTCTAAATTGGAGAAACATGTATTTGATGAATTGACTGTTTGGTGGGTAAGGAATTGATCTGACAGTCGCATCCAGAGGGTAGTGGTCAATGGCTCAAAGTCCTGATGAACATCAGTGACAAATGGTGCCCCTTGGGGTCTATACTGGGACCAGTGTTATTTAGTATCTTCATCAAAGGGATTGAGTGCCCCCTCAGCAAATTTTCAGATGGCACCAAGCTGAGTGGTGGTGTTGACACACCTGACTGGCAGGATGCCATTCAGAGGGACCTGGACAAGCTGGAGCAGGGGGTCCCTGGGAGTCTCGTACAGTTTAACAAGATCAAGTGCAAGGTATTGCACCTGGGTCAGAACAGCCCTCAGTATCAACACTCAGCAGGAGGATTGTAACTAGATGATCTTTAAGGTCCCTTCCAATCCAAACCATTCTATGGTCCTATGATTCTATAATTCTATTCTCACATGTCCTCTGACTGAATACCAGGAAGAAGAGTACAGCACCTCCTCTGCCATTCCCCTCCTCAAGAAGCTCTACAGACCAGTGTGTTCTTTTTTTTAAACTAAGCAAAGTTTAGCATCATTGAAGTTCAAATCTCTCTGTTCTTTTCAATGGAGCTAGTCCATGTTTTCTNGGGAAGGGCTACAGATGTCATTTAGCTGGACTTCTGTAAAGCCTTTGGCAGCATCCTTTTCTCTAAATTGGAGAAACATGTATTTGATGAATTGACTGTTTGGTGGGTAAGGAATTGATCTGACAGTCGCATCCAGAGGGTAGTGGTCAATGGCTCAAAGTCCTGATGAACATCAGTGACAAATGGTGCCCCTTGGGGTCTATACTGGGACCAGTGTTATTTAGTATCTTCATCAAAGGGATTGAGTGCCCCCTCAGCAAATTTTCAGATGGCACCAAGCTGAGTGGTGGTGTTGACACACCTGACTGGCAGGATGCCATTCAGAGGGACCTGGACAAGCTGGAGCAGGGGGTCCCTGGGAGTCTCGTACAGTTTAACAAGATCAAGTGCAAGGTATTGCACCTGGGTCAGAACAGCCCTCAGTATCAACACTCAGCAGGAGGATTGTAACTAGATGATCTTTAAGGTCCCTTCCAATCCAAACCATTCTATGGTCCTATGATTCTATAATTCTATTCTCACATGTCCTCTGACTGAATACCAGGAAGAAGAGTACAGCACCTCCTCTGCCATTCCCCTCCTCAAGAAGCTCTACAGACCAGTGTGTTCTTTTTTTTAAACTAAGCAAAGTTTAGCATCATTGAAGTTCAAATCTCTCTGTTCTTTTCAATGGAGCTAGTCCATGTTTTCTATTCAAACATGTTTAGCATTTTTTTTCTGTGTACATCAACACAGGAAAACACAGTTTGAAATAACAGTCTTAAAATCATCATGTTAAAGTATGTTTAGTACTGTTTCTGACTCTTCGTTGCTTGATGTTTAATTTAGCGGTTGAAAACTTTAGTGCCACGTTGGGCTGATTTGCAGCTACAGCAGATTTCAGCACGTTTTGAAAAAAAATCCAAGGCAGTAGCAGACAGAATAGCTCGCACACATGTTGCAGAGCAGCAGAGAGCTCAGAAGGTTCAAGAGGAGCAGAGAACTCAAGGGATTGAAAAGGTGACTGCTTACTTTTTATAGACTTCTGAAGAAGTATTTTTTTAAGGTTATGTATGTAATGAGTTAGTTAAAGCCAGTGCGAAGGCTTAATTCTGTCCTACACAGTCATGTTTATACGAGAATGAAGGAAATGAGTATGCATGGAAATACTTACTATGTAGACATAGAGTCAATATACTCTTATGAGACTTTAAAAATATTACTATTGAAAAATCACTTAATGTTACATTGAGAGTATTTGCATTTTGTCATGCATGGAAAATATTTATAGATTTGAACACTAAATGTAAATTTCACAACTTGTATGTGTTTGAGATGTCCTTGTGAAAGAGGTTTGTGACATTCTTCTTTTGTGAGGAAAAGATGAAGCATTGTTCAAAAGCAGGAAAAGACAGGGAAAGGGGATCTAGTGGGTATGGCCTCAGAACATCTTGTGCTTCTGTGTAGCTATTCTGATAAAGTAAAAAAAGATGAATGAATTTGTTGAGATATGGGAACACTCATCCAAAGTACAGCTTACAGTTTATATAAAGGAAATGCCGAGATATCCAAGAGATGCTGAACCACACTGAAGATGCAGTTGACTAATTTGATAAGTGTTTTATACAGCTAATTAAGGATGAGAGTCTTGCTGTGATGATTTAGCTGTTTTGTTGTCATTACATGAACAAGAATGAAAAAAAGTCAATTCATTTATCTAGAAAATACAAGCAATATCCAAAATATTCAAAATAAAATTTTAAAAGAAAATTTATTAATCTCTTATGTGATACATTATTTATTTTTAACTGTCTTTGACTTTTTTGTAAAAATCTATTTTTCTACTTTTATCAGCTATTACCTGCATGTATCTGTAGTGCACTTTAAACAAGTGTAATTTATATATTTGTTACTTCTTGATCATCTAAGACTCACTGTTCACCAGAAGTATTACCTAATAGTATTCTCAGTTTCTGTACCAGGAAACTGGTATTTTCAGTTTTTATGCTGTGTTCAGATCTGAGACAGATACCATGCTAGAACTAGAATTCAATGAATGCCCCTAAATGCCTGTAAGGCACTGCTCCTTTGCTCAGGTCTGAAGCCTGATAAGCTCTTCTTTCTTCCTGAAGGATTGTTTTCCTACCTCAGACGTATTTAGGTAGTATGTTAGGGCCATATGTTGTATTATGTTTCTACCTATGTATCTGAACATGTATCTGAATATTCAAGATGTTGAATATTCAGGATCACATAGGAAGAAGGAGACAAAATGAAGTAGCAGCCAGGATTGAAACAGCCATTTTGCAGGTTCCAAAGCCTCCACCAAGACCCACCGTAAAAGCTCTTGAAGCCAAAAAATTGTTAAAGAAAAGAGAAGCAGAGGTAATTATCATCTCTATTCTTCTAATGTTAATTATATTAACTCAAAAACTCTGATTTCTGGGAACATTTACACTTACAAATACTGTGCTTTCACCATCCAAAAGCTGCTGTGTATAACTGCTAAAATGATATAGTAGACTCAGCAAGTGAAAATGGGCTGAATGCTTATGATTCTGCATTTGTTTCTTAATAAAAATAACTCCAATGTAAGAGTAAGTTCTTATTGATTATATACCATAAGTCGGTACTAATTTGATTTCTAAAACTATTTTACCTTCTGAATATGTGAATATGAATTGAATATGTGAAATAAAAGCATTAGAGTTCTTTTCTCATTTGTGCATAATGAAGTTTTGCACCATAACATTTGAACTGTTGTGTGGCACAGTGTAAAAATGTCTTCTCTGTTAAAAATGTTAGTAACAGCTTAAGTTGACAATTGTCTTAAGAGATTAAGACAATGCAGCAATAAAAAAACAATTCTGCATTATCTAGTACAGAAGAGTACTTGGATTGTAATTCAAGTTCATGGGTTGTATTGTCATCAGGAGTGCAACTATTACCAGTTTTTACAACTGCACAGCTGTGACAGGTGTATTTAAATATAGAGTTTACTAACATAGCTGCTTGAGTAACTGTTGGGGATACATTCAGGCTACTAAATTGAAAGCAGGTCACAGCCTAGAATATTTTATTTCAAGTCCCTGAGTGGTGAGAATTATATAAACTGCTAGAGTCCTATGCAAAATCAGAATTATCCTGCAGAATGAACAGCTGCGAGTTTTTAGGATATTCTGGCTGGTGGAAGTAAATGTATCTAGGGAAAGGAAAGAGGGGAAGAAGTGGAAGGTAGGAGGTGAAAATAATGTCGCCTCTATTCTTGGTCTAGCTGATGCTTAAAGTATTTTATATGTAAGCATTTCTGTTGTATCTGCATGACATAAAAATAATT
The DNA here is from genome assembly GCA_013396755.1 of Sclerurus mexicanus. Lineage (NCBI taxonomy): Eukaryota > Metazoa > Chordata > Aves > Passeriformes > Furnariidae > Sclerurus > Sclerurus mexicanus. Next base: position 487,666 of record VWZF01002116.1, read on the forward strand.
CCCTTCTACTTATTTGGTTGAACCTTCTTTATGATGATTTGTGAAGAGAAAGGAAACATTAAATTTTGTATTACTTCTTCAGAATGTATACAAGGAGATAGAAAAGTTTGAGAAGTGTATGACAGGAAGTGGCTCTGCAGTACACGCCCAGGTGACTCACAGGTAATATTTGGATATTAGATTATTAAGTATAGGCAGGATCCTGCCTCAGGCATCTGCTATCTATGTAGACAGCTACTTGAGGAAAAAGTAGTGTCTCAGTTAGTTTAAATTGTGATTGTCTTTGAGTGATTGTCCCACTAGCACTGTAAATACTTCGATTCCAACATGGTTGCAGAGTCTTTACCTTATCTCTAATTGTAGTAGGGATGACTCCAGCTTCCTTCACTACTTTTTGACACAAATGCAGCAAGAAAGGGCTCAAAGTGCGTCTCCTTCTCTGTTAATTTTAGTCATTGGCTCTGTAAGGCCAATTAGTCTTGCAGAGAGATGGGAATGGTTGTGGATGTACATACTCAGTAACACATTGCAAAGAAAATAGAGAAAAGTAACTTTCTTCCTGAAACTTACCTGTATGTTGATTTATTTGTGACTAATTTTAAGTAATAGTCATTCTGTCATCTTCAGTGAAAGGTATGCCCTACTCAGAAGAGGTGACCGTCATGCAAATGCCTGCAGATATTTCTGTGTGTAACCCTGTGATTAATAACTACAAAACTACTCAGTGTGTGGATATATTGAGGAGTAACCTAAGTAAGAAGAGCACCAAGAAGTAGCCACAGTGCCTGCAGAGTGATGTTGTGCATTTGTTAGACTTGCACATAACTATACAGGGATCTGTATGAAAACACTTCTAAGAACTGTAATTCCTGTAAAGTCAGTGATCTTTCTGTTCTTGATCTTTTCAATCAGTGATGTGCAAGAATCATTGCAAACACTCAAGTTGCCAGAAACAACTCTAGAAATTACAGCACAAACAAAAACTGAGCTGTTAAGTGTTTATTCAGATGGTGACTATATAAGGAAAATTCAAAAACGTTTAGAGGAAGATACATTTGCTAGAGAACAACGAGCAAAGAGACGACGAAAAATGCTAATGGACCAGTTAATAGCACATGAATCTGAAGAGGTGAGGAATTGTATGCAGAAGTATATAGTGCGTGAACAATTATTAATCTAAAAATTTGCTTACAGATATGAAATAAGAGAACTTTTGAGGGTTGAATAAAATTTGGAGGGGATATATATACTTATGTCTGAAAATTGCTTTTATGGCAACCATTGGATTTTTTTGAAAAATATGGAAGGTTAGCTATTCTTTCTCACCACCTTTATGTCATACACCATACTTACAAATCATAAAAGATCAAATGAAGGCAGCAGAGCAAAGATTATTAAACATCAGTTGAAGACCTACCTTCTTTTCCCTGCCACTCCCTCCCCAGGGTTCAACATAATGTGGTGTCAAAATGTATACTGGTTCTAAAGAACATACTTATTAAAAAACAAGCATTCCTTGGTTGAAAATCTGTATTTATAAAGGTGTCATGTAAAGGTTTTCATCTGGACTGGATGACTTCTGAAATGATTGTATTGGGTGATATGAAGAATCAAAACTTAATTTGCAGGTCAGAGCTTTGATTTTTGGTGTGTTACGGAATAGAAGATATGTCTCTGGAGAATGTCTGTGTTGTGTCTAAAAATGGATGTTGCAGGTTATTCAATTTAAATCCTGTAAGAACAAGGCTTTTAAGATTTCTCTTCAGATATCCCTCATTCAAAAAGCCACTCTTATATTACTGATTTCACAGATATTCTCTTTTGTAATGGTTGTATAGAAACAAATCTTGTAACTTACCTGGTTCCTGTGATTTCTGGATATCATTTATTTTAGTGTTTCACTGTGATTCCTTAGCTTAGATCATGTGTTGAACCCACTATAACTGGAACTATCTCCACTGCTGCTGCATAATAATACCATTTCAGATGTGTAGTGTCTCTGAAAAGATGAAATGTTATACATGCATACATATATATACACATATGCATATATATATATTTAAGCCTTGGCGTGTAATGTCTGGAGATTGAAGAGGAGACTGAGGGGACACCTCATTGCAGTCTACAACTTGAACTCATGAGAGGAAGTAGAGGGCCAGGGTCTGATCTCTGCTCTGTGGTGACCAGTGGCAGGACCTGAGGGAATAGTCTGCAATTGTGTCAGGGGAGGCTTAGGTTTGGTATTAGAAAAAGGTTCTTCACCCAGAGGTGGGTGCTGGAAGAGGTTCCCCAGGGAAGGTGTCAGCACCAAACCTGACAGAGTTCAAGAAGCATTTGGATGATACTCTCAGGCATGTGGTGTGACTCTTGGGGATTGTCCTAGGGAGGGCCAGGGGTTGGACTCAATCAGCCTTGTTAGTTCCTTCCAACTCAGCATAATCTGTGATTCTGTGAGGTTTTTTTGAAATGTGAAAAAAAAATTAAATTGTTGGGGTAGTCATCTAGAAATTAGATGCTTCTCAATGTCTATGTCAGACCTGTATTCTTGAAAAACACCTGTAGTGGTTTAGACCAGGAGTCCATCTCTCTGTGTATCCTGTCTCTGAGTTCTCATTAAAAGAGATTTTAGGCCATGTTCTTTTTGATAGGCATAGGACATGAAGAAGTTTTTTGATGCACTTGCCTGAAATCACTGCAGTCCCAAAACTTGCTCTTTAACTGCTCTCAGCTCTTGCAGCCCCAACAGTGTGGACTGGTGGTTCCAGAAGTTCTGGCCATCAGTCACCAGGGATCATTTGGTGGATACAGCAGCTCTAAGCCAGCAAAGCCAGCCAGTGCTCTGAGAAGGTCACACAGCTGGTACACCTGCCGTTTTAGTACAAGCCCTTTCATTTTGGAATGGAAGAACTGTTGCAGTGTGCCGCCAAGCAGTCACCCTTCAGGGAGGCTCCAAATCAAGGCAAAACTTGTGTTCTCAAATTCCCAGGAAGAAAAATCAGCTTTGATATAGGAGCAATTGAAGTCACAGACTACAGAGATTAGAAGGAAAGACGAGTGAGCATTTGACTGGAACAGTAGTCTGACCATATCAGAGAATCTATTTAGTGCTAACTTGGTTCTAAATTCACAGAGGGAGAGGTGTTTGGTTGGAACTTTGTGAGATTTCAGAAATTAGATGTTGCTTGGCTTAAGAGAAATGGGAAGCAAACTGAGGCACTTTCTTTAAAAAGTTAATTAATATAAAAAATAGTTGAAAATTACTTTTCCCCTCCATTACATGTTGGTTCAGAAAGGATCTTCAGACTGAAATTGTACCTGTCTTATAGGCATTAGGGTCAGACTTTTATTTACACAGCATAAATCTTGAGTGTTGCATGGGATCATTTAGACTCAAATGAATTTCGTCCCTCCAGAATGTGGTAGATTGTTTTGTATCCATACATGTGAACCTTACTAATAGAATCCTGTTCAATTTTTTTTTTTTATTTTTGGCACACTACAAGTTGGAGCCTGGTAGAGAAAATACTTTACAATTTCATGACAGTGCTCTATGTAGAGCACAGCGTGATGCCAGTCAGATTTTAATAGACAGGTGTTCAAAGTGGTTGACAGTAATATGGCTTCATCCCTATTGAACCTTTATTGCCACCATTTCAACTAATTATTTGTGCTTTGTACTTGTTATTTTTAAATGCTCTGTTCACGTTTTATTTCCCTGAATTAAAAAGTTATCAGGAATAAGTTACTATCAGCAATAAATTGAGAACATGAAAATGGGAGGAGAAATGAATAGTTACTAGGTTACTGCTTGTCAACCAAATAGATTTATGTATGATGAGCTGTAATTTTTGGTCGTAAATTTTATGACCACAGAAGAGTGTGGAACTTTTTCACTTACATGTAAATCAAACAAGGAAATAGAAAAATAGAAACGTGATATAGTAATTATGTATGAACAACATGATACATAAACATGCTACAGTTTGGCCACTGGATGCCACTGTTGTCTCAAGTAGGTAAACTAGGAAAAGAAACATATGTATTGTGCTTTTTTAATAGTAATTTTTCAAATTATTATGAAGATGTCCCAATTACAATATTTATGATTTCTTCAAGCACTTCACAGTCCTCTGTGAAGATGTTGGTGTAAAATTTTAGGTAAAAATTTGTACTACAACTTTTATTTTGTCTCCTACTATGTTCAGAAATTTCAAAACTTCAAACCAACCTTTGGTTTGAGTACTCTGTCTACTCCTTTTTGTATGAAAGATAGCTACCAATGGTTCACTTCCCCACCCAATAAGCACCCTTTCTGAAACTATGAATTTGGTGCTCTAAATCCATATTTATCTATTGTGTAGCTCTGAGTTACTTTAATTTATTTTTGTTCCTCAGAAATTTTCTACTGGCTCTTTTTAGACCTACTGAGCATAAGAAAATATTTGCTCACTTAGAATATTGAAGGTCTCTACCCTTCAGTTAACAAAGATGAGGTCTCCTTTGACCACTGTAAAGTGTTCTAAAGGAGCATCTTCCCATTTCCTTTAGAAAGTACACATCCACATAAATAAGGTGCTTTAATTTCTCACTGGACTAACTATTTACACCGTAGAGTTGGTGGTTTGACTATGACAAATGACTACTCTGTTAGGGTGGCTCCTTCAATTGCCTGTGAATTAGGATTTTAAAATCCATATTCCTCTGGTGAAGTACCTGCTGCTGTATTAACCAATGGTTGAGGGTAAGCAGTAGCAACTAAAGAAAATAATGAAGTTTATTTACTTGCAATAGGAAACAAATTGTGCATTCTCTACTCTTCTTCCAAATCTTAGTGAAATACTAAGTCCAAATAAGCAGTAGATAGAACTGAGAGGGCATTGTAACTCCTTTTGTTGCTTTGAGTTCAGGAATGCAAGACAAAATGGACAGATTAACTCATCAGTAAGCACTACAGTTGGAAAAAATTTGTCACCTGAGCTATTGCAAATGACATATAAAATGAAGTTGTTATGATTGTATTGTTTTCCATTTCTGTTGCATGCATAGTGATAATTCCCTCCACAGAAAATTAGCTTACAGAGTACACTATAAATAGGGTGCACATTCAAAATTAGATCCCCATTCTGTGAAAAGCTTGGTAGAGACACAGCATAGCATGCAGGTGAAGCACTCTGGAATTAAAGCCTGAGATGACTGCTTCTGCCATTAGAACTATCTTGCAGTGTTATTAAATTAAGTGCTAAGAAACAGGAATGCAAAGCTCATTTTTTGGCTAAAATAAGAAAAATGGTGAGGTATTTTTATATCAGCTTAGTATTTTCAAGTCACTAGTATTTAATTGGAATGTAGTTTATTCCCAGCAATTTTGAAGGGAAAAGAATTTAAAAATATGAAAAGATGTTGTGTTGGTTGGTTGGTTGGTTAGTTGGTTGGTTGGTTGGTTTTAAATTGGCTTCTGCCCAGCATCAGCATTAAATAACTAAATTATTTAGAAAGTTTCTGGGTTTATTATTGAAATTAAAATAGCCATACTTTGCATTAGAATTTTGTTACAGTTGGCCTGATTGCATTATGTAGCACAGGTCTAGTCCTCTTTGTAGAGTTCTTTCGTAAATAATACAGTAAGATGTAATCAAGTTGGATTTTTCATTTACAGGTGTATTTATGTAATGTGTTTTGCCCTCTCTGTCACAGAGAGCTGATGAAAAAATAAACCAGATTAAAAGAAAATAGACATGATACTTTATTTTGTTGGGATTTTTTTGTACTACTGGCTGGCTTTACCTGTGCCTCTGGTCTTAGGAAAATGAATTTGAAATCTTCAAATCAGTTCCCAGGTTAGGTCCTTACATTTGAATGTATTTCCTAGCAGTTTTGCTGCATCTGAAACAAATATTCAGCAAATCAGATATTTCCTCTGGAATTTTGTTGTAGGAGTAATATTTTGCAATGGGGCTTGAAAAGCAAGTGGATGCTTTTGCTTAGGACTCAGAAAAAGTGATGGCAAGGCATACCTTTAGATTAGGGTAAGCATTAGTTTACATACCAGGAACAGGCTGGAGAAGTAGTAATAAGATAGTATTATGTTTTGAGAGTACTTCAAAAAATAACAATTCACAGCCTTGAAAATGTTGGTCTACACAGGCCATGCCTAAAGCACTGGTTCAGAATGATTTTCCTGTAGTATTGAATAGGGTATTATATCCATGTCCCAGTGAGAATGCTGGAACTATTATCCAGAAATCTTGTATTTTGCTCTGTACCGAGTGCTTCCTCATAATTCCCAGTCTCCTGAATAGAGGATAATGGAGAAGATAATTACCCAAATCCCCCCCAAGAAGGAAAAATTCAAACCTGTAGAAAATACAGTGATCAAGGATTGAGCAGAATATGACTGAGAATGGGGACTGGTGAATAGCAGAGATAAGTTCGCTTTTTGAGAAAAGGATATGTCTTTATATACAGAAGCCCTTATTTCAAATATCCTTCAGTTTCTTTGCCCACGAGGAATAACCATGTTAAAATTGAGATAATCTGGCCAAATGTATTTTTATGGAGTATCTCAGCCAAGGAACGTTTAGAATTCTCTTCTATAGTTCTAGAATTCTTGCATAAATCGTCCTGCTGTAAATACTGACATAAATAGTATTACTTCATACAAAACCAGTACTAATAAATGGATATGTATGTTGTTCTGGATTTATCTATCATATAAGTAGGTGAATGCTGTTATATGACTCCATATTTCTCATATGAGACACTGCTGAGCTGTCTAGGAAATAATTTATAAACTGTGTTTAGTACTATTATTTTTTATCTTTTAGAAAGCTTACCAGGAGGAACAGCTTATTTACAGACTAATGAAACAATCTCAGCATGAGCGAAGGATTGCTACTCAACTCATGCATGTTCGACATGAAAAAGAGGTGTTAAGGCAAAACAGAATTTTCAGGGAAAAACAATATGAAGAGAGACGACAGAAAGAGTTCCAGGAAGCTCTTGACAGAGAAGCGGTAAACGATTGTTTTGCTGTCTGAATTACTACAGGACTATTAGAATACCTTCATGTTATTAAAAGGAATTTGTATTGTCAACTGTTAGAATACAAGAGTTTTTTAGGGGACAGGATGATTTAATAATAAATATATTTTTTTATCTAAGTTCAAAGTTACAACTAATGTGGGTGATAAGCAATAACCTTGTAACTGTAACTGTAGAACTGAGAGCGTTTTGCAGTGTGTTAAAACTTTAGGGGAATTATGTAGGAAGGAAGAACAGCACCCTCTTGGGAGGGGGATAATAAGGGATAAAGCTGTGCAACTTAAAGTCTGATTTTGGTCTTTTCTTCCATACTAATTTTAACTTTGTAGGAAAACTTCTCTGTGTGCTGAGTTTAAAAGGCACAGTCTTGCAGAGGAAACAGGACAAAAGACAATAACCTAAGATCTTGTTTCAAGAATCATGTTTTTAATTTGCCTTACATATAATCTGTTAATGTTGGGTTTTGACGAATGCTGGACTAGTTTCACTCACAAGTGCTAATTTCTTTCTTCCTTGAAGTTTTCAGTTGATTAAAAGGACTCATAATCCTGTGGAAAACTGCCAAGTGCAGTGCTTATAGTAGGCCATAATGTGATCCTGTCAAAAACAGCAACTCAAAGTCCTTTGGCACAGCTTGAGTCCTGTGTAATCAGCAGCTATGATCGCTTTAAGTACATCTCTTTATGCTTTCAGCCAAAAGCAGCACACCATCACAGGAATGATTTTCTACTATGACCAGAAATCTTTTTAAAGATTGAAAAACATCAATAATTTAAAATTATTTGTAGATAAGTTACTTGTCACATTTTCTGAATGAGAAATTCCACTGAAAACTGCAATTTCACTGCCCCCAAGCACAACACAAGAATATGTTCTTAGTCTGTTCGCCATGAAAGATTTAATACATTTCCCCTTTATTTTATTTTAGCAGTTAGAAAGCAAAAAATCTGGAATTTGTAGAACAAGATTTCTAGATTTGTTTATGTGTTGGTCTGCTTGCTGTTTATCAAACTCTGGTGAGATTGGAGCTGTTTTTGTTTCTTGACTGAAATGAACAAGTTAATTTTCATTTACAGGACTGTGCACCTCTGCACTTCTATTTTCATTGCAATCTCATATTTACTCTTTAAAAAAAATTCTAGGCTCTGGCAAAACAAGAAAATATTGATAATGAATTAAAAATAATGAAGGAAAGAGAACAACATGAGAAAATTGCTGCTGAAAGAGCTCAGGCACGCTACAAAAAGCATTATTCTATATGTTGGGAAGTGATGGACCAAATCATTGATTTGTCGACAAAAGTGGGAGAATATCGTCAAATGACAAACAAGTGAGTATGATAGCTGTTAGGCAAAAATAACAGCTGTTAGATAGCTGTTAGGCTGCCTTATTCAGACTGCTTTAAGCACTGTAACAAATTATGTAGTTTCTCAGATATTTTACATGACAGCTCCAATTAGTTTGTGTGGGAAAATGATAACATTAGTTTTGTGTGAGGATTTGCTGGTGTGTAGTACAGGGTGAACTAGTACTACAACTTTAGCATAATTTCTTGAAAACTCAACTAGCTTGAATCCTTAGGAGACCAAAATCCACTAGTGCTACTGTTTGTGGAACTACTGATTTCCTTTCTTAGGAACAAATTCCTTAGCTAAAAGCTAAAAACTGAATGGTTTCTAGATTGATCCACTAGCTGAACACTTCCTCAGTGTAATGCAAATAGGATGAATTTCCTAAGATAAACCTGCCTGGGCTGTCCAAAGAGTGGCAACTGCCCCTGATATCTTTGGAGTTCTGTGTGCTGTGATTCCCTCTGCTGACATGCCATAATTGAACAGGTTTTCTGAGAAGGCCCTAAAAAGGCATTAATCTCCAAGTGCCTGTGCTGTAGAAGTGTTTGAAAAACCACAGAGTGAGGCTTTGTTACTGTAGTTATTTTATTAGTATTCAGTGATTTGACTATGGGGTAAGACTTAACAGTATTAGAAAGTATACCAAAATCTTAATTGCTTTTAAGTGTAATTGTATATTAAAATAATGAAGATGTAACCAAGTGAAATACATATATTTTATGGAAATTATATGAATTTAGGCCCAGTAAGTACATGATAATACAGTCAGCCTAGATATAATTTAGTGAAATTAGTAATTTTTAAAAAAGGAATTCAATTATTCATACAACTCTAAATCAATTTTAACTCACAGGAAAACCGTTCTCTAGGTTTTTGGCAATAGGAAGCTTTACATCACAAAACAGAAGAATGTTTTGGGGCAGGGAAAAGTAGCTATAGCAAAACTGTTACTACAGAACTCTGCCAGCCAAATGTTGTGTGATAACACATTTGTGAAAATACTGAAGCCTACAAGTGCCTACAGCTGTCATATAAGTAAACAAACACTTATAAAAAGCTGTAATAGTTACAGAAAGCATTATAAGCTATAACTAGTTTAGCATATACTTGTTTCATGATTAGGATGCTTGTAAATTTGGATCCACCGTTGTCAAACATATAACCCTTTAAGTTTTGGGTTGAAACTGTTTGCTTTTGTTTTTCTTTTTCCTGCAGCCGAGTTCCATTAAAACTGGTGCTTGATTGGAAGGAATTTTTTTTAAATGGAAAACCAATTTATGAACAAGCCTCAATTCAACCTTTGCCAAATGAACCTGACCCAGAACAACTTGTAGAGATGAATAAAATGAGTCTATTAGATGAAAAAGATTATGGTGAATACAAGGTACACCAAACGGATAGTACATAATGGAAGATAATACACCTTGCATTTTCAGCCAATTGGAATTTGAACATGTAGCTGATGTTACCAGGTTTGAAAATACAACAGAAAGTAACCAGTGAAAGCAGTAAAGTTGAATACTCTGTATGTTACAATACCAGAAGTCTTAATTGCAGTGTTTCATTCATTTTAAGATAATGTTTGTGAAAATTATTAGAAATGGCTAACATTTTTCTTAATCTTTTGTTGGAATACAAGTAACTGTTTATCAGGGTACTTGAAAACTTTTTTCAACTTCATAATATATTACTGTAATTTCAAAATTTGAAGATGCAGGTTGACTGTTTCCCTGCTAAAATGTATCATACAATTTTTTCAAAGTTACATTAATGATGCTTTTCTTTGGAAAAAAAAAAAAAACACTACCTCTAGTAACTTTTCAAATAACCTGATAAATGGAATGTGGCAAATTCATGGCAAATAACCAATCCTTGTCTTGTTGGGAGTTTATGACTGCAATATAGGTGTGCTTTTATCCACATCCTGAGCCAATTGGTACATTTTCTTTTGCAATGAGTGAAAATATTTGCTATGAGTTTCTGTGGTGAATGCCTGAGAGCTCAGTTTACTGTGGCTTCAGTCATAACGTATGTTTTTCTGATGTATCTTTTTAAGGTACTTATTCACACATACCAACTCATGTAGTGAGTTTCATGATCACTTTCTTTAGGTGAAAAAAAAGGCCTGTACACAAAGTAAACAGGGAGGACATAAAGGATAGACATGCAGGAAACAGTGGGGAGCACTAATGAAGATTTATTGACACATTTAAAGCCTCTTTTTTCCTGCCAGACTATTTCAAATGCATGGTCACATAATTGATTTATTCCCAGACATTGTTAGTCTTATGCGTTTCTGAATAATTATTCATCAAAAGCTGGCATCATATGACATGTAAAATTGTTGGCACCAATTCGTACTTGTGTCTTCTAAAAGCCTAAGTGAACAGTAATACCTTCAAAGTATTGCTTCTAGGTAAAAGTGTATTGGCAGGGTATTCTGACAGTGTTTATGCTGATTTTTCTAAACCCTGTAAAAAAAGCCCAGGACAGGCAATTTGGCATCTCTTAAGAATACTGCATTTACATTAGGAATACTGACTAAAAGTGTCAAATATTTATGACAAAATACAAGAAAATGCAGTGCTATCTGTGCATTGCATATTACACATTAGATTTAGCTTGAAAATATTTGGAAACTACCATGTTATCAGTCATGACTAGTTACTTAATAGATTATTTGATTAACCCAAAGCAAGCATAACATTAAGTACTGCTCAAAACTGCAAATAATTTCCAGTTTCATTTGAAAGTGTTGACCAGGAATTATATAATTCTCACCTGGATGCCTGAAAAACTTGTTTCTGACAGTTAGACTGCTTTGCCTCCGGACAGGTGCAGTCTAGCAGTCTTCTGGTTAAAAGGTCAAGAAAGCTGAAAGGAGAAGGAACCCATTTCATTTGGAATTAATTTTTCTTAGAGGTCTAATAGGATTTAAAACAACTGATACCTCTCTACTTACATGTTTAAGGAAAAATGGTTCAGATATTACAAGGGTCTGGGTTTTTTAAGGATGTCTTTTCAATTACATATGAAGAAGTATGTGTTCTGAAATATGTTGGAGAGGGGATGTTGTGCGACTCAAAGATTTTTTGGGGGTTTTATTGATTAAAAATAGGCGATTTTAAGTTTATTTAGAGTGATAATTACATTGTGTTTTTCTATCTAATACACATATGTTCAAAATAAGTAATGATGAAGTTCTATTAGCAGAATGTGTGCCATGGCAATACATCATTCAGATAGTAAATTCAGAAAAAGACTGCATATTCTACACAGAATATGAATTCAGAACATTATCTTTCAGTAGAACTTTAAAACTCTTCACTTTTTTGATGGTGATGAAATGTTTAATACATATGTGTCACAATTGTTTGGGTTTAAAGAGATGTGAAAAAGTCATTTAGTTCAACCTCTTAAAGCAGGGCCAACTTCTGAGTCAGGTAAGGTTGTGCAACACTTTTTCTGGTCAACTTTCAAGTATTCCAAGGACAGAGATTCCACAGTCTCTGTCTGCAACCTGTTCCAATGCTTAACCACTCTCATTGTGAATGATTTTTAATTCATTTTTTCCCCCCTACTTGGAATTTCTCTTGCGGAAACATTTAAATTTGCCTGTCAGCCCTTTACTGTGAACCCCAAGTGAGGTGACAAGCTCGAATCTAGTTGGAAATATTGTTAGTCTACATATCTTCCAAACAGCTGTTTAGTATCCTGCAACCAAATAAATAGTATTGTCCTGCATATTAAAATGTTGTCTTTTATCTTCTCACAGCATAAACTGTACCTCAGGACCTTGATAGTACTACAAGGTGCAATACTAGCAGAGTATATATTAGAGTGGGAAAACTACAGTTCTGTGTTCCATTCTTTTGACTACATCCTTCCATTCTTATCTTTCTTCCAATATGATTCTCAGTAAGAGGATGCTGGTAAATCATATGACTGATAAATTGCTATTGATCTCAGAGTAGCTGAACTGAAGTTTCTACTCAGTATTTCCTTCCCTTAAAATTGTTTGAACTGGATTGGGTTGTTGGGTTTGTTTGTTTTTGGTTTTTTCCTCTCTATTGAAAGTGTGTTAGGCAAATATATATTTGAAATCTTTGTCCATAAAATTTTCAAAGATTTATGTGTGATACTGGACAATAATGCCCAGTTTTAGAATGCAGTGTTAGAATGCTGGATTCCTAATATAGAAATCTACTACTGACTAATTCTGTGATATTGCTAAAATCATTTTTCATGTTTATGGAATTTGAAAGTGATTACAGGAATTTGTTTTGGGTTTGCACAGCAAGGTTCTGGTAGCAGAAGGGCCACAGAGGTTGGCTCTCTGAGAATCTGCAGGAAGGTTCCTCCATGCCCAACTGAGCCAAGTTGGCTCCGAGTTGGGCCCACCACTGGCCAGCGTTGAGCCAATCAGAGATGGTACTGAGACTTCTGTGATAACATATTTAAG
>VWZF01002117.1:10545-30225 GCA_013396755.1 Sclerurus mexicanus
AAAAAAAAAAAAGGCAAAAAAGCACTGTCAAGGCATCAAACTGCTGAGAGCATGCACAGGAGCTCCTTGGGGAATAGCTCTATTCCTTGGGGAAATAGCTGTATTCGTTGGGGAATTGTGGCAGTGTGTTGCAAATGGGGACACTGGGAGAGTTAGCAACCTTAACATCCCCCACATTATTGATCCAGTGGAGGTGAGAGCTGCCCTAAGCCATCTCCCAGCTCACATGGGAACAAGCAGAGAGGCTGTGGAAACTCCAGAGGCACAGGAAGGACCAGGACTGGGCACTTACTGGGAACAGCCATGCACTCCCCGTCGTGGCTCCTCTTGGGGGATGCTCCTGGGCGCTCATACTTGCAAGAAAAAGCAGAAGGAGGGTTTATACCCACCTGGTTTCCAGAGGATAAATCATTTTGATAGGATAAAGCCCAACAGGAGTCTTGATTCAGACCAGGGAAGCTGTGCAACCCCTTGGGAACTCAAGTAACTTTATCTCTGACTCTCAGAAACATCAGGATCAGGTGACCAGGCTGCAGCCACCACCTCCCTGAATCCTGACTAGGATTTGAAACACAACCCTGTTACACTAACTCTGCTTTGGACTGGCATTCCAGTTGTTCACACTCCCCAAAAGATTTACTGTCTTCAACAAAAGGTGATATATTCCCATACATATCCACTAGCCCATTTCCAAAAGTTATCCCGCTTCCACCTTTCTCCAGAAAGGGGAATAACACAAAGGTCATGGATAGGGGTGATGAGCAAGGCAGGATAATTGGCCAAGAGCAGCAGATTAAGAAGCCCAACACCCCTTGGAAAAGATTTTGGAACCTCCTTTGCAGGAAGCTCAGCATTCCTACCACAGCTCCAGAGGCTGGCTGCACTATCCAGGCATATTCCGGGCGGATCAACCGCAGGCAGTTAATAGCAGCCAGGAAACAATTTCCCTGTTTCTGAAGCCCTCGGAGTGTCCGCACCTCCCTGCCCAGGCGCATGCCATACTCAAACATCACTGTTCCAGCTGAAAACAGGGAAAAATATGTCAGCCAAGAGCCTGGAGAGGCCATGCACCTGGTAGGGCCAGGGTGAGGGGTGTCCCAGGTGAGTGGGTAGGGACAATATGCCAGCCCAAGCTTTACCTTTCCGATAGTTGTGCCGGTAGACATGGAAGGCATAAAGCAGCTCGTAGTAGTTGTGAGTCATCAGATCCACTGCCCGAGCATGGGATTCGATGATCCCAACGACCTGCAGCACAAAGAGGCACCAGTGGGTCTATAAGCCTTTCCTTTAAAGGTTGTGTCCCCCACCCCGTGATCCCAGTGCAGGATTACCTCGTTGTGCAGGTTCACGTAAGGGAATTCCACCAGGTCCTGGAGCTGGGATCTCTCGCAGAGAACCACCACTAGCTGGCGCAGGCAGTCCAGCTGCCTGCGGAGGGAAGCACAACCCTCTGGATGAGCAGAAATAAACCCAGGAGCAGGAACACAACCAGCTCCAGGATGCAGGATTTAAGCCACAACCACTTTGTGACAAGCTCCTGCTTTGGGATGAGCTCTGCAAGTTTTTTCCTGGCTTAGAACCAAGCTATCCCTTCAGATTTCTCCTGTGCTGGAAACCGAGATCTTCTGGAAAGGTGTCCCAGGAGGGCAGTCTCCCTCCCTCAATCAATTAAAAAGCATTCCTATTTCTCCTCCTTTATTCCAACATTTTTCTCTGCTAGGATGAAGCTTCCTCTACCCAGTTCACTTCCCAAGCTGAAAACTCAAATCCCAATCTTTTCTTTATTAAAGTAAATCGACTTGGCTCCTAAAACTTTTAAATATATAACATTGCAAACAATCCTTCAGCCTCTTTCCAGGTTTTTTTCTTCACATTTTTCTCCTTTGAGACAGTGCCAATCCCAGGTGTTCTCAAAACAAACATCAAAAAATGAACTCTGCCTTTTAAACCCACCTTTACACATTAACTCTTAAAACAGCATCCATGTCCTACCCTAATGTACCATTTTCCTTTCACTTTCATGGAAAAATGGGTCCATGGGCCTCAAATGAAAGCATAAACTGTCACCTACCTGCCTGGATCTGGGTTTTGTGTTAAGGCTACATATGCTTCACTGTTGTGTCCCAAATCCAAGTGATGCTTGAAGATGCAGGTCCTTAAAGTAGCCTGAAAACAGCACAAACCAGTGATAAGACCAGGAAGAAATTCCTGTGGAAGACGTTTCTGAAGTAACACCTTGCTGGAAAAGAAGTGACTGTGTACCTGGCTTCTCCAGTCATCCGCTGATTCCATGATGGCCAGGGTGGCCAGCTGGATCACCAGCTCTGGCAAACCCACCATGTCCAACAAGCGAAGAACCTGTAGGAGGAAAAACTTGAGTAACGGGTTGGCAAGACAATTTGTGGGGTTTTTTTAGAAGCTCCTGCCTCAAAAGATCTTGCCAATGTTTTAAGGGATTAGACTGAAAAAGGGAAGATTTGGTAAATCACAGGGATCTGAATGAAATCCCAGCACAACAGATCCAGGTTATAGCTTGTCTGAAGGATTCACCCCTGCACATGCAGGATTTTTTGAAGCATCTTAGCATTAATCATTAGTTTTCTGGATCCTGAATCCAGGGATTCCGTCTCCAGGAGCCCAGCTTCGAGCTCACAGCCTGCCTGAACCATGGCATTACACAAGGAGAAAGATCCTATCTCAATCTAAACATATTAATTTTAATTTGCCTCAAAGCTTAACAACCTTCCCCTGAGGCAGCATCTTGCATTGAGCCTGGACATGTCTGGCTTCTGCTTCCAGCAGCTGGATCTCATCCTGCCTTTTTCTGCTGGATAACAAAGTCCTTGGCTATTGGGAAACTAATGGGTGGAAAGTACCTAGATTTCACATGCTCACCTTGTCATCTGCCCCAAAGACAGTAAACATAGGTTTCACCTTCCAAAAATTAAGTTTTCTGAGGCTCAAGTCACTTCCTCCATAGCCAGGGATTCAGCAGGAATTCTCTATTTTGTTTGGAAGGACTTGGTGCCAGTTTAGCTGCTCAGGACCATACCTTGTTGTAGTACTGTAGGCGTGGCGTGGAGACCACCTCGCCTTCCTCGGGCTGGATCAGCCTGTCCAGGAACTCTTCTCTTCCCACCTCTGAGGCAGCTTGGCAGAAGCAATCCAAAGCCTGGAAGCAGACCTGGAATCAGCTCACTGGCCCCTCTGGTGACTGACCCAGCAGCTGTACATGTGAGGGGACAGTATGGCCTATCCCAAATTCATGAGATCTTCCCCAAAAGCAGATTCCACCATTCTGCTGCCATCTCATTCTTTCCCAAAGAAGTTAGAGCATGGGAAAGACATTTTCTCCACACCTCCTCCCTTCCAAGGGAAAAGGTCCCAGACCTGCAAGCATGGGAAGGAGATGAGGGAGGGTCTTACCTTGTGCCCCTCACCCATGACAAGGTAGCACCTGCCCATCATGAAGCAGCAGGAGCCCATATTCACGTGGCACCACGGCTGTAGCAGGCGGATGTATTCCTACGGGACAGAAGGAATGGGAGTTTGGATTCAGGTTAGTGCTCGCTTGTGATCTTCAGGCACCCAGTACCAGCTGTTTTTTGGTGGCCCCTTTAGCTGCTGTGCTCAGACAAATCCTGCTTTTCCCAGCCCCAACATCCCTTGGCTGCACTGGTCATAGAATCCTGGAACCATCTGGGTTGGAAGGGACCATCCAGTGCCATCCCCTGCCATGGGCAGGGACACTTTCCACTAGACCAGGTTGCTCCAAGCCCCTTTCAACTTGGCCCTTTCAACGCCAGGGATGGGGCAACCACAGCTTCTCTGGGAAACCCGTGCCAGGGCTTCATCATCCTCACAGGGAAGAATTCCTTCCCAATATCAATCTATCCCTCCTTCTTGTCCTGTCCCTCCAGGCCCTTGTCTAAAGTCCCTCTCCAGCTCTCTTGGAGCCCCTTTAGGCACTGGAAGGGGCTCTAAGGTCTTACTGGAGCCTTCTCCCTGCTGAACATTTCCAGCTCTCCCAGCCTGGCTCTAGAGCAGAGCTGCTCCAGCCCTGTGATGGAGAGACATCCCCACCATGCTCCTGGGAAATAACCTGCTTTGAACAGCTCCAATGTCTGTACAAAGCACGCATAAACAGAAATAGCTCCCAACATCCCCAAAAATCAGACAGAATTCCCTCTACATTCCATTGCAGGGAATTGCAAAGGAAATGTGGACACAGTATGGAGATGAGGGCAAAGACAGTGGGATAAGAGTCAAGGCAAGTGTTAGAAGTGGTGCAGGTGAGGGCCAACAACCAAGGAAGCACATGGATTCCAGCATAATGGACAGATGTGGGATGGAGCGCCAATGGCACCAAGGACATGATGGCACTAATGGGACCCAGCCTGGCCTTGTGCCAGTAGAGCATCCCAATTATCCTTGGAGCAGCAGTCATGTCCCGCTAGGAGGGCTGTGGGACTTGGCAAGAGAAACTAGGACTTGGAAGTAAAGTCACCTCTGCAGGTGCACAAACCACAAGCACCTCTCGCCTCACCTTCACCAGCCACAAGTTCACTCAAAGCCATGTGGAAACTCATCTG
This sequence comes from Sclerurus mexicanus, assembly GCA_013396755.1. Lineage (NCBI taxonomy): Eukaryota > Metazoa > Chordata > Aves > Passeriformes > Furnariidae > Sclerurus > Sclerurus mexicanus. Next base: position 15,138 of record VWZF01002117.1, read on the forward strand.
GAGTCTGGATTAGCAGCTACAAGGGATAAATCCTGCCACAGGCTTGCCTAACAGCTTGACACACACAGTTTGGCCTGTGTCCCAGGCCACTGCTTGGTCACCAGACCTTCTCCATGCGTGTCTGCTTCTTGCAGGGAGCTTCCTGGATCCCCACAATTTGGGTCACCGTGCTCCCAGCAAAGCTGCTGTTATCTCCCCAGGGTCAAGGCACTTAATCCAAGTTTCCCTGACTGACTGGGATCAGGGAGCAGAACAGAAGGAGGAGGAGGAGCCAGTTCCTGCAGAGATAAAAGCCTGGAGGTGACACCAGCAAGGCAAAAGCAACACAAGGAGATTCAAAGCATGCACATATACCAGGAGGCAGAAGGATGCTGCTCCAATCTTGGCATTTCCTGGTTCAAAAGCTCTAAAGAATTGAAATTCTTCTCTCATTCTTCTTGGCAGCAACACAAAAGGAAGCAATTCAGCCCCCAGGTGTGAGGGGCTGTGAGGATAAAAGGTTGTGCTTTAAAACAGGCCTTCACTAACAGCCTGCCTGGCCCCGGTGCCTCCAGGAATGCCCAGACAGGGATGAAGTGAATCACGTGGAGCTGCAGACAAGGATTTGTGCTGGTCGGAACTGGAGCACAAACAGCTCCAGCTGCCAAGAGCACAGGGAGAGAGGCAGAGAACCAGCAGTACAGTCTGAGACACTTGGAAATCAGGAGTTTGCTGTCCTGGCTACTGAAATGTCGGGAGCAGCCAGGGATGGAAAGATTATGAGTGTTTCTTACACTGTTTTTTACTAATAAGTAGAAGTCTTTACATTTAAGAAACAGTTGAGCCCTTTCTGGGTTGAAGAAATCCTTCTGAACCCCGGTTCTGCGGGCAAAGGTGCCACCAGAAAAGCTGTGAGCACACCAGCAGCCAGCAAGCTCTTGGACTGCTGGGATATTAAAACAGGCTCTGCAAAGAAAGGTGTTTCTGGAGTGTCATGTGGTTGGACAAGCCCTGGAAGACTGAACTCCTCCATGAAAAGGGAATATAATAATCCTGAGTATCTGGATGCTCTTGAAAATAGATGAAAGAGGAAACATAGGGGAGTGCAATGAGACTAGTTTTGAGGTCCCTTCCAACCCAAACCACTCAGATTCCACGATCTTAAATCATTCCCCATCAAACATTCTGTGGCATTGTGTGATGTTAGAAAGCTGTGACTAGAGGTGAAGATTTTAAACTGAAAGAGGGGATATTTAGCTTGGGAAATGGGAAGAAATTGTTCCCTGTGAGGGTGGTGAGGCCCTGGCACAGGCTGTCCAGAGAAGCTGTGGCTGCCCCATCCCTGGAAGTGTCCATGGCTAGGCTCGATGGGGCTTGGAGCAACCTGGTCTAGTGGAAGGTGTCCCTGCACATGGCAGGGGGTGGAACGAGATGAGCTTTAAGGTCCCTTCCAGCTCAAACCATTCCAGGATTCCCTGATTAGGAGAAAGCAGAACGCCAGCTCCTGGAAAGGTGATGTTCTGGGGAGTTTTCCAGCAACCTGTTGAGAGGAACAGCACAAAGGACTCACCTGCAGTTGGGTGTACTGACAGCTCCCCATCAGGCACTCTGGGAAGAGGAAGCTGGGATTGCTGGGCCATCTGAGCAGAGGTTAAGGAACACAGGAGAATCCAATCTGGAGAGCTCAGCGAACTCGTGTGGAAGCCAACATAGCTCTCATGCTCCATTTGTGGTGGAGAAAGGAGAGAAGATTAAGCTGCTCTTTATACAAGTCATTACTCTATAATAAGATTTATCCACATTAGAACAAAATCATTAGTACATCTAATCCCCAACTTCCCAAATCCCGCTACCCTTCCAAATCTCCAGCATCCCGCTCCGCCAAGTCAAGTTGTGAGAGTTCAGGGGCTTAAAGTCAAAACCTCAAATCCTTTATCGTGCACCTATACCAGGATGAATTCTGTGAAATCTTAAAATACCCACAAATCCCATTAATGTCAACAACCTTACTCCTTCAGGCTTGTCTTTGAAATCTCGGGGTGGAAAACTGATTTTGGGAGGCCAGGAGGTTTGGTGGCAATGGATTCACAGACAAGGATACAGGAGAGGCAGAAAATCAGCCACAATTGAGGTGATGAGGTGGGGCCAGTTCAAACTTGTCTCAGCCAAAGAGGTGTTTGGTTGCAGGAAGAGTCGGGATATGATATGTTTTCTGGCCACTTCCTGAAAGAAGAGCTCCACGATTGTTTGAGGGCCAGATACTAAAAGTATAAATTAAAGGAACAGTGAGGAGAGGGCCTGCAGCAGAGATCCCAGGTTTTCTATCCCATGCTGTGCTCACCAGCCCAAACAGCACAGATTAAGTCAGGGCAAACCAAAAGCACGTTCCAGATTTTGGATTGTTAGTTTTGGATTTCTCTTGCCTTCTGGTTAAGTCAGACAGAGCAGCAGGAGATCAAAGAGCCCCATCCTGCAGTGTTTATTAACCACAGCTCAATTACAACACACAAAAAAGGGGCTGTGCTCCCTCTCCAGTTGTTATTCCCAGCCCAGCTGCAGCTTTCCAGCACGACAGGACTGAGGGAGTGCTGAGCTGGCTGTTCAAATGTCTCCCTCCTCATTCCAGCATCCTGAAAATCCTCCCTTACTGACTGTTCCCAACGCCTCTCCAGGAGCTGCCACCTCCTTTTCTACGTTTCACATATTTTTACCAAAGAACAGTCACCAAACAGGATTTTCCTCATGAGCCAGCCAAGAAATAACCCACGGCATTGGCACACACAAAGGATGTTTTCAAATTCCCTGACATTTCCAGCTGCCTCCTGCACCCAGACTCTCCATCAGGGAGAGCTCGGACTCTGAGGATCACAGATGTCAGAAAACAAAAGAAAGTCTTCCCAGCTCACACATGGCACTGTTTGTCCCAGATTTTCCCAGCTCCCTCTGAAGTATCTCAGCCTTCAAGCCCTGACTAGTCACAGCAGGCTCTTACCTGTCTGTTTCCTCCCCATCCCCGCTCACCTCCTCCCTCTGAAACCACTTCAAGGCCCACATCCGCCTATTTAAGCTGCCTTATATTCTCCCCCAAAAGACAAACCCAAAACTTACATCTTTGTGCAAAACTTTAAAGATATGAACCAAGTATCAGCTGCAACGTTTTGGGGAGGTATTTCTACATTTTCAAGCAGGTTTTGGGCAAGTATTTCTACATTTCCCACCCACCCTGAGCTGCTGCTCCCTGTTGCTGTGGGATAAAGGTTAGAGAGCAGAATAGTTTGGATGGAACTCTGAGCAATGTGGGCTAGTGGAAGGTGTCGTTGCCCATGGTAGTAGGGTGGAACTGGATGAGCTTTAAGGTCCTTCCAACCCAAACCATTCCAAGATTCCATGATTCTGTGACAGAGCTGATCTGAGCCACTACAGTCACAGTACAGTGCACAAGAGACAAGTTTGGCTGATGCTGCCAGGGTTAAAGTGAGTAATTTTTGGCTGAGTGAGGCATTCGCATCCTCCTCAGGCTGAGAGTAAAATCAGAGTTCAATGCTCCAAGATCCTCTGTTGTTGTTTTTCTCTTGTGGACAGCGTGACAAACATCCCCACTTAAATCAGGGTCACTCAACCACATAGCCCATTAGCTCCCTGCATAAAGCACTTCCCTCAGGTGGCAGAGGCAGGTCTAAATAACAGAAAGGGAGAGTTGATGATCCGTGGACACCTTACCCAGCTTGTGTGGTGTCAGAACCGTGGTGTCTGCTAACTCCAACACAGAGAGATGCTGCAGATTAGATTCCCTAGGGAAGAGAGCAGCCATCAGTGAAGAGACAACAAAACGCCTCCCGCTTTAATTGTGCTCATTGTTCACCTCCCACAAGCACAGAACAGTGAGGCCTCACAGGGCAGATTTAGCACAAGGCAAGGAGTCAGCTCAGAATGTGGAAGGGAAAAAAAAAGCTCTCCCAGTGCTCCTGGAGCGATACTCCCACAACAACCACCAGCTTTCCATACCAGGAAGGGCATTTCAGGTGGATTTAGGAGGAATCAAAGCCAGAACAGGTAGAGACTTACAGTGTGTCCACGGGGACATCAGAGGCCAGGCACTGGCTCGCCCAGCGGATCAGGAAGTAGGAGAGCAGCAGGGGAGAGGTGCGGTGCAGTAGGTCCTGCTGGGACTGGAAGAGCTGTCCCCCTCCCAAAACCATCTGCAAGGAAAGCACAGTTCAGCTTCACACTCAAAGCTATCAGTGAGGTTTGTGTCAGGCCCAGCTCATCCCTCCTGCGAACACCAGGGTGGTCAAGAGCTCAGCAGGGAACTCAGCCCACCCAGGTGACGAGTAGGACTCTTGTCCCATATCCCCGGCAGTGAAGTGTTCAGGGCCAGGTTGGATGGGGCTTGGAGCAACCTCATCTAATGGAAAATGTCCCTGCCCGTGTCAGAGGGCTGAAACTAGTCAGTCTTTAAGGTCCCTTGCAACCCAAAGCATTCCAGGATTCTTCTCCCTGAGAGTGTAATCATGGCTTTGCTGCATAGACCATCTCAGGGTCTCCATAAGCTCCAGCCCAGAGCAGGAGTCACGGGAGAAAAAACAATCCAAGCATTTGAAGGATACAGGTGCGTCAAGGTGGGAAAGCAGGTCAGGTGCCTCATGGTCAGGGAGAGCTCAGCTCCAGAGGGCACCTTGCAATACACCTTAAATGTTACTAGGACAACCTTATCCCGGAAAAAGAGATTTATTTTCAACCAAGTAATGTTTCTAAGTAAACAATATGGTTTCAAACAAGGCTGTCCTTGTCTGGGGACTTGTTCCACAACCCTGAGCCCATCCAGACCAGCAGCACTGTCCCTCATGTGGCCTCACGCCTGATGGGACAGACTCAAACCACCCCATCTCACCACTCCAAACACAGCTGCCATCGAGGGGATTGTTTGCTCCGGCTGGAGCGGCTTCCAAGGGACTGAAGCTGCAGGAGGTTGGAATCCATGCCTTCCTCCCACAAATGAAGCTTTACTTCCTGGATGCTCATAGCTGAACAAAGGGAATTACGGTTTCTTAGGCCGACAAAAGCAGCTAGAGGAGAAAGCAGGACTTGCCCAAGCCTCAGGCTATTCCAACCTTGTAGGATGAGACAGAGCTCAGCCTGGCACCAGCAGAACCCCAGATTCCCAAGTTCCAGGAGCATGGCAGCAGCTCCAAAGGCTGTACTCACAGGATCTCTGAGGCGCAGCAGGAGCTGCTGGAGGATGAGCAGGTCCCTGCAGATGAGGAAGCGGATGGTGGAGATCTTGCCCACCCCCCCGCACACCACGTGGGCCGCGGTGCCGCTGCCAAACAGCTGGGACAGGTTCATCCGCAGCGCCAGGTGTGGAGCTGCAAGGGAAAATCACCCAGGTGAGGGCAGCAACCGGACAGGCAAGAACAATCCCAGGATAAGGGCCCTTCCTGGCATTTCCCAAAAGCTGGTCAAGGGCTTTAACCTCTTTCCATATCAGCATCTGTCTCGTAGTCCATCTCTCGGATGAGCAATCCAATGGCGTGGATGGGGTTTCTGATCTCCTGCAATTTGCTGTGGATATCCTCCATCACGTTTTCACTGCAAAATCCAAAAACACTCTTGTCATCATTATCAGCAACATGAGATTCCAACTGAAGAGCGCTCCCTTACGCTCCCTTCCAGAGAGGATCAGTACCTGATCAGCCTGGACATTCCTAATGGGAATCCTTGGCTGGCTTGGAGTTTTATTACAGTGCCTGCAGGGACCAGTCTATTTATTCCACTCCCCCAGGCTACCAGGAAATAAGAGCCAGATAGTTGGCATTCCACAAGGGAACGATTTCAAGTTAGCACAGGAACCACAGGGCTTGACCAAGGCTCTGACCTCTCCCTACTGTCTCCAGGCATTTCTTTCCACACCTAGCAGGAACTTGTCCCTCTCCTGTTCTTTACATCACCTGAGAATCACCAAAACTTATTTTATGGAGAGGTTCTGGCTGGAAGATCTTGCTAACACAACAAAGCACACTCCTCACCCCTGAAAAAGTCACCTGCAGCACAGGGAGAGGAGCCCACACATCTCAAACACCCTTGAATGTCAAGCAAGGACTGCTCTGGGCAATCCCAGCTCAGCCATCCTGAGAAGCTTCTGGAAAAGACATCTCCTTACGTGTCATTAGCTATCAAGTCCTCCAGGATCTGCTCTGCAGCCTTTTCTGGAGGCTGGAGGCGGGAGCAAGCCATTTCCATGATGAATGCCATTTCCATGGAAATTGATTCTCCGATCAGGCGAAGGCACTGGACAAGACAGACAACATCACGAGACATCTCCAAATCTGCAATGAAAGAATCTAACTGTGTATTTCCCAAGAGATTTCCAAGGGAAAGTGGGAAGACCATGCAAAAACTGGTTAGTTCAGCGTCTATCACCAGTAACAGCACACTGGTCCCAGTTCCCAGTGACAAACCCTTCCCCACTAACACTAAGGCTGAATTAAAGCTCAGAAGTTGACAAGGGAAAGATCTGGCCTTTTTTATTTGGAAAATAAAAAAATGATGCAACAATAAAACAATGAAATTCCCTCCAAGGGATTTTTTTCCAGCCACAGGTTGAAAGGAAATAATGAATGCAAAAAAACATCCCAGAATAAATGGCTCAGATCAGTTCTGCAATCCTTTATGGGTGAGTTTTTAAATTAAATCCCAGTTTTTGAGGCTATGACTGTTTAAAACACCCAGGGCAGGAACTTCTGGGGCTCCAAAGCCCAGCCCAGGCCTCCAGCTTTCCTTCCCTCAGCTCCATAAAAAGCTCAACCAAACGAATGATGATCCTGCTTTATAAAAATATATAAAAATCACTCAAGCATGAAAGTGGAGCTTAGGTAACATTTTCCATTGCCTTTTTCCTAGTGAACCAGCATTCCAGGGCCGGCAAAGCACAGAGGGCACTGTGATGACAGTATTAATGACAGGTTTTCCATGCCCTGGCATTTACTTTCTGGAGACAAGGAAAAGTACAGACCCTCTCCAGAGCTGATGTGAAAACATTTCATAAATCCTGGAATGGTTTGAGCTGGAAGGGACCTTAAAGCTCATCCAGTTCTACTCCTCTACCATGAGCAGGGACACCTTCCACTAGACCAGGCTGCTCCAAACCCCGTCCAACCTGGCCTTGGACACTTCCAGGGATGAGGCAGCCACAGCTTCTCTGGACAGCCAGTGCCAGGACCTCACCACCCTCACAGGGAATAATTTGTCCCAACCCAAACCATTCCATGATTTCATGATTCTGCTTGCAGCCTTGACACCATTTTCTAATTCCTGGTGCACACAGAATGGCAAGTGTCACAAAATAAATCTCCCTATAAATCCAAAATAAAACTATCTTCACGCAACTATGGACCTGGAGCCCTTCAAGAGATATCTCTGGCAACTCCCACATCCCTGACATAAGGAAAAAAACTCTGTGTCTCCTCACCTTCAAAGATGGCAGCATCATCCTCAGTCAGCAGGTGCTCATTGGAGAGGAGATAGAGATGATCCACCAAGGAGCAGGGCACAAGGAAGGACATGGAGCCCTGGAAGGTGAGGAGACAGTCCTTGAACTTCCCAAATCCTCTGGAGGAACTTCTCCAGGGAATCTCACCACCACCCAGCCTCACCTTCTTCAGCAGGCACACCATGCTGGTGTAGGGGTTCAGGTGCAAGGCCAGAGGCCGGGAAAGAGCTTCCTGGTACTGAAGGCAGCAGGCATAGAACTTGGACCAGAATTCCACCTGCAGCTGCCAAAACTCCTCTGGGGAGCACTCATATTCCGTCACGCTGCCCTGGAACTAGTGGGAGCAAAACAAGAGGATCAGGAATAGCAGAGTAAAATAAGGAGAAACAGGATAAAATGAGGGAAATTCAGATCTAAAAGGACATCAGGATCTTTCAGGTAGGTCCCCTAATAATTATTATTTGTATTCTTTGGAAAATAATCTCTGCATTTTGGGTTCTCTTCCAAAATCACAAACAACAGCTCTGCTTGGTGGGTGACCAAAGTGCACCAAGGAAGCAGAGACAGAACACCCAGAAAGACTCCAAAAAAATCAAGAGGGAACGGAAAATCAAGGCAGGAAGGATGAAGATTTATACTTCTTAAAAAGTCACATGATTCCTTTTGGAGAAATAAAGGATAAACCGAGGCCTGGGGTCACTTTGCACCTAATTTACCTTCACTGAACAACCAAGACATTGCGTACAACAAAATGTCCCAGGAGAAAAGTCCATCTCACCTCACTTTCCACGGCTAAGGTGACCTCTTTCCTTAACTCATCCCACGTCAGATCCATGTGCCTCTCAGTTCCTTGAGAAAAGATCTGCAAAGCAGCACAGAAAACTTGAATTTCAAAGCAAAATAAAAGTCTCCCTGAGGGTTCAAGCAGCACTGCATGAGGTAAAGCAGCAGGAGAGCCCCAGCCAGCGCTTTGTGTGATGGAAGTGTTAAAAAAAGGTCTGGATGCTAAATTTGGGATACATGGACACACAGCAGGGTGGGATGAAAAGCTGTGTGAATGTGGTACTTAGGGAAATGGATTAGGGGTGGCCTTGTCAGCACTGGAGAAATGGTTGGACTATATGATTGCTAAGGGCTTTTCCAACCTTAATAATTCCATGATTCCATAACATATCCTTACAAACAGCACCACGGGGGGCTGAGTCTCCATTCACGTGGCTACAGCAGCAGGAACGAAAAACAAGCTCAGCAACTTGCTGTGCTACTGAAGGTGGAAAAAAGCAATCTGGAAACCATGTTCCACCTCCAGCTATTGCCTCTCACTGGTTGCAGCACAGCCCAACAGCCACTAACTTCCTTCAGGGACTCGCAATGGAAACTGATGCCTGCCAAGAGCTCCAAGGAATCCTGTTGCCTCACACCTAAACAGCCAGGAAGAAGAACTGGAAGAGAGAGCATCCCAAATTCCTTCTCACTAACCTGCAAAGCCTTCTGGATAGCTGCATTAGAGAACCGGCCCGGCATGAAGAGATATTCCAAGTAGGTTTCCTGCAACAAATATCATAATTTAAGGAAATTCATCAGAAAAGCACTTAAGATGCTGCTTCTGATCTTTCCTCCTATTCTCAACCTCATCTCCTGGATGTGTGTTTTTATCCACACCCTGCTCCAGCCTGGGAACAAAAACTGTATCCTCCAGACCTTGCTTCTTCTTGTTTTTTCTCCTGACTGACCTCGTTGGTTTTTGGTGCAGTTTTTACAGTTGGCTCACCCTGGGGTCCTGATCATGTCGGACCGTCACCTCCTCCTCAGGCAGTGGCTGCACAAACACCTGGTTCCACTGGCCTGCGACATTCCTGGAAGGAAACAAACCCAGGATCAGCTTTGCATCCACCTGAACCAAAGCTGTGCCTTTCACCAGCAAAACCAGCCCTCTGGGTCTGGAAACTGGAGGTGTGACAAAGGACAGGTTTTAGTAGGAGAGGTTAATGGTGGCATTCCCAACACTCAGCTATGGAACAGGGTGGAATTCTTCACTTAATGTTCTTCCCATCCCATGAGCTCCCAAGGAACTCTCAGACTGACCAGTATCTTTTCCTCCCTACATTTACAGACTCAGAGCATTTTCCACTCACTGTTTAACTCCCTGGCTCTGCACCAACCTGCCCTCTGAGCTTTATATTCAGGGACGATCCTTTCCCATCACCATCTCCTCAAAACACAACTGTTCCTGGAAGGGACCAGCTGGTTGTTTTGAAGGAGCTGTTGGGGAAGCACAACCCTCCCTCTGCCTCTCTCAAACACCACTTCCAGCAATCCTGCTGCCTGGATTTTTACATTTTTCACATTACTGTAGCTTGATTATAAATCTCGAAGTAGAGGAGCTCCATCAAGGTTTTAAGGAGCTGCTCCTGCAGTTATCACAGCAATCTAGCTACAAAACTCACTGCTCAAAGTTGATGTATTTCACAACAGTTTGGTTCTCCTCGTTGTGCCACAGTGCCCAGATCTCAGCTGAGGTTAAGGCAAAGTCAACCAGAGTCTCCTAGGAAAGAGGGAAAGAGCAAATTTCCTTTCTTACTCTAAAACATAAATGCAGCAGAAAGAGAGAGGTGTGTACTTAACACCAGCAAAACATTGCCTTGTGTCATTTAACAGGCTTTGGGAATTGCTCAGCCTGGAAAGAGAAGGCTTTGAGGTGACCTAATTGCCCCTTCCAATACCTGAAGGAAACTTACAAGAATAAGTGAGAGAGCTTGGAGTGACAGAACAAGGGGTAGTAGCTCTGAACTGGAAAAGGGGAGATTTACAAGGCATATTAGGAAGAAATTCTTCTCTGTGAGGGTGGTGAGGCCCTGGCAAAGGTTGCCCAGAGAAACTGTGGCTGCCTCATCCCTGAAAGTGTCCAAGGTCAGGCTGGACGGGGCTTGGAACAACATGGTCTAATGGGAGGTGTCCGTGGCAGGGAGTTGGAATGAGATGTGCCTTAAGGACCCTTCCAGCCCAAACCATTCCATGATTTTATGATATAAATCCCAAAGTCCAGGCCTCTCCCTCATGGGGGCTGGGCCCCAGCTCTCACCTGTGAGGAGAACAGGGAGGAGATGTGGTCAAGGCTGTAGCGGTTGCTCTCAGTGCTCACCAGCTGGAAGACACAAAACTACAAACACAACTCATAAATCATTCTTGAAGGACTAAACCAGCACATCCCAGGGAATGTCATCACTCCTGCCACTTTCCCCACCTGGTCCTACAGGGAACACAGCCCTGAGAGCAGGAGGGGGTGAGCTGAGCACATCACTGGGCACTCTGTACCATGTACTGACATCCTGGTTTCACCCTTCTCCCCAAGGACAGTCATTCCTGCCTGGACCTGAAGGATTTCCAACCCTTTCCAAAGACTAAACTGGAAAAACTCTAATACCACCACTCCTGCAACTGCTGGTGACCACAAAATGTGGGAAAGAAACTAAGGTGGGAGAGCTCCAAATCCTCAGCTCTGTGTGTCCTTCCCAGAGAAGAGCACTAGTGGATAGCAAGAGTCACACTATTTGCTCCTGCTCCACGTGGGAATTCCCTGGAGAACAGGATAAGCTGTCCAACAGATGAGCCTGGTCTATGCTGTCATTCCCCTTCTGCTAAATTTATCCTTCTCCATTGGTTGTAGATGCTCCCAGGAGCCCAGCATAAGCACGCCATCAGTATTTCTAGGCTTTTAGCTCCTTTTGAACCTTTCCTTTTTCCCACGGCACATTCATGCTTCTGGAGCAGGAGGTGAAAAAGTGAACGAGCCCTCACGGATCAGCTTAGTCACATATGGAATTCCACTCCCAGGCCTCAGGCACTCGTATCCCAGTGTTATGAAGGGAAAAATGTTTATTTAGAAAGCATTGATCCCTCCAGAGGGTCACACATGAAACTTTTCCCTATTTCTTGCCTTCCAGACCCAAATCCCAGGGCAACAGAGCCTAAAGAATGGGGAAGTGCTGTGGCTCCCTACCTGCCCTCGCTTGGGTGCATGCATGTAGACTCCCAGGTAGAGGCCCAGGGACTGGGAGAAGGCCAGGCGCAGGCGGTGCCCGGTGCCGGCTGCAAGCCGCAGGTCCCTGCTGACTGGCATGAACTCCAGCAGATCTGCAACCATCAGGCACATCTGATCCTGCAAACAGGAAAAGTGTCAGGAAAGCTGCATAGCAAAGACTCAGGGCAGAGAAACTGCGCTTCTCCCTTCTCCTCCTTCCCCTTCTAGCCAAAATCTGCCCAGACCTTCCCATGAAGGATGTGAATTAAGCCTCCATACGTGTACCTTGGCTTCTCCCACTTCACCTGTGCCCTCTTCCCATCACATGGGCTGCCAGAGCCCAGGCATGTAGGATAAAGATTCCCCTCCCTCCCACGACACATTCCAGTGCTGCTGAGCCGTGAAAGCGCCGTGCTGCTCCATTAGCCCCGGCACTCAATATCTGGAGCAAGAGGCTTTTATTAACTTCTTGTTGACAAAGACACTTTTATTACTGCTGAAAGCAGGAGAAAATCCATTTGGGATGGCTCCTTGGGCCTCAAAGCGCTCCTGCCTGCCTTCCCAAATGCTCCAGTAGGTCTAGAAATAGCCTTTATTCCAGAAACGAGGCTGGGGAGGAAACAACTCGTTTCTCAAACACTGCTTCAAAAACACACCGTGACTATTCTCACATACTGTCCCAAATCCCAGCATGGAAAAGCCATAGCAACAATTTAACAGGAGGCAAATCAGTGCGAAGCACTTATCCATCACTTCTTGAGCCTCACTTTGTTACCCCAAACCCAGGCTTTGCTCACCTTGTAGGACCACATCCGGAGTTTGTGGTCCTGGCAGAGGGCAAAGAGGAAGGCGTCGTGATCCAGGCAGTGCACAGAGAGGCTGATGGGCAGATCTGACGGGCCACCATCACCTCTGGAAAACCAAACTTGATATCAACAGCTTAAAAGAAAATTCCCCACCCCTGGAAGTGTCCAAGGCCATGCTGGACAAGGCTTGAAGCAAGCTGGTCTAGTGAAAGGTGTGCCTGCCCATGGCAGGGGCAGCATTGAATAAGTTTTAAAGTCCCTTCCAACGCAAACCATTCCAGGATTCTATGAATCTAAAATCAAGGCAGGTGCACAGATCAGAGGCATCAGTTTCACTCTTGTGGATTTAAATCCAAATAAACCAGTGGGGTGAGACCAGAAGAACGGAACATTTTGGTATCCATGAAGAAGATTTAGCTGCACCAGTAATACACAAGCATGGACCTGAGCAGCCGCCAGCATGGATCCTGCCAGCCACAGGCAACACCCCTCCCATTTTCAAGGAAAAGGCCCTCGGATTTGGCTGTGCACTCTAAGCCACCCTTACAATCCCAGCCCTGAAGATCCCAATCCACCACAGAGCATCTGTGTGATCCCCTCGTAACCTCTGTCTGTCAGAAACGCGCCTGACACCTCACCACAAGGGCAGCATAATCCCTAATCCATGCTGGCTGCCAGCCACATCCTGGACAAATCCTTGGAGGCCAATTACTAGAGAGAACATATTCACAGACATACGGAACCAGCAGGACCCCATTAATCCAGCATTCTACTCCCAACTTCCGTACTCTGATAGCTCCTGTGACCCAGTTAACTCTTTTGGGCAGGGTATTTATAGGCATCTGTGTGACTCAAGCTGAAAATTCCAGATGAGGGGATGCAAAAGCCAAAATTAGCTCCATTTATCCATCTCCAGACACTTACCTGATGGCAGTTGGCATCCAGCCGGTGAGGAAACGCTGCACTACTGAGCTCTGCTTCAGTTCCACAATGGAAATGCTTCCTTTGGAAACAAAAGGGACATCAAAAATTAAAACTAAATGGAATTCTAAGCTGGGAGAGGTGGTTTAGTTCCCAATCCTTACCTGGAACATCGGGAGGAGGCAGCTTAAGGACAAAGATCCCTCCTGAGGCAGAGGGAAGGGCAAAGAGAGCCTCCCCCTCGCTGCTCAGCCAGGCTGCAGAGGCGACAGAGTTGGGAGCCAGCCCCGGCACGCTGGGAATCACGTAGTAATTGGAGGGATCTCTGATGTGGATTTTGCTGATATCTGTAAACACGGACTGTACTTGGCTCTCTGTTATCAGCTCCTGGGAGGAAAACAAGAGGGAAACAGCCTCAAGTTGTGCCAGGGAAGGTTTAGGTTGAATATTAGGGAAAAATCCTTCATAGAAAGAGTTATCAGGCATTTGGACAGGCTCCAGTGGTGAAGTTCCCATCCCATGTGGATGTGATACTTGGGGACATAGAAGAGCTTGTGTTAGACTCCATGATTCTAGAAGGCTTTTCTAGCCTCAGTGATTCCATGAAACAGCAACATATCCAAGGCACAGAAAAGAAACACCAGACACCCATGGAATGACAGCTGTGATGCTACTCCTTGATAAAAAGGATTTTACCAGTAAAAAATTTTGAGGACAGCTCACAGCAAACCACTGGTGGCAAATCCTGGGAAGAGCAGCTCTGCCACAGCACAGGGTCATCCCTTGGGTAAGCTCCCCAGAGCTCTAAAAGCATGAGAGAAGCTGTCCAAGAGAGAAGAGGGACCTGGCAAGAAGTAGAGGAAAATTCAAAGAAAATGGGGAGAATCATGGAATCCTGGAAGGGTTTTGGTTGGAAGGGATCTTAAAGATCACCCAGTTCCAGCCTACATCCACAGAGAAACGGTAATTGTGATATAAATCCCGTCTAGGATCCATCTTCCGATGAATGAAATACAGATTCCAACACAGCCAAAACCAGTCTACTGCCTCCTCAGCTGGGGGAAAAAACCACAGTCGAACTGGGAAGGGCTCTGGAAAAGCCAAGGCTCATTCCCAGCAGCAGCTCAACTCCAGTACCACCACAGTCCACATGACAAGGGCAGGACACAGGGCCAGTTCCCGAGCAAAACACGGCTGAATTCCCGAAAAAACCACTACTCCCTGTGGGTCAACTGCCCCGTCCCAAGCCCAGCCCGCGGCTGCCCTGCGGCACTCACGCTGCGGTAGAGCCGTGCGGGGTGCGGGAGCAGAAGGCGGTGCACGGTCTGGGCGGTGAGCAGCAGCACGACCAGGTGGCTCTGGAGCTCGCACAGGTGGACCCCGCCCGGCAGGAACGGGCAGCCCTGCACCCGCAGCCGCAGCGCGTTGTGCAGCAGCGGCACATCCAGGGACTCCTCCACCAGCTCCACAGTGTCCCCCGACGTGATCCTGAGGGGGGAGAAGGGAGCACGGTCTGAGGGGGTGGGGAGAGGTGAGGACGGTCTGAGAGGGGTGAGAACGAGGGAGAGATGAGGATGAGAAGGTCTGAAGAGAGTAAGGAAGCGGGATGAGGAGAGGTGAGAATGAGAGTCTGCGAGGGAATACGTGACAATGAGGAGAGTCTGAGGGGAGTGAGAAGGGTCTGAAAGGGATAAGAAGTGAGAATAAGGAGGGTCTGAGGGGGTTAGAAGGGACAGTCGAGGATGAGGATGGTCTGAGCGGGAGCAGGGTCTGAGGAGAGGTGAAGATGGGGATGGTTTGAGGGGATGATAAGTGGTAGATGAGGAGGGTCTGAGGGGGGCGAGGAGGGGAGAGGTGAGAATGAGGAGGGTC
>VWZF01002117.1:39297-57901 GCA_013396755.1 Sclerurus mexicanus
GCGGCCGGAGCCGGAGCGCCGAGGCCAACGCGGGGTCCGACAGCCCGAGCCCGGCGCCGGCGCGGCACGGCAGCGACGGGGCGCTGTGGGTGGCGGCCGAAGCCCCCCTGGGCCCCGGGCAGCGGGTGCTGGTGCTGGAGCGGCTGCCGGAGCCCCCCACGTACGTGCAGATCCGCTCGCCCACCACCCGCGAGAAGATCTGCCTGAAGGCGGTGGTGGAGCGCTGCAAAGCCTACCAGGCTTCCGAGGAGTACCGGCGGCGCTGCCCCGACCCCTCCGACACACCCGAGCCCCCTCGCCACGGCCTCGTCAGGGACCTCCGGCAGAAGTTTCAGACTCTCGACGCTGCCAGCTAGGGAGGGGGATGGGGAGAAGGGGCGTCCTGCAGACCGCCAGGGGAAGGAGCACCCCACGGACCCCCAGGGAAACGAGCACCCCATGGACCTTCAGGGGAAGGAGAACCTCATGGACTTCAACTTACCTGGAAGATGGGGCACCCCATTGCTCCCTAGGTTATTTGGCAGAATGTGCACTGTGGAGATCCCCAACTTGCCCAGGAGAAGGGGCACCCCATGGACACCTCCAGCCCTCCTGGAAGAAGGAGCATGCCCTGGACACCCAACTTGTCCAGGAGAAGGGGCACCCCATGGACTCCCAGCCTACCTGGAAGAAGGGGCACCCCATGGCCCTGCAGCCTGCAGGAAAATGGGCATCCTAAGGCCCCTCCAACCCATCTGACAGAGCACCCTGGGGACTCTCAACCTACCAGGAAGAAGGGGCACCCCATGAACCACAGGACTGGGGGGCCCCTGTGTCCCCTTGGTGTCCCCCAAGCCACCCTGGCACCCAGCACTGCACCCTGCTCACTTTCACATCTTTATTAGAAAAAAAAACCCAAACTGAACCCAAAGTTCCTCTCTGGTCGCCCACCCCCCCCAGGGTGACTCGGCCCGGCCACGGGGTGCAGGGGAGTCCCCCCCCCAGCTGGGGAGGGCAGGGGATGGGGGATACTGGAGAGGGGCCCCCATGGGCCAACACTCTTCGGTTGGTGCCCACGGGGGCGGGGGGGATCCCCCCTCTGCACCCGTGTGCTGCAGAGGGGGTTTATGGCTTTGGGGAGCACCCACACACCCCTCCATGTGGGTGCTGGGTGGGAGTCCATGCACACCTGTGCCGTGCGTGTGGAGGGGAGGCCGGGGGTGCACCTGCATGCAGGGACACACGTGTGCAGACGTGTGCATGCAGGGACACGTGAGGGCACAAAGGGCACACGCCTGGGGGGCACCTATGCTCACCTCCGCACAGGTGTGTGCCTGAAGCGTGTAAATGTATGTATATATATAAATACAAATATATATATATATATACACCTGTGCACACAGACACGTGTGCTCACAGGGGGGGGTTCCTGCCCACATGTGATCCCTCCCCCGTGCCCTCTAAACCTGGTGGCACCTGTACAGGTACCGCACATGTGTGTCCTTACACATGCATGGCCCCGCTGGCGTGACGTGGGGTGTCCCCATCCCGGGGGGGTTATTTCTTTTTTGGGAAGAAGCTGAAGCGTTTCTCCTTGTCCTTGCGGGGCAGAGGGGGCTCAGCTGGGGCCGGGGGCAGGGACAGGGGGAGGCTCTGTGTCTTCCCCCAGCTGCCCTGACACTCGGTGATGGCCGCACTCAGCCCCTGCAGCCAGGCCTGCAGCTCCTCCTGTGGGCATGGGGGTGGAACTCAGGGGGCACTCCCTTGGCCCCCCAGCACCTTTCTGGCCACTGCCGTGGCCCCCTGGGTGATACCATTTGCCCCATATCTTTCCCAGCCACCCATGTTCCCCTGGGCACTGCCAGCACCTCATTGTGTCCTCATGGCACTTCTTGCCACCCCTGTATCCCCTGAGCACCCGTGGTTGTCCCACGTCCCCCTAGCCACCCATGTCCCCTGTGCACTGCTACTACCCCCAGATGTCCCCCTGGGCATCACCAGCCACCCCGTGTCCCTCTGGTCACTGCTGGCCACAGCCATGTCCTCTGGGCACCACTGATGTTCCCCTCTGTCCTCTGGGAACAGCCAACCACTCTGTGTAACTCTGGACCTCTCTGGCCATCCCTGTGTCCCCTGGGCACCACTGGTCACTGCTGTTTACCATGTCCTCTAGCTGTCCCATGTCCCCCAGTGCACCACCAGACACCCAATGTCCCTCCAGTCTTCCCCTCACCTCATCCTTGCCGTGGAACAGCCACTCGCTGCCATTGCTGAGCCTGGGGACAGAGCACATACACCAGTGCCATGTGTGTCCACCGTGCCCCCCGTGCCACGCTGTGCCCTCACCTGAGCTTGAAGACGTGTTTCTTCTTCTTGTACCCAGTGGGGACCTCACAGCGAGCGTCACGCAGCCCCAGGGGCTCCTCACCCTGGCATGGCAGCCCCAGCGCACGGTTCTTGGCGTCCTTGAAGAAGGCGAGCTGGCCACCCCGCAGGACGCAGTACCGCGTGCTCCATGACCTGTGCCAGCACTGGGTCACCCTGGTGTCACCGTCCTGCCTGGGGACACCGCGGGCACCGCTGCCGCCGCTATGCCTACCGGTTGGATGCGCGCTTGGTGGCTGCCTCCAGGTCATGCTTGCGGCCGAGGTAGCCCTCCAGCTGGACGCTGCTGACACGGGCTGGC
This sequence comes from Sclerurus mexicanus, assembly GCA_013396755.1. Lineage (NCBI taxonomy): Eukaryota > Metazoa > Chordata > Aves > Passeriformes > Furnariidae > Sclerurus > Sclerurus mexicanus. The sequence goes on from VWZF01002117.1 coordinate 41,963, forward strand.
AGCGTGGCTGGCTCCTCTGGCTCTTCCCGTGGTGGCCGTGGGGTTGGTGACACTGGCTTCTCACCACCCGTTCTTGGTGCCAGCTGTTGCAAAGCAACAGCATGGTTATGCCATGCTGTCACTGCCACCAGAGGACATGCGGGGAGGTGTTGTCCCCTCCCTGGTGGCACCGTGCACATGGGTCACTGTCACCAGTGGGTCATGGTCCTTAAGCTGATGGCCTGGGGGTGGGTCAACCTCAGGTCTCAGATGACCCACCAGCTCTGCTATGTGGGAACTGGTGGCTAGTGGGAGGACCCCAGTGAGCACCTGGAACATGGTCCAGCCCTGTGATACTCAGTGCAGTGTCAGTGACCCCACCAGCTCCAATATTCAGGAACTAGTGTCTACTGGGAGGACCCCAGTGAGCGGCTGGGACATGGTCCAACTCTAGGATCCCCAGATCTCAGTGACAGTGACCTCACCAGCTCCAGTGTGTGGGAACTTTTGGCTACAGGGAAGACCCCAGCAAGCAGCAAGGGCCTTCAGCACAGTGCCAGTGAAGCCACCAACTCCAGTGCACACATGAACTGGTGGCTACTAGGAGGATCTTGGTGAGCAGCTGGAACATGGTCCAGCCCTGGAACGCCCAGCTCTTGGTGCCAGTGGTGTCCCAGACTTGGGGTGATGAGGTTGAGCTGAGCCAGGTGAGCAGTCCTGGAAGCCACCTTAGTGTTGTCACCAACCCAGGGCTTTGGGGACAGTGGGAGATCCGGTCAGGGGCCCTGGTGCCCAGTAGAAGGGACATCCATCCAGCTGTGTGCCATGGGAGGGGCTCAGCCAGGGTCCCTCTCCCCAAGGAGCCAGGAGATGCTTATGTCCCCAAGCAGGCAGAAATGATCTTGGCCTCAAGCAGGTACTCAGGGGTCTTATCCCCAGGCAGGTACATGTGATCTTGTCCCCAAGAAGGAAGGAGATGCCCATGTCCCCAAGCAGATGGGGATCCTGTCTCTGGCAGGTAAAAGTATCCATGTTCCTGAGCAGGCAGAGAGGACCCCAAGGAGCCAGAAGACTCCAAAGTCCCCAAGAAGGCAGAGCAGGACCCTGTCCCCATAGAGCCAGAAGATGCCTGTGTCCCTGAGCAGGCAGAGGGGGGCTCCTGTCCGCAAGCAGATGAAAGTGACCATGTCTCCAAGCAGGCAGAGCAAGACCCTGTACCCAGATGCCTGTGTCCCTTGGCAGGCAGAAATGATACTGTCCCTGAGGAGATTCTCAGGGATCCTGCTCCAGTTAGGGGAAAGTGATCTTGTCCCCAAGGATCCAGAAGATGCCCATGTCCCTGAGCAGGCTGGCAGTAGGCAGAGGGGGCTCCTGTCCCCAAGCAGATGAAAGTGGTCGTATTCCCAAGCAGGCAGAGCAACACCCTGTCCCTGAGGAGCCAGAAGATCCCCATGTCCCTGAGCAGGCACAAATGATCTTGTCCCCATGTAGGTACTCAAGGATCCTATCCCCAGGTAGGGGAAAATGTTCTTGTCCCCCAGAAGCCAGCAGACACCCGTGTCCCGAAGCAGGCAGAAGGAGTTCCTGTCCCCAAGCAGGCAGAGCCACCAGAAAGCCATCATGTTCCCACATAGAGCAGGGAGGAGGAGCAGAGAGGCTGGCAGTAGGCACAAGGGGGCTGGCACAGGGGTTGATAGTGTCCTGAGGGGGCCAATACCCTGTGGGGTGATGATGCCTTGCAGGGTGACAATGCTGTGGGGGGTAACAATGCCCCACAGAGCGCTGATGCCTTGTAGGGTGACAATGTCCCACAGGGTGACAGTACCCCAGAGGGTGACAGTGCTCCATGGAGTGACCATGCCCCATACAGTGATGTTGTCTCTTGGGGTGATGATGCCCCGCAGGGTGCTGATGTCTCACAGGGTGATGATGTCCCACTTGATGACAATGCCCCCGGGGATGACAATGCCCCTTGGAGGGAGGATGCCTCACGAGGTGATGATGGGTGACACAGTGGCCAGGATCTGCCCCCTCCAGGGCAGACGGTCCAGCTCTGACTGCTGCGTTGATCCCAGCCATGCACATGCACCCATGGGTGCCACCCACCATGTCACCCCAGGAGCTGGGGCAAAGGACACCTGCAACACCCCTCTGCCCACCCAGCATTTTTTGAGTAATTTAGCATTTATTCAACTCAAGGCAAGGAAAAGGTGAGGGTTGAGAACGAAGGGAGGAGTCAGCACGACGTGGTCACGGGGGGGTGCCAGGAACTGTGGGACATGCAGGGAGATGGTTTTGGATGTCGGGGTAGGTAAAAGCTAAACTCAAGAACTGACCGGCTCTGGTCCATCGGTGGTGGGCAGTGAAGTGTCCTGTATGCTCATATCCTTCTTCTTCTCCTCCTCATCTTCTTCCTCCTCAGACCTGCACAGGTAAGAAGCCATTCAGCATCCCCATCCCAGATGTGATCCTGCAGGGATTTGGGGCTGGCTGCAGTTGTCCTGTCCCCGCCAAGGGATGAAAGCCCTGTCAGGGTGAGGCTTGACCTTCATGATGTTGAAGAGCATCAGATTGTTGCTTGGAAAAGGCAAATTGCTCAAAAGCCCCTTAACGCTAAAAGAACTTCTTAATGCTTTTTTAGAAGGATGTGAAAATGATGTCCCTAGTCACATGGAATGGTGGTGGCATCTCTTACCTGGCTTCCAGCTCCCCATCCAGATCCAGGTGGTAGTCAGGAGCTTTGGAGCGCGTTGTCCCATCCCACGCCATCCCCTCACGCAATGACCGCCCGCCCAGGAGCTCCAGCTGCCGAGGAAGTGGGGGAAAGTGTTAAGGGATGGTTGGGAAACTGAGGCAGGGCATGCAGAGGCCTCATCCCAAGCTTTCCTCACCGTTGTCAGCTTCCTGAGGGCAGCGATTCGCTCCTCCCAGGTGGCTGAGGACTTCTCAAAAGCCTCGTGTCGCTTCAGAAGTTTCTCCACCGCATCCACCGTCTGCCCATAGTCACTGCTGGCCAGGTAGGGCTCCTGCGCCATGAGCCATGACTCGGCCACTGAGGCATCACGGGAGAACTGGCAAACCTCCAGCACTGGGAGAGAAATGGACAGTGCTCAGCTCCTGGACCACCCACCCTGCCACTTCCTGGCACTGCCGTGCCCCTCCCCAGCACCCCTAGCACACTCACACAGCTGCAGCCGCTCCCAGCGCTGCTCCCACAGCTCCATCATGGCTTTCCTCTTGTCCACGAGCTCCATCAGCTTCACCTTGATCTGCAAGGGGAAGCTGTCAGGGGGTGGCCCTGGGGACACCATCCCCACCACCCCCCATTCCTGATTCCCTCACCTCTGGTGAGTCCTGGTGCTTGCGCTGCAGCAGCTTCTTGCCCAACTCGATGCAGGTGGTGAAGTTCTTGCTCCGAGCTTCCACCTCAGCCCTAATTCCCTGGTGGTATTTCATCAGCAGCTCCACTGAAGAAACATCCCTGGGGACAGAGGGGCGCTGGTGTTGGTGGTGCCATCCATGCTGTTCCCATCGCAGGTGCCCACTGGGCGCCTTCATACCTGGGTTTCTCCTGTGTCTCAATCTGCCGGACGGTGCTCTCCATCCAGGAGAGCAGATCCCGTGCCATGCTGAAGAAGCGGTGCTTGTCAGCTGTGTCCACAAGCCGTGCCCGGCGCCCGCTGCATGCCTCCAGCAGCTCCTGCAGCGCTCGGGCCACCTCCTGCTCCTGCTCCTGGATTCCGGCTGCCTTCTCCCCAGCGTAGGCGGTCTGCAGGCGCGCCGCTGTATCCCGAAACTGCTGCACCTGCACAGAAAATCATGGAATGATTCAAGTTGAAAGGCACCCTGAAGACCATCTAGATCTACCCTCCCACTGTGGGTAGGGACATCTTCCACTAGACCACGGGAAATGCTGAGTGCTGGCATCTGCAGTGCCAGGACAGGGCCTCACCTGTGCCTCCAGCAACTGGAGGTCCCTCTCGAAGGCGCTGTGCATGCGGTGGAAAGCCTCCACTGTGCCGGCGTCCTCACCCAGATCTTGGGGCAGCTCCTGGCGCCGGGTGGCGATGAGGGCCAGCAGCTCAGCACCGTCGTAGAAGTACTTGTGGAGGTCATGGGAGGCAGCAAGGAGCTGCATGCGGGTGTCGATCAGCTCCAGCAGGTCGGCCCAGCTCTCGTTCAGCCCATCCTTCCACTCGGCCATGGTGGCCGCCTCGATATGCCCCGCGTCGATGAGGTCCTCAATGGTCAGATTCACCCGGTCCACACGTTCCTGCCCCACGCTGCCTGTCTCCCGTGCAAACTCCCGAAACTTCTCCCGCAGGAGCTGCATGGAGGGGAGAGAAGAGTCAAGTTGCCCCCCACAAACCACCTGCTGGCACCGCCACGCTCACCCTGTGACCCTTACCGTGACATGGTCCAGGTCCTGCCCCATCTCCTGGGAGGAGGCGACCACATCACGCTCAGCAATCCACTGCTCCAGATCTTCCACCTCTCGCTTCAGCTGGAAGAGGTGGGACATGTTCTCCAGGCGCCGGCGGCGCTCCTCAGCCACCTCCTTCAGCCCCGCGTAGTGCTTGTCCACTTGGCCCTGCAGCCGGATGATCTGCTCCCTGCGCGGTCCCGGCACACAGACACCCAGTTCTCACCCAGGAAAAGATGTCCCCGATCCATCCGTGTTGACAACCAGGGGAGTTCGGGGGTGAAGGACCCACTTTGTGCTCCCCACATCTCTCTGCAACTACCTCCCTGCCCAACTGGAGCAGTCAACACTGTCAGAGCTCTAGGGAAACCCCCCACCCACACAGTACTGAGGGCATGGGACTACCCTGAGGGACAGGGGACATGTGGCAGTGGCACCTACCCCTCAGGGTGACCGGCAGAGAGCAGCTGCTGTGCCCTCCCTGCCAGCTCCTTGATGGTTTGTCCATAGTCCTCAATGGAGCGCAGCTGCTGGACATGTCTCTTCAGCATCACCAGGCCACTCTCCTCATCCTATGGTACGGAAGACACAGGTGCCCGTTGGCACCAGGCATGGTCAGAGGACAGGGACCAGGGTCCAGACCCAATGCCCGCCCTGTAGGGACATCCTGGCTCCATCTGATACTGTGGGGAGCAATGATGAGCTCAGTGGGGCATAGCATGGCATGGATGGTGTGTAACGGCATGGGAATGGCACAGAGATGTATGACACACCACATTATGTCCTGTTAGATGTGGACGACATCCAATAGCACAGCATGGCATGGCCTAGGTTGACATCAGTATCTCAGCGTGGAATGACATGACACAACACAGACCATGACATGGGGCACCACACAGAACCACTCCTCACCTTTGGCTTCTCCTCAGCTCCCATGAAGAGCTCCTGCTCGCTGATCCAGGCCTCAGCCTCGCTGGCATCCAGGTAGTACTGTTGGGCCTCTCCAGCCTCCTGCAAGCGTCGGTGCCGGGTGGCCACCTCCTCCTGCAGCGTCTCCCACAGTGCCCGCAGCTCCTGTGCTCGTGCCGCCAGCTCTGGGCCTGGATCCTCACTGCTCCCCACGGCCTCTCCCCGGCTCAGCACCTCGCCCAGGCGAGGGGCATGGCCTGCCAGCTCCTTCTGCAGTGTCTGCCGGGGGGCAGGAGGTCACAATGAGGGTCACCCATGGGATGGGTGATCCCAAGGGATCAGTTGGTGTTGCCATGGTGTCTGGACTCACCTCGTTTCTCTTGGTCAGGCGCTGTACGCTTGGTAGGTCAGTGCCGTGATCCGTCGACCTCACCAGGGACAGCCGCTCTTGCACCCACAGCTGGGGGAAAGAGCACCCACTGAGTCTCCCGCAGCATCCATGGGTGTCCCATGCACCCCGGACCCTGCTGTGGTGAGGACACTCACCGTCTCATCCTCCAGATCCCGTCCCAGCTGGTACATGGCCTTGGCAGTCTCCAGCTCCTTTCTCTTCCTCTCCAGTGGTTCCAGCAGCTCGAGGACTCGCTGCCGGAGCATCTGCTCCTGCCCAGTGGCATCAGGCATGTCCCCAGCACCAGGGGTGCCCTGCCACCCCAGTTCCTCCACCTCCTTCATCCACATTCCCACTTGTTCTTCCAGTCTCTAGTGGGATAAATCCATGTGAGCTGGGGGTCAGAACCAAGCTGGAGACTCCCAGCCCCATTTGGGAAAAAAACGCATCACCTCGGATCCCCTGCCCCTTCCCAAAGGAATAAGTGAAGTGCCACCACTCACCATCAACCTTTTCAGCAGCAGGTTGGTGGCAGTGAGATCCTGGACCTTCTCAGCAGCACGCAGCTCCTCCTGTGCCCGCCCCAGCCACCTCTCCAGCTCTGCATAGCTCTGGGCGTACAGCACTGAGCGCTCGGCCTCAAACAGCTGCCGGCCCTTCTCCTCAGCAGCGCCACGCAGCCCGTCCCAGTGCTGGCGTAGCTCCTCCAGTCGCCGTGTCACCACCGCGCTGTACTGTGGCTTGCGAGTGGCCAGCTGTGTCCCCTCCTGCAGCAACAATAGAGAGGCTGGTGGCCACCACAGCACAAGGACATCCCACCCACGCTACAGGCTGAGAGCCTTCCAGAATCATGGAATCATTAGGATTGGAAGAGACCTTTAAGACCACAGAGTCCAACTGTTTCCCCAGCAATGCCAAGGCCACCATATCCCCAAGTGCCACATCCACATGGCTTTTAAATCCCTCCAGGGATGGGGATTCCACCACTGCCCTAGGCAGCCTGTGCCAGGGCTGGACAGCCCTTTTCATGAAGGAATTTTCTCTGATATCCAACCTGAACCTCCCCTGGTGCAGCTTGAGGCAGTTTCCTCTTGTCCTGTCCTTTGTTCCCTGGGAGCAGAACCTGACCCCCACCTGGCTCCACCCTCCTGTCAGGGAGTTGTGGGGAATGAGAAGGTCCTCCCTGAGCCTCCATTTCTCCAGCCCCAGTTCCCTCAGCCATTCCTCATGCTCCAGACCCTTCCCCAGCTCCACTGCCCCTCTCCAGTCACAGTGCCAGCACCTACCGCCTCGATCTTCTCCAGCCAGCTTTGGTTGGGTGCCAGCTCAGCCATGAATGCCTGGTGCTTCTGCCACTTGCTGTGGAGACCACGGGCTTCTCCGTAGGAGACATCCTGAGCCATCAGCATCTTCTCCTCCACCCAAGCATCAAACTGCAGGGAAGGGTTGTCAGGACTTGGCTGGTGGGGACCCCCTGGGGGTGCCACTGGCCATGCCATATTCCTACCTCCCGGCAGCTCTGCAGGAAGGTCTGCAGGTCGTGGTTGTCCTGTAGCAAACCAGCTGCCTCCTCCACCTTGGCCATGACGGCTCCATGCCTGGAAGGGGACCATGGATGGGCCACGTCAGCCCCACTGCCTCCACACTGCCCATGCACTGCCCACCCACCTGCTGGCCCTGAGCTGGACTCACCGCTCCTGGAGAGCCTGGCACTTTTCAGAGATCTTCTCGGCAAAGATGTTCCCCTCACCCACCAGCTTGGTGCCACCAGCCACTGCCTCAGGGACCTTCTCAGCGCTTCTTTCCACGTTGGCACGGAAGTCCTGGAAGCGGCGCAGGGCAGCAGCCGAGCCCTCCAGCGTGGGGGGCAGCTCCAGGTGGGACAGCGTGTACTCCTGAGGGGCATGGTGATGGGTCAGTGCAGGGTTATCCCTTTTTGGGTGAGACAAGGAATCCCAAAGGACATTGCTTGGGCACCCACCTGGTTGGTGAGTAGGATCTCTGCCTGCTTGACATCGCGGAGGAACTCCTGGAAGTCGCGACACTGTGTGAGGAAGCGCTGCCGAGCCTCTGCCATCCTGCCCAGGGCGGCCCAGCCAGCCTCCACACCACCCAGGCGCTGCCGCAGCCCCTCATACTCAGGGTCCGTCTGTCCCCCCAGCACCCGCTCCCCCGCCTCCACCAAGGCAGCAAAGGCGCCCGCGTGCTCCTCGGCATCACACCGGGCTGCCTCGTGCCGCTGCAGCATCTCCTCTGCCTCCACCAATGAGGCTGGCACCTCGTCAGCAGCTGCCACAGCTTTCTGAGCACCAAAGAGCCATGCCTGGAAGTCATCCAGGTCTTGCAGGAAGTGCCGGAGCTGCCCGGCTTCCCCCAGGGATGCCGCCCGCTCTCCCAGGGCTGCCTGCAGCTCGTCCCAGGCGGACGTTGCCATTGCCAGCCGCTGGGCCACCGCGGGGGCCGACTCAGGCCGCTCCTCGGCCAGGCGCTCAGCTTGGGAGCGCAGGGCAGCCAGGCGGTCCTGGGCCACCTCCAGCTCCCGCTCGATGCCATAGAGCTTGCGCTGGGTGGCCAGGACGCCAGCCAGGTCACGGCCCAGGTCGGCTGTGGCCTCCACAGCCCGGGCTTTGCTCCTCAGCCATTGCTGGGTCTCCTCAGACTCCAGGTTGTAGTTAAGGAGTTGCAGTGCAGAGCCCACTGCCCGCTGCCGCTCCGACACCAGCTTCTGGAACCGGTCCCACCTGCGGGACAGAGGCAGGGGATGGTGGGAGACGTACCGCTGGTTGTCACCCACCAGCTCACCCCAGTGTCAACCAACAACTGTACCTCTCGTTGAGCTGCTGCCGGCACTGCCGGACCTGAGGGCTCCGGGGGTGCCCACTGGCCAGGAGCCCGTCTGCTGCCTGGTTGACCGCAGAGATTTGGGAAGCCACAGCGGCCATGTCCTGCTCCAGCCCGTCCAGCCTGCGGGGACAGCCGGGCTGAGAACGGGTGGCACCTCGGGACACGGCACGGCAGCACGGCCACGGCGGGGGCTCCTACCTGCGCTGCGCCACGTCCAGGTCCTCCAGCGCCTGCGGCACCTCCAGCTGCCCCAGCCAGGTCTCTTTGGAGCCCATCCAGAGATGGCAGGCGTCGCTCTCCCCGAAAACGGTGTAGAGGTCCAGAGCGTCCTGCAGCTGGCGGCCGCGGCGCTCGGCCAGCGCGGCCGCCTCGGCGAGCAGCGCCCGNTGGAGCTGCTCCTGCTCCTTGATCCAGCTCTCCGCCTCATCCAGCTCCCACAGGCAGGTCCAAAGGGAGCGGGATTGCTCCAGCAAGGCTCTCCTCCGTGCTGCCAGCACCTGCAGCTCCCGCCGGCACATCTCCAGGTGGCTCACGCGGTCCCGGATGACTTTGGGGTCGCAAGGACGGTAGCCTGGACAGGGATCAGGGTGGGCACCCATCAGCTCAGTGTCCTGCCTTCCTTTTGCCGTGCCGTGGATGCTGAGGTGTCTCAGCACACCTACCCTCGGCATCAGCAAAACGGAGGGCAGCTGCACTGATGGCCCGAGTCTTCTCTGCCTGTATGGCCATGTCAGCCTCCAACAGTCGGTGGGTCTGCAGCAGTTCCTCTGCTTCCAGAAGGTGCTTCCCAGATTCGGGAGATGCCAGTTGCACCTGCAAGAGTCGTCCACTGCCACCCAAAACTTTGCACCAGCACCCCAACATCTAATCTCCCTCCAATGGGGGGTCCCATCAACACCTGGTGGGACCAGGACACTTCACCCATGGTGACAGCCAACACCTGCAGCTCACCTTGACCTCATCCATCCAGTCAATGCAATGGAGCATCTCCTGGAAGAGGTGCTGCAAGGTGAGGTTCATCTCCAGGCGCTGGCGCCGGGCAGCCAGCAACTCCAGGAGCTGCTCCCAGAGCCGCAAGATGTTGTCCTTGCGCCCGTTGATGCGCTGGATGTCGTGGTAGCCCTCCAGCTCCAGCTCTCTGGCCACTGCCTCGATGGCCTGCACCCGCTCCCTGTAGGCAGCCGTGTCTGTCTCGATGGCCTCATGCTTCTTCTTGGCTGCCTCCACGGCCACCAGGTCCTGCCCAAAGTTGTCCTGCCCCAGCACAGAGCCCATGGTGAGGCTCCAGTAGGGCTCCCTGGGGTGGGAGTCACCGGTGTGGGGGTCCCTGGCCTCACCTGGGCCACCAGGCGCTGGTTCTCACTCAGCCAGGCCTCCCGCATGGCTGCTTTGCGGTCGAAGCGTCGTGCCAGCTGCTCCAGCTTCTCCTGACGGATCAGCTCATTGCGCAGTGCCAGCTCCCGCTCATGCTCTGCTTTCTCCAGCTGCTCCCAGGCCTGGGGAAAAGAAGCACCGGATAGGGTAGCACCCTGACCTGCCTTGGGAGGTGAACCTAATCTTTCTGAGGACCTGAACTCCTCGGGGATGAACCCAGTCTGCCCCATGAGAGGGATTCAACTTCCCCCAGGAGATGGGCCCAACCCACCCCTAAGAGATGGACCCAGGAGATGGCAGACCCAATTTGCCCTCTGGAGATGGACCTGACTTGACCCCAGGAGACAGACCCCAACTACCCCAGGAGATGGACCCCATACCCGGTTGATGTCGGAGACCAAACGCCCCTCGTGTGGGGTGTAGACACGCTGGTTGTTGGCTCTCATCCGTGACTGGATGGTGAAGAGTAGCACCTCCAGGTTGCCCTTCTCCTGAAACCTGCCCCAGAGAGAGCTCAGTGGCCACCCTTGTGTGCCCCACACCACCAGGTGAGCATGGGGAGGGTGAGGGACTCTTACTTAGGGGGCTTCTCCACAGTTCGGTAGGTGCTGAAGGCTTGCAGCTGGTGCTGTACCCCAGCCAGTGAGTTGGCGAAGCTGCGGCTGTTGAGAGAGGCGATGGTCTGCTCGATCCAGGTTAGCAGGTCAGACGCCAGCCCTCCATAGCCCTCGATCATCCGCTCCGTCTTCTTGGCGTGCTCAATGACCTGCAATGGCACTGAGGGTGAGCATGGGGGGATGGAATCCCAACAGAATCCTCCCGACCACCTCAATGCGATCCCTTACCTTGCCAAGGCGCCTTCCCTCCACTTCCAGCACCTTCATTTTGGAGAAGTAGTGGTAGAAGGCCACCACATAGGTGATGATGGACTTCTCGTCGGGGTTCTCCGTGAACACATCTGCCCAGCACACGTGAGAGGTGTCACTCCTGACCCAACCTCCACCCACCCCACAGGCTACCATAGCCTCTTGAGTTCTTCTCTGTGCCCACCCAGACCCTCCTTCCCTTCCATGGATTGGGAACCTCTCTGTATTCCGCAGAGCCTGGGAATGTCCCAGCAGAAACTGAGGCAGGAGAGTTGGCAGCACAGCCTCACCTTCAGGGTCAAGGAGTGGAGTGATGCCCAGGTGCCGCTCTGCCACGCTGAACGCGTGCTCCAGGTTGTGCCGGGCATTGGATTTGGTCAAGTTTTGGAAGTCAACCAGCTCAGGCCTGGGGATGGAGGGTGTAGAACAGCAGTGACACACCCATGGGACATCACTCAGTGCCACCACTACCCCGGTGCCCACTGCTGTGCCACCTACCTGTGCCTGTGGATGAGGGCATTGAAAGCCAGCCCGTCCTTCCAGCTCGAGGTGAAGTTGGTGACATTCACGTGGGGGTACCTGTGATAGGGACAGGGTGTCACTGTCACCCTCCAGACACTCTCAGACGCTGCATCAGTGTGAGGGTCCCACTGCCTACCCCGCTGTCTTCATCTGGCACCAAAGCAGCAGCGCATCCCGGGCAGAACGCGTCTCCTGACCCTCCTGCGTCTCCACAATGATGTCCTGGATCTGGGGGCAGAAGAACATCCCGTGGTTGAAACAGGAGCTTCATGGAGGATGATGACTCCCACTTGGAAATGAGGTGAAGAGCTCAGGGGTGCCCCAAGCCACCTATCCCCACCTGGAAGCGGAGGATGATGGTCCAGATAAGGCCAAGGACGAGGCGGTGGTTGCCGTCCACGATGTCGTGGGAGCCCATGTTCTCCAGGTGCACCCTCTGCTCCTTCAGGAACTGCAGTGCCTTGTCCACATTCTCCAGGCAGTGGATCCGCATCCGGCCCTTGGTGGGCTTGGGCTGGGGCACAACAGCACTCAGCACCTTCCCCTCCAGGTACCCCAAACCCTGCCCAGGCACACCCCCACGCCCATGCTGCCCCCCCAACCCTTGGCCAACACCAAGGTCAATGCCTTGGTGAAACAGCTGAGATGACATCGTAATGGCACGACTTGGCATGGCATGGGTCCCAAGGTCTCCAGCTGAGTGGGATTCCTACCAGAAGCTCTCCTGACAGCACCTCCAGCAGCTTGATGAGCACACGCCCGTCCCGGAGGTCCATGTAGAGGTCTGAGATGCGGCAGGTGACACGAGCCAGGTGTGAGTTCACCCACTTGGTAAAGGTTTTCTTCTGCACGGCCTCCCGCTCGTCTGCAAGGACAGTGGGCACCAGGTCACCGACAGCAGGGACAACCCTGGGAGACTGAGGGGACCGAGCACCCACCTGCCAGGGCTTTGATGCGGGAGCGCTCAAAGAGCCGCGCCGAGCTATTGTCGTTGTCCAGCTCATCGTCGGATGCATCCCAGCGGACATTGATGCGGCTGTACTGCTGCTGCAGCTCCAGCTGCTCGTAGTCGTTGGCCGAGGTCATGGTCCCAGTGTCCCCCGGCCCAGTGGCCGTCGGCTACTGGTGAGAGGCCCCTGGGGACAGTGGGACCGTGGGAATCAGTGCAGCAGTGGTGGCTCACCAGCCCTGCGGCACGTGGGGATTTGTGGCTCAGAGCTGCAGGATAAGCTGCTCAGAGGGATTTAGCCTCACCCCATCCAGGTGTTGGGGGGGCACCTGGTTGCTGCATGCTCCAGGACCCCCTGTGCCAAGCTATGCTGAGCCATGCTGATGGCTGTTTATGGTGCTGCATCCCCACCAAGGTCCCTCTTGCCTTTCTAGAACCCCAATCCAGGCCCCCAGAGATATCCTCCAATCCCTGTGTGCCTCCAGGGAAGAGGGTGCTGCTCACCCCCTTCCCAACCTTTCCACAACAGAGGGGCTTTGCTGGCACTGGTGGCAGAAAGTGGGTGACAGCTGCCAGCAGTGGGGGGGCCACTCACTCCCGGGGACATTTGAGACACAGATAGGACATGGCTGGTATCTAAAAATGCTTCTGAACAGCTGTCAGTGGCTGCTGAGGCCCCTGAGGGGTGCAAGGAGACGGGTTGGAGCTTCCTACACCCAGCAGCATACCCAGGATCCCCACGGCAACTCAGACCTGCATGGAGCCCTCAGCTGGGGGTGCTGGGGGGAACTCTGTTTGCCCAAAACTACTGGTGTCCCCCTGAGCTGTGACACCCCTAAATCCCTGGAACCCCCTGGGTCCCCTGGGTGGTGTTATCAGGGTGGCTGGGCTGGACCACACCCCAACTCTGCACCCTAATCGGGGCAGTGCAGGCAGGGCTTGGCTCAGGGCTGGTGGCACTGGCAGTGTGCAAGGACATGGAGGACAGTGCAGAAATGTGGACATGGCAGCAAGGGCATGTGGGAGCACGCCAGAATGTGCATGTGTGAGGAAAGGCTTGTAGAAGTGTGACAGACTGTGTATATAGGAGCAAGGATGTGCAGGACCATTCCAGAGTGTGCAAGAGTGAGCAAGGACACTTAGAAGCATGGCAGAGTGTGCACATGTGAGCCAGGACATGTAGAAACATGCCAGGGCATGTGAGAGTGTGCAGGTGTGAGCAAGGACATGCAGGAACATGCCAGACTGTGCCAGAGTGTGCATATGCCAGCAAAGGCAGGCAGGAGCACACCAGAGCATGTACATGTCAGCAAAGACATGTGAAAAAGTGCCAGAGCATGTGAAAGCATCCACTTGAGAGCAAGGACATGCAAGAACATGCCAGACCATGCAAGAGTGTGCACATATAACCAAGGATATGCAGGAACATGCCAGAGTATGCACATGTGAGCCAGGCCATGGGACACACGCAGCAGGCACATGAGTGCATGCAGGAACAGGCAGGAGGGCACCAGAGCCAGGCCTGCAGCCCCCCATGCTGTGGCTCCATGCCACTGCTGGAGCACCTGGCTCACCCTGGCAGGAAAGCCCTGTGGGAGCCCAAATGTGGGTATTTTCTCCCCAAAACTTCAGACACTGTCAGCGGGATGGGTATGCTGAGCTGTGTTAGGTCTCTGTGGGACACCTCGCTCCTGACTGTGTCCCTGACAACATGACAGCAGGGCCACGGCCGCAAGCATCCAGAGAGGAGAAAGAGGAGGAGGAGGAGGAGATGACGCCAAGGGGTGCCAGAGCAGGCCCATGGGAGTGTTCTGAGCGCGGGTGTTCACCCACCCTTTAAATCTCCCTCCGCCGCACCAGTGCCTTTCAAGCATCCCTCCCTGGCACAGCCACTCCGCCACCAGCACCCGCCACTCGGGAATTGACATTCCTCCTGCTCAGCGTGCGGAAAGCTGGGAATGCCGGCGTTCCCGGCCTCATCGCCAGCATCCTGCAGCCGCAGCCTGGGCAGCATCGCCTTCCCCGGCCAGCGGCTCGGCACGGTGAATCAGCACTTCCCAGCGAGGGGCTGGCACTGTGCCATCACCACAGTCCCCCCACTGGGCACAGGTGATGTCCCCACAGACCCCGAGGGCAGCCAGGGCAGTGGTTGGTTCCTGGCACCCATGATACCCTCAAACCCATTCCCTGGCTCATCTTGTGCCACCTCAGCATGCTGCCGGAAAACCCATTCCTGGTGCACAAGAACTCATCAGGATCCCCCAAAACACCCTAAAATGCTGCCCCATCACTGCCACCCACAGCCTGGCCTGTTCCCATCACTCTGCTTTGGCAAAACTCTTGGATTTGGCACCTCCACTATGTCCACAGGCAGCCACACTCTGGTTGGGAAGGGGCAGGAGCTGGGGGTCATCCCTCCAGCCCCCCAACAGCCTCCTGCCTGCCAGGCACAGAGCCAGGGCTGGGAGCAGATGGTCCCATTTGGCATGGCTGCACGCACAACATGGGGTGGTTGGACATGGCATGGCATGGCACGGCACGGCTCCTCCGGCCCCAGTGCCCTGCTCTGACCAGGGCTCTCCAGCCATGTTCTCACCCGCCAGGAGAATTTGGGCTTCCCCAGGGCCACATGCTGGCTGTGCCAGGACTGTCCCATGTCACCCAAGCCGGTGACACACACACGTGCTGACACTCCACAGACATTTTTGGCTATAAATAGGCCTCCCCTGCACACGGCGCCAGCAGAGTCCTGCTCCTTTCTTAGGAGCTGGCCCCTTGCACCCCAAAATCACCAGACAGTGCTGCAAAACCACACAATAGCTGTAAAATACTCTGTGGGGAGCTGTGCCGGCACCAAACAGGGTTTTCTGGGTCTTCTGTGCTTGCCACCCTCTTCCAAGGCCCCCCCAATCTCCTGATTCCAGGAGCTGGAGATTTATAAAAGGAAAAGCTGGGAAATCAGTCCTAGGGGACTCCCAGGTTTTTGGGGTTAGAGTAAGAGTTCCCCCAGCCCAACACCCACCCACAAGTGTCCTCCTGGCACTGGGATGAGGGGAGCCAAGGGCATGACACCCCAAAGACCCTTCCCAGTAACTCCAGTTTGCCCAGTTGCTAAAAAATGGGGGTACAAAGTGGGTTGGGTGATGTGTCCCACCAAGCCCCTCTGGACTCAGCTTGCCCACTGTGTCTTGACAGTGCTGGGAACATCCAGGACAGGTGTGGGGAACCCTTCAGCGGTTGGCACCCCAGGGGAGGTGTCCCCAGACTGTCCCCAGACTGTCCCTGGGGTGTCCCCAGAAAGTCACCGCCACTCGCCCGCCCCGTCCTTTCTGAAAGCAGCCCCGAGGGACATGGAGTGACAGCAGAGCTCCTACCGCTGGGCGAAAAGGGGGTTCAGGCCCCCCCGGAGTGCTCCTCACCCCCCTACCAAACTTTCCTTCGTGCCCACCGTCCCCCCGGTATCGCGCCCGGTGCTCGGTGCAGACCCCCCACCCGGTATCTCCGGGGCGGGACCGCCTCCCGGTGCCCCCCTCCACCGCGTTCCCGGGGAGCGGCGCCTCCGGCTGCCCCCCCGACCCTCCCCGTACGCCCCGGAGCGGCGCATCCCGGTGCCGCGGGTCTCACCTGCGCGGGGCGGCGGGCGGGCGAGCGGCGGCGGCGGCGGCGGGGCCGGTGCGGGAGC
>VWZF01002117.1:74528-92134 GCA_013396755.1 Sclerurus mexicanus
GTGTGGGAATCCCCAGGGAGGGTTGTGGCCCTGCTCTGTGCTGGGAGCAGGGCAGGGGTCGGGCTGTCCCTATCCCAGCTGCTCCCCATCCTCCTTGGGCAGCTCATCCCCAGGGACAGCCCCAGCTGGGCTCTGGCCGCTGTCCTCCTGGTCGCTGCCACCCTCAGAGTCAGTCTCGTCTGAGTTGTCCTCCTCCAGGTAGCGGTACCCACAGGATTTGTGGCGTGGGCGTGGCAGCCGGGGCAGCCGGTACTCCACATGCCGTGCCAGCTTCCGCTCCATCCACAGGTATGTCCCCACCGCCACCAGCAGCGTCAGCAGCAGGATGGACAGCTTGGCCTGTGGTACAGCAAATTTTGGGATCCAAAAAGCCTGGAATGTCCCAAAGTGGGTTGGGGTGCACCTGGGACTCACCTTCATGGGCAGCCCTGACCACAGGTAGACGGCAAAGATGGCCAGGGCCTGCCACCAGTGGTAGATGGTGAAGATGAAGTCTTGGCGCTCCTTGTTCTTGTACAATATTCCCAGGAGGACTGCGGCAGAGACTGGAATCAGCGTCCCCTTCCTGTGCTGTGTCCCCTTGGTGTGGGGGACAACGGCAGCAGGTCTGTCCCGCAGATCCAAGGAGTGGGAGCACAAGGTTGAAATGCAGGGGATTTGGGGAGAGGATGCATGGAGAAGTTGGAGGATTTGGGGACAGCCAAAGCTGCTTTTGGGACGAATGATGATGCTTTGGGGATAACAGAGAGGTTTTGGGGACTACCGAGGCTGTTCTGGTTTTTTTTCCCACCACTCACTGCTGATTCCAGTCTTGTTGAGGGCACTGCCCATGCCCCAGAGCGTGGCGATGCTGTAGAGTAGCGGCGCCTGTGCCATGTGCCGGGGCTCTGGCGCCCAGCAGAAGAGCATCACCAGAAGTCCAGCATGGATGATGGCTCCAGCCAGAAGCGGGATGTGTCGGCGCAGGCGTAGCATGCTCAGGGCCAGGCTGGAGCACGCCGAGGCAGAGAAGCCATAGGCCATGAGGAGATACGCCAACTTCTCCAGCCCCAGGGCGCACACGCCGTAGTTCTGCAGCAAGCACAGGCTCAGTGTCATCTGTCCCTGTTCTCTCACCTCCCACCCCATCCCAGAGCCTACCAGGGAGAATCCAGTGCAGACAAAGAGCACTTCAAAGCCACTGTAGATGAACAATGGCAAGAGGTGCTGCAGGCGATAGTCCCGCATGTGCTTGAAGGGCAACTGGAAGATGTTCCCCCAACCAATGCTGCGCATGTCGATCTCCTCCATGGGCCGATAAGCGGCGCCGCACAGTACCAGCACCTGTGGAGCACCCAAAGGTGAGGCACCACACTCGTTCAGCCCACACCTGTCCCCTCCTGCCCCGGCACTCACCACCAGCATGGCGAGGAAGGCGGCAGCCATCAATGCGCTCTCCACGATGATGAGGTTGACACTACGGGGGAGGCTCTGCAGCACCGTTTTGTTGAAGCCAGGCAGTGTACCGTGGCTCAGGGTCCCTGCCAGGGGGGCACGTGCTGCAGGTAATCCCAACCAGGGTGCTCCTGGTGCCACCCTGTACCCCCGTGCCCTTACCACAGTGTTTCACTGCGAAGAGCGTGTGGTTGAGTTGGTAGAGGTAGTTGTTGAGGAAGAAGACCATGGGCATCTGAGCGCAGACAAAGCTCAACTACGAGATGTGGGGGGGGAGGCTCAGTGCTGTCGGTGTGGCCCCTCCACCTATCCCACCCACCTGCCCAGTGCTCACGTGGAAGCAGGAGTAGAAGACAGTCTGGAAGACGATGATGTAGGCATTGCAGGCATCCCGTGGCACCTGCTCCTTCTGCTCCTCCTTGTAGTTAACATACTCATAGTACTTCTGGGCCATCCTGCATGGCGCAGTGGGTCAGCTGGCACCCCCCCTGTGCCCCCCACCCTCCCTCCCGATGCCTACCGCGTGATGTAGTTGCCCATGGAGGCCCAGAGGGGCACAATGACCATCCCAATGGCCACTGCAGAGGGCACCAACGTGTAGTAGCGCTCCCAGTAGTTGCTGGAGACGAAGAGGGCGTAGATGCCAACTGCCAGGAACATGGCCCACTTGGTGCCGAAAAACCTGCCGGAGTGAGGAGCAGGAAGCATGAGCGGTCATGCCAGTGCACTGTGCCAGCTGGGAGCGCAGCAAGGCCATACCTGATGAGAATGGGTGTGTAGAGCAGCGCCGCCACAGGCGTGACGTTGATGCCCATCAGCACCTTGTGGTCGATGTCCTCCAGCTGGATGTTGCTGTACTTCACCTCCCGGTAGGTTTCATCATAGTGAAGGATCAGCTGCATCTGCAGCAGGCCTGGGAGTGTCCAGGGGTGGTCATCACATGCCCTGAGCACCCCAGATTGTTTTGGGGGTCCTGGGAGGTGCCCATACCCAGGTAGACACCATAGGTGAGGGTGCTGGCCAGGCTGGCAGCTAACACGTTCTTGATGACACCAAGGCGCTTGCGGCGGAAGTATTTCTGCTCCTCCTCCTCCTCATTGTAGTCAGGGTGAGCACCCACAAAATCATCCAGCTGAAGATGACCCAGGCTGTCAGATCATGGGGACAGCCACCACAGGCCTGCCACCCCAGATTTCCCTGCCGCCTCACCTGTGTATCTGTCCCCTCAGTGCCCAGCCCGGCACATGGCATCATCTTCGCCCCGTCCTGGCAGCAGCTGGGGTCCTTCTCCATCACTGCTTCTGGGAGGACCCTGGATGGTATCAGGATGGGGGGGAACCTGTTGGCACCCTGGATCTTCTACCCGTGTGTTTTGCACCTCTGTGTTCCAGACTCTGCACCCCTGAGCCCAGCACCCCCAGTCCCTGTACTTTACACCTGAGAGATTCACCCCAGACCTGCAGGTATGACTTGTATCTGCAGTCCTTGCACCTCTAACCCAGTCCCTGCACCCATGTGCCCAGCGTCCCCAGATCATGCACCCATGACTTGTACCCGTGTCCTGCACCCACGTGCTCTGCATCTCTACGCTCTGCACCCCTGCACCCAGCTTTGCACCCCCTAGAANCTGGGCCCGGCTGCTCTCGCTTCCCCTTCTCGGCCCAGGGGATGTGCCAGGGTGCCTGGGCGGGCGGGACACCCCAGTCTGGGGGCATGGGACACTGCCTGCCCTGGTGTCACCTCAGAGCAGGACCAGGAGGGTGCCAGGGTGCCCCGGGGCAGGGTGGGGGGACTGCTGGGCAGGGCGGAAGGGGTGACATCTCCAGGGCAGGATCTGGCCCAGCCGGTAGCGGGGGATTCTTTACATGGGATTCTTAGGAGGGTGCTGATTCCTGCAAGATGAGGGGGATACGTGGGGAACAGCCCCAGAAGGGTCATAGCAGTGGGGCAGGGACAGCACCCATCCCGAGGACCCCCACGCCCCCATGGGTCACTGTGATCCTGGGGGCAGGATGATGGATCTCTGTGGAACCCTGTGGGTCAAGGTGGTACTGGGAGCAGGATGATGCATGTCTATTGGTCATGGAACCCTTGGAAAGCAGGATAAGGGGTGTCTATGGGACCCATGGGTCAGGGTGATCCTGGGAGCAGGTTGAGGACTGTCTGTGGGGTCTCAATGGATCAGGGTGGTCCTGGAAGCAAGGTGAGGGGTTTCTGTGGGGTCCCAATGGTGGTGGTTTGGTGGCTGTGGGAGTTTCCCAGTGGCACTGTCCCATGGGGGTGGTCCCATTCCATCTCATCGTATCCCATCCCATCCCAGACCTTGTCCCCACTGCCAGCCCCATGGAGGCGGGGCACAATCCTGCCCGCCCCTGGCCATGGGGCCCAGTCACTGGCCCCACAGCATTTAGGGGCCCCTGAGCCTCAGCAGCACCCACCTTGGCCTTGTGCTTCTCCAGCCTCCACACAGCTCTCCAGGTAGGCACTGCGGGGTCCCCAAAACTAGCACCCCTTGCGTGGCACACCCCTGGCATCCCTCATGCGGGTGGGGTCTGTGGGGCATTGGGGGGGTTCCCTTGAGGAATGGTGGGTGCCTTGGACATGGAGAGGGATGACAGGATAGATGTGGGGCTGCAGCTCTGTCCCCCAGATCTGGGAGTGCTTTGTCCCTGAGGTCCCCATGGATGACCCCACATCAGGAGAGCAGCCTGGGCAGGTCAGTGTCCAGAGGCTGGCAGTCATCCCGGGAATCCCAGGCATCTCCTGGGGCCTCAGGCAGTCGCACCTGGCTGAGTCACCCCAAACCAGGACAGCTCCAAGCACCAAACCGCCCTTCAAAGGTGCCGTGGGTGACTCCTCTTGGGATCGAGCTGGCATCTCCTGTGCTCCCATCCCAGCATAATCCACTCCGTGTTTCTCCCCAGGGCCACCACACTCTCCATGGAGACGGGCAGCTCCTTCCAACAACTTGGTATGCAGCAGCACCTTGAGCCCCCCAGTCAGCAGTCCCTCAGCTACAGCAAGTGTAGCACTGCAGGCAGTGATCCTGGAAAAGATCTTGGGAAAGCAGCTGGATGCAGTGGAGGCAGCGGGATTGGGAAGGGACCGGTGCCGATGGTCTGCAGCACTGTGTGGTGAGAACCAGGGATTAGGGGCAGGAGGGAGACGGGAGTGGGCAGGGTGGCTGTGGGAGTGCCAGGGCGATGGGGACCCTGGGTTGGTGCTTGGGGACAAGTCTGGCATCTGTGGGCCACCACATCCCAGCATGGCCCAAGGGAGGAGATGGGATCTGCCGGGAACAGTGCCATGTTGGGCTGCTCCCGGCAGCAAGGGAAAGACACAGGTGTGCATACGCCCTGCCCTGTCCCTAGGGAATCTGGGGCACCAGTTTGATGCTGGGTTGGGATGGCGTGGATCTGAGGTGATATGGAGCTGAGATGGCACTGGGGTCTCTCTGACACCCCCATCCCCACAGTGGGAACCCCTATGCAGGGCTGGTGAGCCACCTGCGGGCATCTTGGCTCTCCGGGAAAACACGGCCCATGGAATACCGCATGGCCCAGCTGGAGGCCCTGGGACGCTTTATGGATGAGAAGAAGCAGGAGATCCTGGAGGCCACTAATTTGGACCTGGGCAAGGTGAGAGAGGGACTGGCATTTGGGAGCTACTGGCATCATGTCTTTGGGGTCCTTCATGCCCCTTTGTCTGGCTGTTGCATCCTCCTGGGGGTCTGGGCATGGGGGTGTCCCCTTGCCAGAATCCTGTGTCCCTGTTGGTGTGCTCCAGGGCTGGTGTGGCTCATCCATAGGTATTGGGTCCCCAAGATCCAGGGATAGCAGAGGGACTGTGCTGCTGATTCCATCCTTAGTGCCCTGAAATTGGACAAATTGACTGATGCCAGGTGGGAATGTTTTACCCTCTGTGTCCTCTATGCATCCAGTCCCTCTGGGTCCATGTGAGCTCCACAGAGGGTAATGTCCTGAGGTGCTCCTGGCCAGTCTGGCACACCCTGGATTACTGGCATTGTGCAAGGTGCTGGCAGTGCACATTCCTCCCAGGGCCTCGGAGGGACTGGTTTCACTGGCATGGTGGCATGGGCAGGAACCTGGATATGGCTCAGGGTATTGCAGCATGCTGGGAGGACCCAGATGATCCACTGTTGAAGTGGAAGCATCCCCAGCATGGATAATTCTAGTGGTCTCAGCTCATCATCTTTGGAAGTGTTCAAGGCCAGGTTGGATAGGGCTTGGAGCAACCTGGTCTAGTGGAAGATGTCCCTGCCCATGGTAGGCAGTGGCACTGGATGAGCTTTAAGGTGCTTTCCAACCCAAACCATTCCAGAGTTCCATATGATCCTCACCTCTTTGTCTGGCATCAGCGGAACAGCCTGTGCCCCCAGCCATGTCCTTCCATATCCTGCCATCTCCCAAGGCTCCTGATTGCCTTGTTTGTTGGAGACAAGTCATTCTCCTTCAGCCACGCCTTGATAGGCATCAGGGCTCTGAACGTGTCCATCACCTCTCCTAATTATGCATAATTAGATCTGGTTGTCCAGTAATGAGCTTGTTATGCAGCCAGGCCCTCATAGTTAGATGGACACTTCACCTGCTCTTACGTACCTGAGGTGGTGCCTCACCTCCAGTGCCGATGATCAGCAGCACTCAGATGACCTCAGGCTTAATGCTCCATCTTGTAACCTTCATATCCCATCAAAACCTTTAATGATCCATCATCTTGCTCATCTTGGTGATGCAACTATCATCCCAGATCAAGAATGGCCCCGTTGTTTCACTGGATTATCCCACATCCTGCTAAGCCTTCACATCCAGGAGGGTCCTCACATGTCCTGGCAGCAGTGTTTTGGGGAGCTGAAGGTTGCTTGGTCATGGAAGGTTGTGAGACTCAGCAACCAGCATTCCCAACCCCAAAGTAGTGTGGGGATGGGAGGAAGGCTCCAATCCAGGGATGGTTTTGGGTTGGAGGAGTCCGAAATATGGTGTCACAGCACATGAACTTTGCTCCTCTGGCTCTCCACAGTCATGAAGGGGCTCTTCTGAGCCTGCTGGGTTTTCCCTGGTGTCTTCACAGTTCTTCTGCAAGGATGATCTTGATCTGTGCTCCACAGCTATGGAGAGGACCCACTTCTCCATCATGAGGGGTTTAATTAAGCTGTGGTTCTTCCTATTTCCCTTTAATCAAGGTCTTAAGTTAATTTTTTGTCCATGAGCAGTGGAAGAGAGCTCACGGCTCTGCTTCTAGCTTGAGTATCCCAGTGGTAAGGATGCAGGAGCACTGTTCCATCCCAGGGCAGCAGTGTGGACCTGGCTCTGGCACCAGGAACAGCTCTTCTGGAGTTTCAGTGATATTGCTCTGTGTCTGCTTGGCTTGGGTCTCTGTTGCTGGTTCACGGTGCTGAGCTCAGGAATTTGTTCAATATCATGAAAATGTTCAATTTGGGGTTTTTTTCCTTCTGGCCAAATACCAATTTTTGTAAAGTTTTCAGGATTCATGTTCCCTGGGAGCTATAGAGCATAATGGCAATTTCTGCTTAAGAGCTTTTTCTGTTTTTTTGTGCTTGAAAGAGCAGGGAGATGCTTCCTGGGGTGACGGGGTCCGTGGTGGGGTGATGGGGTTCGTGTTGGGGTGGCAGGGTCAGTGATGGCGTCTGTGTTGAAGTGACTGAATCCATGATGGGGTCAGTGTTGGGGTGATGGGATCAGTGTTGGGGTGGCATTGGTATGATGGGGTCTGTGTTAGGGTGATGGTGATGGTGACGGGGTCTGTGTTGGAGTTGCAGGGTCCATGCGGGGGTCAGTGTTGGGGTGACAGGGTTGGTGTTTTGTTGACATTTCATGGTGTCTGTCCCCAGCCGTCCTTTGAGGCTTACTTCACTGAGATCCTCCTCTGCAAAAACGAGCTCAACATCACACTCAACAACCTGTCCCACTGGATGAAGGATGAGCACGTGGACAAGAATCTGGTAAGAGGAAAGCTCCAGGAAAAGGGAAGGTGGGGAAGGGGATTGCTGGTGAGCAGGGCAGCACTGATGTCATGGACCTTCTCTCAGGTGATGCAGCTGGACTCTGCCTTCATCCGCAAGGAGCCATATGGGGTGGTGCTCATCATTGCGCCCTGGAACTACCCCATCCACCTTGTCCTGGTGCCCCTCATTGGGGCCATTGCCGCCGGTGAGCCCAACCTTCCAGTCCCCTGGCCCGGAGGATCTGGGCAGTGCTGAGGTCTCCCCAGGGATCTTGTCCTCAGGAGGGCTGGCTGTGACTGTGTCACTGTGCTGATGTCCTGTTGATCTCCCCCTAGGAAACTGTGTCATCATCAAACCCTCGGAGATAGCCAAGAACACTGAGAGACTCCTTGCTGAAATGCTGAGCTGTTACCTGGACAGTGTGAGAAGATATTCTTGTCTTGGTCCTGTTCCCAGGCCATGGTGCTCTCACCGCGGCCTCACACCCACCATCCTCACATATCTTGCATGTGCTGAACCTCCTTCCTTCATGCCCAGCCAGTGTCCCAGCATCCTGGGATGCTGTTGGTGGGGACAGATGGTGACAGGAGGGGACCTGTTCTGTTCTCCTGCAGGACTGCTTTGCTGTGGTGACTGGCGGTGTGCAGGAGACCACCAGGCTGCTGGAGAACAAGTTTGACTACATCTTCTTCACTGGTATGTCCTGTAGGACAGAGCAGAGCTCTGCCTGGCTTTGGTGTGAGGGGGAAGAGGGATTCCCTCCAGACGCTACTGCTAAGAAGGCAGGCATTGGTTTGGGGATGTGGTGCCAGGATCTGTTGGAGCATCTGGAATGTGTGTCTGAGGTCTGGTGGGATTCAGTGCATTTTCTGTGGCCCCAGAGTGCCACATCCCCAAGCTGGGCGATGGCTGGTGGGTTTACCACCATCGCACATGTTTTCCCTGCCCACAGGCAGCCCCTCGGTGGGGCGGATTGTGATGACGGCCGCTGCCAAGCACCTGACACCGGTGACGCTGGAGCTGGGGGGCAAGAACCCCTGCTATGTGTCTGACACCTGCGATGTGCCCAACGTGGCTCGGCGCGTGGTCTGGGGCCGCTTCTTCAACGCAGGGCAGACCTGCATCGCACCTGACTACCTGCTGTGCACCCTGGAGATGCAGGAGAAGCTCATGCCTGCCCTGCGTGAGGCCATCACTGAGTTTTTTGGCCCCAACCCCCAAGAATCCCCGGATTTTGGTCGCATTGTGGGGGACAAGCAGTTCCGGCGCATCCGGGCGCTGCTGTGCAGTGGACGAGTGGCCATCGGGGGACAGACGGATGAGGCCGAGCGCTACATTGGTGAGGGCTTGGGCTTCGTGCACGTCTTCATCTGTGCATGGAGCAGATCTGGGGTTTGGAGAGAGCCTCACATCCAGAGGGGAAATGAGGTTCAGGGAAGGTTTCTGTGGGAATTGGATGCTTAGAGATGGGTCTTGGCAGGAGGCCCAAGGTGTCATCTCCAACCTCTGCATGTGGCTGATGCCATTGGTTTTCTCTTCTGCAGCTCCCACAGTCCTGGCGGACGTGCTGCCCTCAGACCCTGCCATGCAGGAGGAGATCTTTGGGCCCATCCTGCCCATTGTTGTTGTGGCCAACATGGATGAAGCCATTGACTTCATCAACAGCCGTGAGCGGCCTTTGGCCATCTATGCCTTCTCCTGTGACAGCAAGGTGTGTCCATGGAGCAGAAAAAGTGGGGAGGAAAATAGGGCACCACCCTGACAACCCCCAGGATGCGCTTTGAAGGGTCTTTAGAGCCCAGACACTGTGGGAACATCCAGTGGATGAACTGGGTGACATTTGCCAAGTGCAAGACCGTCATCCACCTTCTCCGTTCCCTCCCAGGTGGTGAACCAGGTCCTGGAGCGGACAAGCAGCGGCGGCTTCTGTGGCAATGACACCCTGATGCACGCGACGCTGACCTCGCTGCCTTTTGGAGGGATCGGTATGTCCAAAGTCCCCAGTCCTGGCCAACTTCCTTCCACATTTTAGGCACAATAGGAACAAAACACTCATAAATACATGGAGAATCTCTTATGGTACACCTTGGAGATCCTCCTCAGAAAAGAGGAAGTTATTCTCCAGATTGGTGCAATTTTTGTTTTCTCAGGTGAAAAGTGAGGTTGCTCAGCCCTGGGACTTTGCTGCAGCATAGTCCAGGGATACAGGAATACAGGAGTGTTGGTCCCCAGAATAATTCCCAATCTCCTGGTCTCGCCCCAAAATATTTCTGGGATAAATCCCTTCCTTTGGTGCTGCCCCTGCTCAGCTTCTCTGTTAAAGCTGGCAGCTGAGTCAAACATAATTTGACATCTTGACAATTAATTCCTCACCTGCCTGTGGCTCAGCGAACAATTTTTGGTACTTCCCATTCCGTAACTTATCTTAATTGGGAATGATTCAGACCAACCACCTCCAATTATCAGGTAAAGCCACTTTAGAGCAGGTGAATAGGCTGAAGTCATCAGAGTGAGACAGGAAGTCAGCGGACTCAACCTCCAGTTAAACCAGCCAGAGGAATCTGGAGAACTGGTGTTGTGTCATTTCTGATTTTAAGAGCTTCAGGAAGAAGATGGAACAAGCTCCAGCTGTGGGGGGGATACAGTGGAGCATCATGGAGGGAAATCAAGGCTTGTAGACACAACAAAGCTTGTGTAGATAAATGGAGGTGGGTAAAAATGAAGTGCTGAGGCCTCAAAACTGCTGAGCTGCAGCAGGATTGGCTGAACTGCATATCCATAGACTTGGAAGAGGCACTGGGAAGGATGGAATTCCTCCTGTCTGTTACTCAGCAGAAAAAAAGCCCGTGGGTTTTTTTTCCTCGTATTGATGCTCAGAGTGGGTGTCATCAGGAGCAGAGTCCCATCCTGAGCATGGACCTGTCCTGTGTATTTCAGGGAACAGTGGCCTGGGAAAATACCATGGGAAGTTCACCTTTGACACCTTCTCCCACCACCGGGGCTGCCTGCACCGGAACATGGGTCTGGAGACCCTCAATGCCCCGCGCTACCCACCCTATACCCAGCAAAAACTGGGGCTCATCACAGCCACCTTCGAGGTCAAGCGCAGGAGCACCTGCACCCTGCTCTGAGGGTCCCACGTCCTGCTCCGAGGGTCTCCATGCATGGAGTTGATGTGGAGAACTGGGACTGTCTCCCACTGCCACCTCCTCATGGTCCCCTGATCCTTGCCATGTCCTTTGACTCGCTGGAGCATGTTGGATGGCTGGGATGGATGCTCCTTCCTGCACCTTTGTGGCCTCTGCTCCAGACCATTTTCCAGGATGCAGCTGAAATGGCCCAAACCCTCTTTTTCTCACCCTAAACTTCTCTTACTGGTGGAGAAACAGTCCTGTGAGCCCCCTCTCCTATCACATGAACCTTTCTTTTGGGAAGATCCTGTCTCTTCCCTCACTGTTGCTCTTGCCTCTGTGTAACTCTGCCTATAGTAAAGACTTTGCACTGAGATCTCTCCTGCCTCCCCTCGTGCCTCTGTCCTCCAGTTTGGGAGGTGCTGGGAGGAGCCACAGGGTGGATCTGGGGGAACATTTTCTGTTGAAAACGGTTCAGCTGGAGTGGAGCCAGCAGTGACGTGCATCAGGGCAGGCAACCAAGGGGTAGGGCAGGAAGCTGGCAACCGTCCTCCGGACACCCCCAGGGAAGGGGGAAGCTGCAGTTGGCAGCTCCTGCGCAACTACCCCTGTGCTGCTCCCTTGAGACCATGGAGACTGACAGTGTCTTCCCGCAGCCTGCCAGGAACGAGGCTGGGAGAGCCTCTGAGGGAGATAGCAGGAAGGGGAGCATGAATGGTGACGAAACAAGGTAGGAGTGGTGAGTGGTTGCAGGAGGAGTCCTGGTGCTCCGTCCTCTCCCTGGAGCAGCAGCTGGATAACAGGATAGGGTGATGTGGAGCTCAGAGGAGCAGGGATGGGGCTGGAGTCCCTCTGACACTCCCATCCCCACAGCGGGAACCCGTATGCAGGGCTGGTGAACAACCTGCGGGCATCCTGGCTCTCCAGGAAGACATGGCCCAGGGAATACCGTATGGCCCAGCTGGAGGCCCTAGGACACTTCCTGGATGACAAGAAACAGGAGATTCTGGAGGCCACTGCTGCGGACATGGGCAAGGTGAGAGAGGCTGGGAACTGGGGGGACCCTGGGGGGACCCTGTGGCTGGAGGAGCCAAGGGGCTGCCATGGGCTAGCTGAGGGGACTCTCTTCCTCCCTCTGGGTCTTCCGGCCTCACATGGACTCTGCCCTGGGCTTGCAGCCCCTGGACTTGGGAGACTGAGGTGAAGCATGTCCCAGCCCCCCTCCTCCAGAGCTGAGACAAGCTGATATAGGCAGAGAGAGTTGTGGGAAGCCCCCTAACATCGATAGCCATTCCCGCTCCTACCAGCCTCTGCTTCCCTCTTTCCTGGGCAGGTTCATCCCTGCTCCCTGCCCTGAGCTTCCCACCTAACGTCACCCCCTTCTCTCCCTAAGGGCTTGCCCAGGCTGCAGCATTCCAAGCCTGGGCTCTGTGGCTGCACTCTGTGGCTCTGCAGCTGGAGCCTCACCACCACACAGTGCTCATTGGCTGCTCTTCTCCATCCTAGTCCCTTTGGACATCCTCCGCATCCTTCCTGCTTTCTGGATCAATGGGATCTGCATAATTTTTTCTATTTTTAAGGAGTCAGTGCTTAAAAATCTCATGCCACAGACATGGGGTGCTTAGATTCCTTGGGGGAGGGATGCGCATTCACCATGGGATGTGGAGGCTCCAGGGTTTCAGTCCCCAAATCCTGGGGAAAACAATATGAAGTGTCAGTATAAGAGCCTCCCTGTACTGCAGGACATGCTGAGGTGACATGTCAGGTCCTTGGTGTCCCCAGCCACCCTTTGAAGTTGAATTATCCGAGTTGCTCCTGTGCAAGAATGAGCTCCACGAGACCCTGAATAACCTGTCCCACTGGATGAAGGACAAGCAGGTGGACAGGCCTCTGGTGAGAGGGAAGTGGAGGGAGAGGATGGGAGGCAGAGCCAGGTGGGATGGCGGTGCAGGATGGGACCTGTTGTGGTGGGTGTCCTGCAGGCGACCCGGTTGGATTCTGCCTTCATCCGCAAGGAACCGTATGGAGTGGTGCTCATCATTGCGCCCTGGAACTACCCCATCTACCTCATCCTGGGGCCCCTCATTGGGGCGATTGCTGCTGGTGAGCACAACTTTCCAGTCCCCTGGCCTGGAGGAACCGGGCAGTGCCAAGCAGTGGGGAAGGCACCTTGTGCCCAGGAGGGCTGGCTGTCACCATGTCACGGCTCCAACATCCTGTTAATTCCCCCCTAGGGAACTGTGTCATTATCAAACCCTCGGAAGTATCCAAGAACACTGAGAGACTTGTGGCGGAAGCGCTGCCCCACTACTTGGACAAGGTGAGATGCTCTCCCCATCCCTGTATCATGGCTGGGGTGTACTCACCCCTGCACACTCGGAGCTGTGCCCTGTGCCCACCCACACACCATCCCTGGTGTCCTGTGCTGCCCAACCTCCTTCCTCCATGCCCAGCCAGTGTCCCAGCATCCTGGGATGCTGTTGGTGGGGACAGATGGTGACAGGAGGGGACCTGTTCTGTTCTCCTGCAGGACTGCTTTGCTGTGGTGACTGGCGGTGTGCAGGAGACCACCAGGCTGCTGGAGAACAAGTTTGACTACATCTTCTACACAGGTAATCCCATGAAGCAGAGCAGAGCTCTGCCTGGCTTTGGTGTGAGGGGGAAGAGGGATTCCCTCCAGACGCTACTGCTAAGAAGGCAGGCATTGGTTTGGGGATGTGGTGCCAGGATCTGTTGGAGCATCTGGAATGTGTGTCTGAGGTCTGGTGGGATTCAGTGCATTTTCTGTGGCCCCAGAGTGCCACATCCCCAAGCTGGGCGATGGCTGGTGGGTTTACCACCATCGCACATGTTTTCCCTGCCCACAGGCAGCCCCTCGGTGGGGCGGATTGTGATGACGGCCGCTGCCAAGCACCTGACACCGGTGACGCTGGAGCTGGGGGGCAAGAACCCCTGCTATGTGTCTGACACCTGCGACGTGCCCAACGTGGCTCGGCGCGTGGTCTGGGGCCGCTTCTTCAACGCAGGGCAGACCTGCATCGCACCTGACTACCTGCTGTGCACCCTGGAGATGCAGGAGAAGCTCATGCCTGCCCTGCGTGAGGCCATCACTGAGTTTTTTGGCCCCAACCCCCAAGAATCCCCGGATTTTGGTCGCATTGTGGGGGACAAGCAGTTCCGGCGCATCCGGGCGCTGCTGTGCAGTGGACGAGTGGCCATCGGGGGACAGACGGATGAGGCCGAGCGCTACATTGGTGAGGGCTTGGGCCTCGCGCACGTCTTCATCTGTGCATGGAGCAGATCTGGGGTTTGGAGAAGGTTTCCATGGGATGTGGGTGCTTGGCAGGATGTCCTCTCATAACGGAGGTGGGTCTTGGGTGGCAGGTCCAAGGTGTCATCTCCGACCTGTGTGAGGCTGATGCCATCTGGTTTCTTCTCCACAGCTCCCACTGTCTTAGTCGAGGTACAGCCCTCGGACCCCATCATGCAGGAGGAGATCTTTGGGCCCATCCTTCCCATCATCATTGTGGCCAACATGGATGAAGCCATTGACTTCATCAACAGCCGTGAGCGGCCTTTGGCCATCTATGTCTTCTCCTCCAATGACAAGGTAGAGCTAAGCCTGGACTACACCTGCCCTGTGCTCCTTGGCAGGTGTATCCAGCTGTGTTTGTGCTCCAAACGTTTTCCTTAGAGCACACAGCCCTGGTTAGGAGGGATGGATTGCAGTTGGAGGTGTGAGAGTGAGATGGGACACCTATGTCCCACCTTCTCTGTTTCCTCCCAGGTGGTGAACCAGGTCCTGGAGCAGACAAGCAGTGGTGGCTTCTGCAGCAACGACACCTTGATGCATGTGACACTGACCTCGCTGCCCTTCGGGGGGATTGGTATGTCCAAAGTCCCCAATCCTGGCCACCAGGAGCCATGTGTGATCCCACCTGTGGTTAGGAAGGGTCTCCAGGAGAACTCTCAGCTCCATAGGGAAATTGTCCTCCAGGAGCCATTTGCTTCACCTTGGGCTCTTGGGCTTTGCTGGACACCTGTGGAGCACCCTGAGGTTCCTTCTCTCCATATTTTCTATCCCAGCCTCTGTGTTCCCTGTGTCCATGCAAATGTCTTGCTTAAAACATAAAGAATTTGGGCTTGGAGCAACACAGACTGGTGGAAGGAGTCCCTGCCCATGGAAAATCTTTAAAGTCCCTTCCAACCCAAACCATTCTGGGATTCCACAATGGGGACAACCACTTTTAATGGGATGATCTCCACTACCATGAAAACCACCTGAATCCCACTCAGCTGGCCAGGAGCCATCAGTGACTTCTCTTTATCTCAGGATGATGTGCAAAGTATCAAATCCAGCCCTTTGCCCTGACCAAGGTTAGTGTTTTATCAGGAAGACTGACTGGCTCGGGCTAACTCGTGGAATTTTATCACATCTGTTATTAACACACAGGGGGATTTTCTTATTTTTTGCCGGCCTGCTGGCTTCCCCGTGCTTGTTCTTGGCTTGCCAGCTTCTGCCTCTCAACNCCATCCTTCCCATCATCATTGTGGCCAACATGGATGAAGCCATTGACTTCATCAACAGCCGTGAGCGGCCTTTGGCCATCTATGTCTTCTCCTCCAATGACAAGGTAGAGCTAAGCCTGGACTACACCTGCCCTGTGCTCCTTGGCAGGTGTATCCAGCTGTGTTTGTGCTCCAAACGTTTTCCTTAGAGCACACAGCCCTGGTTAGGAGGGATGGATTGCAGTTGGAGGTGTGAGAGTGAGATGGGACACCTATGTCCCACCTTCTCTGTTTCCTCCCAGGTGGTGAACCAGGTCCTGGAGCAGACAAGCAGTGGTGGCTTCTGCAGCAACGACACCTTGATGCATGTGACACTGACCTCGCTGCCCTTCGGGGGGATTGGTATGTCCAAAGTCCCCAATCCTGGCCACCAGGAGCCATGTGTGATCCCACCTGTGGTTAGGAAGGGTCTCCAGGAGAACTCTCAGCTCCATAGGGAAATTGTCCTCCAGGAGCCATTTGCTTCACCTTGGGCTCTTGGGCTTTGCTGGACACCTGTGGAGCACCCTGAGGTTCCTTCTCTCCATATTTTCTATCCCAGCCTCTGTGTTCCCTGTGTCCATGCAAATGTCTTGCTTAAAACATAAAGAATTTGGGCTTGGAGCAACACAGACTGGTGGAAGGAGTCCCTGCCCATGGAAAATCTTTAAAGTCCCTTCCAACCCAAACCATTCTGGGATTCCACAATGGGGACAACCACTTTTAATGGGATGATCTCCACTACCATGAAAACCACCTGAATCCCACTCAGCTGGCCAGGAGCCATCAGTGACTTCTCTTTATCTCAGGATGATGTGCAAAGTATCAAATCCAGCCCTTTGCCCTGACCAAGGTTAGTGTTTTATCAGGAAGACTGACTGGCTCGGGCTAACTCGTGGAATTTTATCACATCTGTTATTAACACACAGGGGGATTTTCTTATTTTTTGCCGGCCTGCTGGCTTCCCCGTGCTTGTTCTTGGCTTGCCAGCTTCTGCCTCTCAACACTGATCTTTGGAGATGGGCCCCACCTTGCCAAAGCCACCCATACCATTGTCCCTCTCCACTCCCAGAGTCTTTCCAGCAGTAGATCTGGATCCAGCATGGATGGGACATGTTTTGGAGGGTATTTCTGTGGTAGGGAAGCTTATCCAGTCGGCGCATCTTGCTGCTGCCACCACCTCATGTGTGATGCCCTTCTGGTTGCTACGTGTTACTTGAAATGATGAAATCTACTGATGAGATGGTTTTTGGGAATCTTTCCACCTTCCAGCCTGATGTTGCCACTCCAGACATCCATTTGAGTGTGCACTGTTACTTCAATGGTCCTGTTGGGGTCGCATGCCTGGGAAGCTCATCCATGGCTTGGAAAGCAGCTGGATGAAGATGGGGTGCCATTTTTATGGACCTGGGAGATTAATTTTGGGTTCTTGACCCAAACAATGGTCAGATCCAGACACCCACGGGGGTCCTGTGCTATGTATTCCAGGGAACAGTGGTCTGGGAATGTACCATGGGAAGTTCACCTTCGATACATTCTCCCACTGCCGTGGTTGCCTGAAGCGTGGGATGGGTCGGGAGACCCTCAATGCCCCGCGCTACCCTCCCTACAGCCCGAAGAAGTTTGGGATTGTCCAGGCCACTTCCAAGGTGACGCGTAAGGATGACTGCACCCTGCTCTGAGTGTTCCCGTATCCTGTTCCAAGGATCCTCCCTGGCCATATCTCCTGCTGCTGGTCCTGGTGCCCAGGAAATGAAGATGTTTCTCCACATCCTGTGTGCTTCCTTCCATCTCGCTGCACCCCTCCTTACCTCAGAAAGTCCCCTGTGCCCCACATCTTCTTTCATCTCAGTCCCACATCCCCTCCTCCAGCTCTTTGGGGCTCCATCTCTGCTGGTCCCACCACAGCACAGTCGTCACCCCCGTGCCCCACCCCCGCCCCGAGGACTCTGCTCTGACTGGCTCCACAGCAATGCCCTGATCACAAATTCTTTAGCTGGGATAATGCCAATCTTTACCATGATCCCAGTTTCTCCTGATCCGTGATCCCGATTTCTCCTGCTCTATGATCTCAGTTTCCTCTGGCCCATGCTGCTCCAGCCTGGGGGACTGGTTGTGCTTGGAAAAGGGATTCCTATCTCTGCTGGGCTATGGGATGCCGTGGCTGAATCCTACAGGGATGCCGCTGGGAGGATGGGGGGGAGAATGAGGCCACGGTGTTGAGATAAAGAGTTTGATAAGGAAACACAAGGAAAGGGGGACGGTGCCCGGTACTGCCGCCCCCGTGCCCCCCTCCCACTCCAGGGGCTGTGCCGGGGGTAAGCGCTCGGGACCAACGCTGAACCTCCCCACGGCTGATCCCCTGCCCCGCTCTCCATGTCCTCGGAGCCCCGATCTCCGCTCTGAGTTCCCCCCCTGGAACCGGGGCTTGCCCGGTGCCGAGCTCTGTAGCGGGTCAAAGCAGGCTGGGCCGCTCCAGGTTCGAGACCTTCCAGCACCGGCGGCTCGCG
>VWZF01002117.1:93344-115226 GCA_013396755.1 Sclerurus mexicanus
GCGGGTCTCTTTGGGTGGAGGGGTGGGGGTCAGGGTCCCAGGTCCCCCGTGGGAAGTGGGGGGCCCTGACACCTCCAGTCCCTTGCTGGCAGCCTCTGAGGTTCCCTCTGCACCCCAGGACTGGCCATGGCGGCGCTGCGACTGCTGTACCAGGCTGCCCGCACAGGTAACGCCATACCAGGTGCCCTTGAACCCCACTAACCCCCATCGCAGTCCCCCCTAATCCCTCTGTCCCTCCTGCAGGCCCCCCGGCCCCGCTGGGCTCCCTGCGCCATCTCAGCACTAGCACCCCTAGGGATTGCTACAGTGAGTAGGGCCATGTGGCCCGCCGTGTCCCCTCTGTGTGGTGTGCACAGCTCCTGCCTCTGTGCCATCCCGAACCATGGGTCTGCAGGATGAGAACAGCTTCCTTTTCCTGCAGAGTATGTCAACGTCCAGGAGCCAGCCATGGACATGCGCTCCGTCACTGACCGTGCTGCACAGACACTGCTCTGGACTGAGCTCATCCGAGGTGAGACCCGCTCACCCTCCCCATCTGTGGGGTGTCATCCCCCCAGAATGTGCCATAACCCCTTTCTCTCCCTCCCAGGCCTGGCCATGACCCTGAGCTACCTCTTCCGAGAGCCGGCCACCATCAACTACCCATTTGAGAAGGGCCCGCTGAGCCCACGGTTCCGCGGGGAGCACGCGCTGCGCCGGTACCCGTCTGGGGAGGAGCGCTGCATCGCCTGCAAGCTCTGCGAGGCCGTGTGCCCAGCACAGGTGAGCCTTCCTCCCCCTCCTCCTCCTCCCTGGGGCCTCCAGGGGTGACAGTGTCCCTGTGCCAGGCCATCACCATTGAGGCTGAGCCCCGCGCCGACGGCAGCCGCCGCACCACCCGCTACGACATCGACATGACCAAGTGCATCTACTGTGGGTTCTGCCAGGAGGCCTGTCCTGTGGATGCCATCGTGGAGGTGAGTGGGGTCTGGGGGGGGCTACAGACCCCCTTTTCCCCCCATGGTGACTCCAAGGGTGACCCCTTCCCACCCTGGCAGGGTCCCAACTTTGAGTTTTCGACGGAGACACACGAGGAGCTGCTCTACAACAAGGAGAAGCTGCTCAACAACGGCGACAAATGGGAGGCCGAGATTGCAGCCAACATCCAGGCCGATTACCTGTACCGGTGATGGCCCCCTCAGCCCCCACCCTCCCCACCAATAAAGGGTCTGGGGGTTCACCCACCCCCATCAACATGGGGGGCAATGGCCCCTTATGGACTCACAGCTCTGTGTCTTTTCCTTTTGAGTGCTGGTGTTTGACCCCCTGTTGCCCAGGGGGACTCCTGAGTATGTGGTTGTGTTTTGTGGGGGAGGACAGGTGTCCTGGGGGTGACACCAATGTTGGACTGGGGGAGTGAGTTGTGGAGAAAGGTATGGGATGAGAAGGGGGGGTGGGCAGGGTTGGAGGGACAGCACTGGGGGGGTCCTGGAAGGCTCATTTCCAACTTCTGGGAACAGCCAGGGAGGGGGAGCCTGGTGGTCTTGGGATGGGGGTCCCAGTGATGCCAGTGTGAGGATCTGGGTGGTCCCAGGAGGGGGGTGTCCTTGTGGAACCAGTGTGCAGGTTCTGGTCATACTGGCAGGAGGGTCCCAGTAATCCCATCATGAGGGTCTCAGTGATCCCAGCAGGGAGATCCCAGTGGTACCAATGTGGGGGTCCCGGCCTTCCTGACAGGGGAGGTCCCGATGGTTTTGGTATGGAGGTCCTGGTCGGGAGTCATGGGGGTCCTGCTAATCCCATCTAGGGAGTTCTGATGGTATTGGTATGGGGATCCTGATGGTACTGGTGTGGGGGTCCTGGGCGTCCCAGTGATCCCAGCTGGGGAGTCTTGATGGTGTTGGTATGGGGATTCTGATGGTCCTGGCAGGGGGGTCCCAGTGGTATCCGTGTGAAGGTCTTGGTGTGGCGGTTCCAGTCATCCTGTCGTGGGGGTCTGAGTGATCCCAGCAGGGGAATCCCGGTGGTTTTGGTATGGAAGTCCCAGTGATACCAGAGTGGGGTGCCCGGTGATCGCGGTATGGGGGTCCTGGTGGTACCGCCGGGAGGATCCTGTTGATCCTGGTAGGGGGGTTTCCTGGCTCCGGGGGGGCTGTTTCCCATTTCCGTCGAGGAGGGGATGCTGCGAGGGGTCCTGCCCCCGAGGGGCCCCTTCCCACCGCGGCGTGGGATGTGGGATGCCCCGGGAAGGGGTTCCCGGAGGGCGGCGGGGCCGGGCCGGGCCGGTCGGTCCCTCCCCGGGGCCGGGCCCTTCCTGGGGAAGAGGAAGTGCGGATGCCGGCCGGGGGAAGCGCCGGCCCTGACTCAGAGGCAGCTGAGCGGGGCGGGGGCTGTGGGGAGAGGGCAGGGCTGGAGAGTATTTTGCCAGCCCGGTGCTGGGAAGAGCCGCGTGTGGCGGGAGCGGGTCGGTGTCCGCTCCGGTTCCGGCACCTCCGGGGTGACCGCCCTGCCCCGCTGTCCCCCTTTCCAGCGCTCCCCCCCCGTCTCTCAGTCCCCCGTTCCCATCCCATTCCCTCCTCTTCCGTTCTATCCCATCCCCAGGCGGGTGCCCTGACGCCTCCGCACCCCAGGCCGGATTGGGGGTCTCGGGGGGCCCGGGGTGGCGATGGGGTCCCTGTTCCGCAGCGAGGAGGTTTGCCTGGCCCAGCTCTTCCTGCAGTCCGCCTCTGCCTACAGCTGCATCAGCGAGCTGGGCGAGCGCGGGCTGCTGGAGTTCAGGGACGTAAGTAGGGGTGGGGGGCGTCCATGGGGTGTTTTGGGGTACTCTGGGAACAAGGAGTTGGTCTGGGAGGGTTGGCATACAGGGTATTTGGTGGGGGGTGTTTTGGGATACTTATTGGGTACAGGAGGGTTGGTTTGGAGTGCTTAGGGAACTGGGAAGTTGTTCAAGGCTGGGTTGGGGTGCAGGGAATTTAGGAAGGTGTTTCGGGGTGTCTGGGCTGCCTGTCAGCCTGGGATGCTGGACCCCCCAGTCTGTGGGGTTACGCTCTGATTGTCCCCCCCACAGCTGAACCCCAAAGTGAGCCCCTTCCAGCGGCGCTTCGTGGGCGAGGTGCGGCGCTGCGAGGAGATGGAGAAAACCTTCAGTGAGTGTGGGGGTGGTGCGGGGCTGACTGGGGGAGCTTCTCAGGGGGATCCCCCCTTAGCCCTCCAGTCTGACCGTGTCCTCCCCAGCCTTCCTGCAGCAGGAGCTGCGGTGTGCAGGGCGGGTGCTGGGGCCGTGCCCTGAGAGCCCACGGGCGCCACTGGCGCGGGAAGCGCTGCGGGTGCAGGAGCAGTCGGAGCAGCTGGCGCAGGAGCTGCGGGAGGTCACCCGGAATCGCACGTCCCTGCGTGGGCGCCTGCGGGACCTGCGGCAGTACCTGCACGTGCTGTGTGAGGGACAGCGCTTCACCAGCCTGCCGGTGGGTCTGGGGGGCCCCGCCGTCTGAGGGGTGCTGCTTTGTGCCTCAGTTTCCCCCCAGACTCATCCCTCTGCTCTGCCTCACCACAGGCCCCCCTGGGCTCTCCGCCACGGCCACAGGCGCTCTCGGAGCGTGAGCCCATCCTTGAGCCCTCTCTGCACCAGCACCTCGAGCGCAAGATCAAGTGAGAGGGGCTGGGGTGAGGGGTGAGGAGTGGAGGGGGACTGTGGGGCAGCTGGGAAGCCATGGGGTAAGGGTTGGAGATGACCTGTGGGGCAGTGGCATGTCTGTGAGGCAGCTTGCCCATCCCAGCACCCTTGCTGTGTCTCTGCAGCTTCATGGCTGGTGTCATCCACCCATGGCGAGTGACCGCCTTTGAGCGGCTGCTGTGGCGCGCCTGTCGCGGGTACCTGGTGGCCTCCTTTGTGGAGATGCCGGAGCCCATGGAGGACCCGGCCACGGTGAGAGGGCACCAAGGGGTCTGGCAGATTTGGGGGACGGGGACACCAGAGTGACATGGGCTGTGCTGTTCCAGGGTGAAAGCATCACCTGGGTCATCTTCCTCATCTCCTATTGGGGTGAGCAGATCGGGCAGAAGATCCGCAAGATCTCAGACTGGTGGGTGGCCACGTGACATGCAGGTTTATTTACTAACACCCACTCTGGATCCCCCCGTGGGGCCGGGCTGGAAAGCCCTGGCACCCCACCGATGTGGCAGTGTCCGTCTGTCCCAGCTTTCACTGCGAGGTGTATCCATACCCGGAGAGTGAGGCCAGCCGGGAGGACACCATCACCGGGCTGCACAGCCAGATCCATGATCTCAGCACGGTGAGCTGGGTGCCGTGGGGGTACCTGGGAGCCATGCTGTGGGACCTACATCCCTGACCCAGGTGCCCGCAGGTGCTGGAGGAGACGGAGCAGTACCTGTCTCAAGTTCTGGACAAGGTGGCGCTGGCGCTGCCCACCTGGCGTGTGCAAGTGCAGAAGATGAAGGCCATCTACCTCATGCTCAACCAGTGCAGCTTTGACGTCACTGAGAAGTGCCTCATTGCTGAGGTCTGGTGCCCCGTGCGGGACCTCACCCAAGTGCAGGAGGCCCTGCGCCAGGGATCAGTGAGTGTCTCGGTGTCCCCATGTCCTCATCCTGAGCATGCTCAGTGTCCCCATGTCCTTGCACTGGGGTTGCTCAGTGTCCTCATGCCAGAGCTGCTTGGTGTCCCCATGTCCTTGTGCCAGAAGCTGCTCAGTGTTCCCATGTGCTCACGCCAGGGGTTGCTTGGTGTCCACATGCCCTCATGCTGGCAGTTGGCTGCTGTCCCAACATCCTTGTGCTGGGGCTGCTTGGTGTCTCCATGTTCTTGTGCCAGGGGTTGCTCAGTGTCCTTATGTTCCCTCACCATGGTGGGGCACATGCCAGGAAGGCAGATGCCAGGATCAGGCTCCAGGTGCTGGGCAAGGGATTGCTGTGGGCGAGTGCTGTGCAGGGTGGGTGCCAGGATCAGGCTCTGGGTTCTGTCCCCGCAGTACCAGAGTGGCTCCAGCGTGGAGTGCTTTGTGCAGCGTGTCCCCACTTCAGAGAGCCCCCCTACCCTCATCCGCACCAACAAGTTCACTGCTGGCTTCCAGAGCATCGTGGACGCCTATGGGGTGGCCAGTTACCAGGAGGTGAACCCTGGTAAGGCCCCTCAGACTCCGGCCACAGCCCGGGGCTGGAGGGGACACCCTATGTGATGCAATCCCTGTGTCCCACAGCGCCCTACGCCATCATCACGTTCCCTTTCATCTTTGCCATCATGTTTGGGGATGTGGGGCATGGGTTGCTCATGTTCCTCTTCGCGCTCTGGATGGTGCTGTATGAGGACAGCCCCCGCCTGCGGCAGGGCACCAACGAGGTGGGAGCGGGATGGAGGGGTGGGATGGGCTTGGAAATAAGGGATGAGTCTGGGGACATGGAGTAGGGTTGAAGGTGCAGGACATGGTTTGGGAGGTGGCATGGGATTGGAGTTGTGGGATGGGCTTGGAAGTATGGGATGGGATTGAAGGTGTGGGGCAAGGCTGGGGGCATGGGATGGGGTTGGAAGAACAAGATAGGGTTGATGACACAGGATGGGTAAAGGGCTGGTGGTGTGGGAGTGGGATGGCGTGAGACGGGGAAGCAGTGTGGGACATGGGAGCCATATTTGCCCCACCAGATCTGGTTGACGTTCTTTGAGGGGCGTTACCTCATCTTGCTCATGGGTGCCTTCTCCATCTACACCGGCTTCATCTACAATGAGTGTTTCAGCAAAGCCACTGTCATCTTCCCGTCTGCCTGGAGCGTGGCCACCATGGCCAACCACTCCTCCTGGAGGTGGGATCCCACTCCTGTGCCCCCTGCCCAGGTCCCCAGGTCCCTGCTGGCACTGATACCCTTTGCTCTGCCCCCAGCTCTGCCTACCTTGCCACCCATCGCTACCTCACCTTGGACCCCAACGTGACTGGTGTCTTTCGAGGGCCATATCCATTTGGCATTGACCCAGTAAGTGTCCCATGGGGGTGCCAATAAGGTGGGACCCTCTTAGAGTCTCAGGTGCAGAGTCTCACCCACCTTGTCCACAACAGATCTGGAGCTTGGCCACCAACCATCTCAGCTTCCTTAATTCCTTCAAGATGAAGATGTCAGTGGTGCTGGGCATCGTACACATGGGCTTTGGTGTCGTGTTGGGGGTCTTCAACCACCTGTGAGTCCTTGGACTGTTCCCATTAGCTCTCATCATGCCAAGGGGACGGGGATTGGACTCACCTGGGTGGGATGGGGTGGGCAACTGGGGTCCTGTACTCCTCCACCTTAGTGGGCACTGAGGATGTGCAAGGGTGAGGAGGGGCAGGCTGAGCGTGGCTGATGTCCCCCTGCCCAGGCACTTCCAGCAGCGGCACCGGCTGGTCCTGGAGTTCCTCCCAGAGATGATTTTCCTCCTGGCTCTTTTTGGCTACTTAGTCTTCCTCATCTTCTACAAGTGGGTCAAGTTCAGTGCTGCTGACTCCCTGGCTGCCCCCAGCATCCTCATCCACTTCATCGATATGTTCCTATTCACCTCCAATGTCGAGAACCTCCCACTCTACCAGGGGCAGGTACCACCCCACCACCATGGGGGCCACCCACCCCATACCCAGGGTGGGAGAGCAGGGAGCCCCTGGTGTCATGAGTGGGGCCATTCTCATCTCGGGTAGCCCATAGGGGGCCCCAAAATGATGTCCCTGTGCTACAGGTGCCGGTGCAGATGGTACTGGTGGTGCTGGCGCTGGCGTCGGTTCCTGTCCTGCTCCTGGGGACACCGCTGTACCTGTGGTGCCGGCAGCGTGCTCCGAGGATGGTAAGGCCAGGGGGCTGTGGGTGGCTTAGCGAAGAGGCGCGGGAGGGGTCTCACTGCTGGTGCTGTCCCGATGCAGCCGGTGGCCGCGGGGGAGCAGGAGCCGCTGCTGGAGGGGCAGGAGGCTGGGAACTCTCTCAATGCCACCAAGGAGGACGTGGAGAGCGGAGGGCACAGCCCTGATGCCAAGGTGAGGGCCACCCAGGCAGGCATGGGTGGTGGGAGTGTCTGTGCCCCCTGCTAATGTCCCATGTCCTCTCCATCCCTGCAGCACTTGGACTTCTCTGAAATCTTCATGCACCAGGCGATCCACACTATTGAGTACTGCCTGGGCTGCGTCTCCAACACTGCATCCTACCTGCGGCTCTGGGCGCTCAGCCTGGCACATGCCCGTGAGTCCCCTTGTCCCTCTTGTGTCCCCCTCTGGAGCTGGGCAGACCCTCACCCCCTCCGCCTGCCCCTGTCCCTCCCATTCCCAGAGCTCTCAGAGGTCCTGTGGACCATGGTGATGCGGAATGGCTTCGTGGGGCTGAGCTATGTCGGTGGTGTGGTTCTGGTGCCCGTGTTTGCTGCCTTTGCCGTGCTGACCGTGGCCATCCTGCTGGTGATGGAGGGGCTCTCTGCCTTCCTCCATGCCCTGCGCCTGCACTGGTGAGCCCCCAAAGCTGAAGGGGTGCTGGTGAGGTCTGGGGGAGTTGTGACAGACCCCCCGCAGATCACTCCTCACCCCCCACCTCTCCTTGCCAGGGTCGAGTTCCAGAATAAGTTCTATGTGGGTGCTGGATACAAGCTGTGCCCCTTTGCCTTCGCACCGGACACCTGGGAGTAGCCATACTGAGGGAATGCCAGAGGCTTAGAGCATCAGTGCACCACAAATTCTCCCCCACTGGACCCCCGGAGCTGGGGGGACAGTGGGGTCTGGCTGCAAAATCCCCCTGTCCCCTCCTTGGTGCTGAATAAAGCCGTCCCTGTGGCTTCCCCCCAGCTCTGTGTTGCCATCCCTTGAATCGGGGTTCTTAGGGGGGTTTGAGGGTACTCCCCATCACTGCTGCCCATAGCCAAAGGTGGGGCCTGTGGCTGCACCGTAGGTGCTGAGTGGGGGGAAAGTAGGCAGGGGGTAGGGCAGGGTTTGAGGTTTGGCTCCCACATAGACAGTGGGGGGGCAGGTCAGGGGCTGGAAGGAAGGTGTGGGGAGCTCAGGGAAATTAGGAGGTGCTGCTGGTTGTTGGGCAGCAGCAACCAGTGCCCCACGGCTGCGGGGAGCCCCTGGGTGGGGGAGAGGCAGCAGCAGGGAGTCGGCACCCCCTGCAGCCCCCCTACCTCTTTCCTGCTTCTCGGGGTGGTGGGGCAGCGGGGTGGCCCGGGCATGGGGCGTTGCACCCAGTGGAGACCCTGCTGGCGCCCTGCACCTGCAAAAGAGCGGGGGGTCAGGAGGAGCAGGGTGACCCCCTCACTGTCGGGTGGGGTGGCATCCAGGGTCCCTTACCACGGCTCAGGGTCACCATCCCGAAATCCCTTGGCAAAGGGGTTACTGGCAATCTTCAACTGGGTGATCTGCAGAGGGGAGTGGGGTCAGGGGGTCCCTGGAAGGGTACCCTCATGTCCCCTGCCATGCTCACCCGGTGGTTCTGGTAGGCCGTCACCGCCATGAACTGGGTCTCAGGGAAGCTGAAGGACTTGAAGTTCTGGTGGGCGAAGCGCTCACTGTCGCGCCGCGGGTCCACAAAGACGACGTGGAATCGGGGCTGGTAGCGGTGCATAGAGTTGAGGATGATCTGAGGGATGGGAAATGGGAGGTGGCAGGACCTTCCTGTGCAGCGGTGCATCGTGTCCGCCCATCACCCACCCCACAGTGAGGTCCTCACATGGCCGTTGTCATCCAGGAGGTTGTTGGTCAGCTTGAGCTTGTCAAAGGAGACAATCTGCCGCATCCACTGGGCACCCTTGGCAGGGGAATCGGGGTGGAAGTGGACACGGCCGGGAGCTGCTGGCTCGGCCCGACCTGCCGCCAGCCAGGAGGAGCTGTGGAAGGCATATCTGCAGAGTGGGGGGGGTTCAGCACCACCGGATCCAACCCCCTGCCCCCATCACCCCATCTTCACCTGTATCTCTTGTCGTCCAGCGGGATGAAATCCATGAGCAAAACATAGTCAGCCAAGGGATCCAACCCCGAGAGCTTCACCTGGAAGGTGGGAAACATCCTCCTGCACAGAGAGAGGAGTGGGAAGGGTGTTCTTCTGCCCCAGCAGCCCCCGTGCCCCTCAGGTACCAACCTGCCTGCCTTGGTGACGATCATCTCTGTGCCCAGGCGGTTGAACTCCTCCCAGAGGGTGCCCATCTCCAGCCGTGCTGAGGCGTGGCACACGCGACGGTTCTTGCCGCTGGCCCCCAGCCCCTCGCCAGCCCACCCGAGAACAGGGACACATGGGGATCCCTCACCTGGACCCCCCAGGAAGGCTGTAGAGGGGTGAGGAGGTGTTGGTCTGGGGGAGCAGACCCAGTGCACAGACTCCACATCATGCCCTCCCGGGATGGGGAGGATAGAAGAGGGTTTTATCCCCCTCCCCATTGCACTCCCACTCTTGTGAGGCTGGATCACCCACCATACCTTAAAACACCCCCCACAGGACCACACCACTGGGTCCAGGGAGCATTACCGCGGATGGGTTTTACCTGCCATTGGTGCAGCAGGAGGGCAGGAGGTGTCCGTGGCTCTGTCTCCGGGCATGATGGCAGTGAACCCCACTGAAGCCCCCTCTTAGTGCAGTGTCAGCTCCAGACTGTCCCTCACAGCCTGCCGGGGGTTTTATGCCCCACCTCGGGGGTGGAGAGGCGGAGGCTGGAGCCAAGGTGGTCCTCAGAGGCTCTAGCACAGCCCCCTTTCCTGACCTGCCTTCGTGCCTTGATGCAATGATGACAGATAGGAGGTGAGTGGTGGCACCACTGGGAACCACCACTGGTCCCCAGCTGGGGCTTGGAGTGCCCTGGGCTAGGGAGGGACATCTCTTTCGGGTCTCCTTGTCCCCTTCATATCACAGGTCTGAGCAGGGGAGATGGGGACTGCTCTGACCCCCTCCCTTGGGCAAAGCCCCTCTCTGCATGCGGCCATCACCACCTGATATTAAAAATCACAGCTAGGTGTTGAGGCATTGGCAATGTGCCGGGTGCTCTG
Organism: Sclerurus mexicanus; assembly: GCA_013396755.1. NCBI lineage: Eukaryota > Metazoa > Chordata > Aves > Passeriformes > Furnariidae > Sclerurus > Sclerurus mexicanus. The sequence goes on from VWZF01002117.1 coordinate 103,310, forward strand.
TCAAAGCCTCTGCAGCATGTGAGGGAGGACTGTGCTGCCCCCTTCTATGAATCTATCCCAGTGTGGGTCTCGTCTCTGCCCCAGTACCTGGGACCCCTGTGCCCCGTGTTCAATACCAGCCTGACAGTGGGAGATGGATGGGGACAAGCCAGTGCTGCGGGGCTGAGGAATATTTGTGGGGAAGTGATGGACACCAGGGCAGGGGACTAGGGGCAGAAAGCAGGGAGCTACTCAAGAGCACCCCACTCCCCTACAAACTATCTCATTGCATGCCATGGAGTGTATTCCAGTGGGATGAGGGATACTGAAGCTCTGGGGAAGGGTCTGGAGGACCAGGAGATGTTCTCATGGGGCTGCTGGTGGCTTTCTCTCCCTGTCGGTGCCCTGGTGATGGGGGCAGTGGCCTGAAATCCCTTCCTGCTTTTCATGTCTCTAAGCTGGGACTCTGTTTTCCCTTCTGCCTAGGTGTCGGCACTTAAATCCTTCCAATGTCCATTGCAACATGGCAGGGATCCTGTGCCCCCCATATACTGTGGGGTGGCCAAGGGGGCGGTGTGGACAGCGCTGTATTTTGGGACCAGGACTGATGCAAACCAGGGAGGAACCATCTCCCCAAGCCCCCCGCCATCAGTCACACCCCCACACGTGTCCCATGCCCTGTGGAGCCAGCTTGGCCCCATCCATCTCCCGCTGTCAGTCGGCCGTGGCCGCAGGGCCCGTATTGAGCAGGGAGATGAGGAGGTGTGAGAGGCAGAGCTGACAGCGGGGGGAGGATGGAGGGGGCTCAGCCCCTGGCAGAAACAGACCTGAGAGGGCTCATCCATAGCTTTCTGGAGTTCCTGGGTGGAACTGGATGAGCTTTAAGGTCCTGTCCAACCCAATCCATTCCAGGTTTCTCTGACCAGCGTAGACAACTGTGGGTGGCTCTCCTGAACCCATTCTGAAGCTCATGATACAAAATGGTTTTTCAAAATGAGCTTTTTTTGGTCCAAAATGGGCAGATGGGAATCAGGAAAACTTCAGAAAGGGAAAATGCTGAGTCTTTCCAATGGGGAATAATTGCCCCAGACACCAGGACAGGCTGGAGAGCAGCTGTGGAGGTCGTGGTGGCCACCAAGATGGAGATGAGCCATCCTGGGTGCAAGGACACCCACCAGCAGCTGCAGAAGAGCGCTGGCAGATGGTCAAATGACTTTCTGCAATGAACCTCTGACTCACAGGTGGAATGTGGAAGTAAAAGCTGCTTTGAGAGGGTGAGGGCAGAAGGGGAATTGATGCAAGCAAACAGTCCTCTTGTGGGGAATAGCAACCAGTCAGCGCAGCTGGTGGGAAACGGGAAGTGAGAAGAGAGGAAGAAGTAACACTCATTTCTCAACCTGACATGTCTCAAAGTATTTTTGGGTCAGAGTTGGCTCTTTATGTATTGATTTTTAATTGTTTCTTTATTTTTTAAAACCCTGATTAAGAAAAGAGGAAGAAAATTTCAGCAGATAAAGTTATACCCTGGAAATGTTCAAGGCCACACTGGATGGAGCTTGGAGCAACCTGGGCTCGTGGAAGATGTCCTTGTCCATGGCAGGGGGGTGGAACAAGATGAACTTTAAGGTCCCTCCTAACCTAGACTATTCCAGTATCTAGAATCTGCTCTAGAGAATTAGTAGTACAAAGGAAAATTGATAATTGCAAAGATAAAGCAATAATTTCCTTAAATATGTCCATTACTTAGAGTTATTTTCCCCTCTCACATATAATAAATAAAATAAATATTACACAAATACAATTATATAATTAAATGATAATATAGAATTAGAGAAAACTAAAAATATCTTTCAAATTCAGGTTTTCAGCAAAAATCCTTGATTTTGTGTTTCATTCCTCCCAATCACATTGTGCATATAAGCAACATTACTCAGACTCTGCAGGCATCATTTCTGATGTGCTGTGGGTACCCAAAATCCCAGAGAGAAACCTTGGGATGGATTCCAGGGCCTTTGGGGAAGGCTCACTCTGTTTTCAGGTGCCTCAGAGACCCTTTGGTGATTGGTCCTGTGGGGATGGTGTAAAACTTAAACCTTCCAGCCACGTTAGAGGAAGACCTAAAGATGGATCCTGTGGTTTTCAGCTCAAGGACCTGTGAGTATCTTGACTTGAGTTGTTGCCCAGAGAGGGTGAAATTTTAAGTGATCTTGAGACAATTTTTCTCTGGTTGGGGAAAGTAATCCTTTCTAAGTTCCTGCAGAAGCAGGAACCTCTTCATAAAAGTTTTTATGTGATATAATAAAAAAAAAAAACAAACTCCATCAACTTATTAAGGTCCTTCCTGAAGGCAAAACACATACTCCAGTACCTCTGAGTCTTAATTTCTAACTCAAATTTTGGATGAATATTCCTGATATCAGCACACCTGGGAGGCACAAGGAAGATACCATGGAAGTATAAATTGGATTAGGAGGGAGTGGTTTGCCTTTGAAGCTGCACATGGATGAAATTGCAATCAGGAATGCTAGTCTTGTTTTAATTGATACAAACTGATTGGAAATCACTTCAATGAGTGTTGCCAATTTAATGCAGCAATAATTAATGCGGCAAGTGAAGTCATGATGTTATTGTATTTATTTGTCTCTACATAAGATCATTCCGCCTGCAGCATCATCCACTCCAGGAATGGGACTTCCAAAACTTCTCTGGCCCTGGCACAGGTTGCCCAGAGAAGCTGTGGCTGCCCCATTCCTGGTAGTGTCCAAGACCAGGCTGGATGGGGCTTGGAACAACCTGGGCTAGGGGAAGGTGTCCTTGCCCATCTAGGAACTGGATGATCCATAAGGTTGCTTCCAACTCAAACCATTCTAGGATTCCATGATTCCATATGTTGTATTCAGATGCAACTGTTTTGTTCGATAGCTCCAAAACTCGCCCACCGTCTCATCTCCTCCTTGTCTCTCCTCATACAGGCAAGGCTGATTTTCCACCCCAGCTGCAGTTTACTCATACATAGCTCCTGCTTCCAGGTTTCAGGAGTGGAGTCATCTCGGCCCAGGACTCATCCTCTCTCCTTGCAGGCTTTGAATAAGTGACCACAGATTCCCCTTATGGAGACAATGATATGTTTGGGAGCTTTGACTCATCTGATTAATTTCAAGCTTTTTTTTTTTTTTTNATTTCCTTTAAATATTAAAAAATAATATATTAAATTATTTTAATATAAAATTTATATATATATATAATTGTCTAATATATATCTCTGTATATAAAGAAATAAGGAATAAATCCTCCTGCTTCTATTTAACTTCCTGAAAATCACTGAATTTATTTAACTAATTGAATTTATTTGTCAGTGCAGGTCTCCTCCTTAAGGAGCTGCTTCCAAAGCAATCCATTCCTGAGGGAAATTTCCTCCTCCAGCGGTGGGCAGTGATAAAGCCCTTGGTTCCCATGAGTGAATGATAAACAGCAGGTTTTTTTGCTCAAGTATTGATGCTCTTCGTGAGGTGTAAATAATGCCTATTTTCTACACTGATACTGGGAAAAATTTGAATGAGGTCCTGCCACAGCCTGCCCAGAGAAGTTGTGACTGCCCCATCCCTGGAAGTGTCCAAGGCCAAGATGGACAGGATGATCTTAGTCCTCGGGCAGCTCATTGAAAGGTCCTCTACTGCCTTTCCCAAAGATCTTATGGAATTTGAGTAGGAAAGCAGGTGCCACAATAGAGATCCTCATCCCAGAAGAACAAGGATGAACATTCCTTTAGTTATTCTGCAGAGCACGGACCAGCCACCTGTCTCTCAGCAGGAATAAAATCTAATCCATATTTTCTAATTGAATTTATTTCCCTTCTATGTCTCAGATCCTTCACACAAAGCAAAGTTGGTTTTATTGAGTATGAAAAAGCGAGGCTGAACTTTAGTTAATCAAGAAATTGAGGTCGGTTCTCTGACNCAAAAATGGCATGGATTTCTCCCTGTGCTGTGTGGTGGTGAAAGGTGGTGGGGTGACACAGCCACATGGGAAATGTGGAACTTATTCAGAGCAGATACACTCCGGGCACAGGCTGAAGAGTCAGTTTGAGCCTAAAGGACTTAAATTCAGTTAATAATTATCACCCGAAAATGTAAAAATAATTTGCAACAAGAGAATTCCTGAAGAGTTCCTGATTAGCAATTGTAGCACTTCTCCAAACCCTGGACTCTCTCCCAGTCGCTGAATCTCAATTTCTTACACCAGTTCTTTTTGACTCCCTGTAATGTCAAAAGATCAGTTATATATTCCAAGAGATAAATGTACATATATATAATTATGTATATTTTTAGAAAAAATCTTTATATTAAGAATTTTTTGTATTTCCTTTAAATATTAAAAAATAATATATTAAATTATTTTAATATAAAATTTATATATATATATAATTGTCTAATATATATCTCTGTATATAAAGAAATAAGGAATAAATCCTCCTGCTTCTATTTAACTTCCTGAAAATCACTGAATTTATTTAACTAATTGAATTTATTTGTCAGTGCAGGTCTCCTCCTTAAGGAGCTGCTTCCAAAGCAATCCATTCCTGAGGGAAATTTCCTCCTCCAGCGGTGGGCAGTGATAAAGCCCTTGGTTCCCATGAGTGAATGATAAACAGCAGGTTTTTTTGCTCAAGTATTGATGCTCTTCGTGAGGTGTAAATAATGCCTATTTTCTACACTGATACTGGGAAAAATTTGAATGAGGTCCTGCCACAGCCTGCCCAGAGAAGTTGTGACTGCCCCATCCCTGGAAGTGTCCAAGGCCAAGATGGACAGGATGATCTTAGTCCTCGGGCAGCTCATTGAAAGGTCCTCTACTGCCTTTCCCAAAGATCTTATGGAATTTGAGTAGGAAAGCAGGTGCCACAATAGAGATCCTCATCCCAGAAGAACAAGGATGAACATTCCTTTAGTTATTCTGCAGAGCACGGACCAGCCACCTGTCTCTCAGCAGGAATAAAATCTAATCCATATTTTCTAATTGAATTTATTTCCCTTCTATGTCTCAGATCCTTCACACAAAGCAAAGTTGGTTTTATTGAGTATGAAAAAGCGAGGCTGAACTTTAGTTAATCAAGAAATTGAGGTCGGTTCTCTGACGGCAGCAGATATTACAACCAGGCAGGTGGAAGCTGCCCTGGGGGAAGATTCAGCCCCAAAATCACTCGATTTTCATTATTTGTAACATCTCCAGTGCTGTGCCAGTGTTCTGACTGCTACTTTGCCCCCGGCATCTCCACATGGGTGATGAAAAGAAGCTCTAAGTCCTCATTAACAACACCAGGAGACCAGACATGTCACTCCTGGAACACCTGAAATTAGGTGTCGGGTTCTGGGGATGAAACTCAACCCTTCAGCCAAGGCTCATCCAATAATGAAAATTTTTAGGTTTGGATCTGTTTGTCAGGAGCCAGCAGTGCCTACTCTTGGCTTACTCTCCAGTGTAACACTGTCAAGCTGTGATTAATGTTATCCAGGAGAAAAATCAATGTTTATTTATTCTACCTGTCGTAGAGTGGGATTTCAGAAGCTGCTGATCTCTCCCTGATGAGCAGCAAGATGGAGCCTGAATTTGTCTTTTATCTCCAAATGAAGCATCACATCTGAAGCAAAGTGAGATGAGACAAATTCTGGCTCTTCTTCCTACACCAGGAAAAAATGCACTATGCAAAGTCACATTTTGCTGTGCTTTCACCTAGAAAAGATTTTCCTGGGACATGGGGAACAGATCTTAGTTCTTCAAATGTTCAGACTGGACTGGGAGCAGTCAAAATATGAGGAATAATTTCATTTTTCCAGAAATTATTGGGAAAATCATGGTTGGAGGGGAACTAGGAGTAAGCCTTTCAATTTATTTATGATTTATTCCGGTATGGTATTACCTTCCTTAATGCCTTAAATAATATCCACCTGCTTCCAGATATGTTGGCTGAATGGGGATACTGATGTCAGGAAATTTTGGTTTTCCTCTTTCAAAGAGAATTTACCTTTTATTGACTGAAAGTTTTGTAACTGATTGACAAAAATTGACGTTCTTAATGTTGATGGATTTAAGCCTATTAAATTTTTCAATTTGAAAAACATGAAGCAGGTGAACTGGATATATAAAGTACTAAGCATGGTTGGAGATAATGAGACATTTGCATCTGAATTTATTCTCCTGGGCTTCACAACCTGAGCGGACCTGCAGGTGTTGTGTTTTGTCTTATTTCTTGCCATCTCATAGGAAATCTGGGAGTGATGATATTAATCCAGATCGATCCACACCTCCACACCCCAATGTACTTCTTCCTGAGCCACTTGTTCCTCCTGGACACCTGCTACTCCTCTACCATCATCTCTCAAAACCTCTTGGGTTTTTTAGTGGAGAAGATTTCCTTCTTTGGATGTGTCACTCAGCTCTTCTCCTTCACCACCTTGGCCACCACTGAGTGCTACATGCTGGCCGCCATGGCCTATGATTGCCATGTTCCTGCATCCCCCCTGCTCTACTCCATGGCCATGTCCCAGAGGTTTTCCACTGGGATGTTGGCACAGCAAAGGGGAACCTGGATTTTGGGGATGGACAATTTAATGGCATCAGTTTGAGCTGTGCCAGTTCAGTGAATGCCAAAGGAAAATCCAGGACTGCAACAGTGGGAGTGTTTTTCTGGGAGGTATGTAAACACAGGCACAAGTTTTTAGCAGAGTTACTGAGATTTGGGGTTGTGTTTTCATTTCCCTCTGTAAGTTTTCCCTCTCTCAGCCCCACTGGCCAAGCAGGAGATGCAGCAGCGGCTGGAGCTGTTGGATTGGTTTGGGAGTGGGGATTCCCATCCTGCTTCACCCCTGTCCTGCAGCCTCCAGGGGATGTCCCTGCAGGAACGCTCTGGGGGAGGGATGAGACATCTCCTGGCATTTGGTGGAGCTTGAGTGGGAGAAGAGGCACTATCCTCCGGGATATTCCCTGTGCTGTGGGGCAGCTGGATGGGAGCTGGGGGAGGATTCCAGTCCTTTGTGGGGCTATCCTGCCCTCCGTTGATTTTCCCCCCTCTTTTTGAGTGGGATGTCCATATGTAAAGGGCTTCATGGAAGCACCGAGCTGCTGGGCAGGGCAGCTGTGCTCGTTTTGGGGGTGGGGGAGTCTGGTGTGATGGTGTCATCAGGGGCACCACAATGTCACTGGGAGTGCAATTATGGAGTGGGGTGAGTGGAGTCATGCAGGGTTCCTCCCAAAAGAGAGGTGACCAAAATGCCTCAAAATTCACGAGGGGGGTGTGTGTAAAATACTGCAAATTGTAAACTTTCTCATTATATATATTGTGAAATAATTTATATAAAAATTGATTTCAGAATAAAACCTTATATCTGCTGTATTATAGACAGGATTTTAGACTATAATAATAAAGTCTGAATATGGATGTATAGGGTCTGAAAATACAAATAAAAGGTTTGTGTATAGAAATAAAATAACAAAGGGCTTTAAAATGTAAAAGATGACCTGTATAAAGGAAGTAGAAACAGCTCCGTGTATTCACATTTTTTTCCTTTCTCCCCTCACCGTAACACCCCAAATCTTCCCGCGGCCCCGTCGGGGCCAGGAAAGGCGAGGTGGAGCCCCGGGGAGGCGGCGGGGACGGACCGGGCTGGGGGCGCGGCGGTCTCGGTGTCCCCGAGCAGGGCTCGGTGTCCCGGGATAGGTGTCCCCGAGCAGGGCTCGGTGTCCCGGGATAGGTGTCCCCGAGGTGGCATCGGTGCCCCTTGTTGGGCTCGGTGTCCCGGCCGGGTTTCGGTGCTCCCGAGCAGGGATCGGTGTCCCCGAGCAGGGATCGATGTCCCGGCATCCGTGTCCCGGCTGGGTCTCGGTGTCCCCGAGCAGGGATCAGTGTCCCGACGGGATTCCCGGGAAGGCGGTGGCACCGGGAGCTGCGGGCTCGGGGCACCGCAAGCTCCGCTCTGCCGTGCGGGGTCCCCGGGGCGTCACTCTCGAGCCGATTCTGCAGGGGACAAAATGGGCATTTTGGGGCTAAAATCTGAGTTGTTCTGTTGTGGAAAGAATGCACACTCTGAGATAAAAATGAGGAAATCAGTGCTGGAAAGGTAGGAAAAATCCCAACTTGGCTAAAATGGGTTATAAAACCCATCTGTGAAATCAGAGCTGTTCCGGCAGCTTTTCTTCTCATTGCTCCCCGGATGTTTTCCTTGTTTTCTGGTATTCAGAAAGGACCATGGTTGGGGATGGCACAGCTGTGCACGGTGGTCAGTTTTCCTTAACTATGCAGAGATGTCAGGATTTAGAAGGCACTCCTGTTTCCCTGAAGGATTATTCCCTGGGGAATGCCCTTAGCTGGGATTTGACTCCTGCAGACCCTCCCAGGATGAGCCATGGTGGGCTCTGATCTTGTGCTCATCCTTGAACCATCGTCAGTTCTCACTGACTCCAGAAGCTCCAAGGGTCACTCTCTGTGCCTGCCTGGCTCTGTCAGATTCAATGGGCTCTCCAGGTGTTTTATCTCCTGCTCCTACTGAAATTCCAGTCTTAGGTGACTTGTAACCCACTGAAAATCAAATTGAGTTCCCCCAAAAAATGTACCACAAAATCCATTTTTTATCCTTTATTTCTCATATTTTCCCTCCTGTTTATTTCTCTCACTGCAACAATAATGAATATCACAGAAATAACAAGGGGAAAGGGGAATAAATGGGATGTGACTGAAAATGCTGATTTTTGTCCTTTTGGCAGGAATTGGTCGATGTTCAAAATGTCCAGGCAGGAGCAATATGAGCATAGCCACAGGAAGACCCAAGAACTGGTGAGTTCAGTTCAAATACTGAGTTTGGATCTCCAGTATTTCAGTGCATGGGAATTACAAGATAAGAGTTTACTCACAGGCTGAAACATTCCCATAAATATTGTTCAAGCCACCCTGTTTCAGTTGCTCTGAGAGATTCAGAGAAAATGAAGAAATGTCCTCCTCGTGGAATATCCAGAGTGGTTGTATCCAAGTTAGTCTTCTCAGTTCTCTTTTTCTTTTATGTCCCAATAAATGTGAGATAATCTCATTTAATCCCACCCTTGCTCCAGCCCAGTTCAAGAGCAGCAGTAGGCTGACTGAGGGCAGTTGCCATTGGTTCAAGCTGCTGACACAAAGGGCTGGATTTGTTTTCCTGATGATGTCAAATGTTCAGATGTTGTGTGAGTTGCAGATCTCCTTCAAACCAGAGCCCCCTTGGCATTTTTGTCAGAAGGGGCTCACAGAGCACGAGTTTCAGACACAACAGATAAACTCTGCTAGACCTAAATCAATCAGGTGGGTCACAGTGTTTCACTTTATCATAATCACTGGGCTCTTCCAGATCCTCCATGACCAAATCCTGATGATTCTTTACCCAATTCCCTTTCTTACCAGGCTTTGCCTCCTCCTGAGCTCTTTGAGAAGTGAGTGTCACTGCCAGAGGCAGGGCCCACCCTGAAATGCTTCTCCTCTTGTCCCTGCAGCAGGACTGTCGAGGGACGTGCGATGGCTCTGGTCGGGATCCAGGTGACAGCAGTGGGAATGGTCACCTCCTGCACCAGAACTGGTGGCAAGGACACCGGGGACCTGTGCGGAGAAGCTTTTTAATAACCCAGGCAAATGTGCGCACACATGGGAGTTGTCTGGTTTTCAAACAGCAGAGATGGAATGAGGTCCTCATCCTCCAGATGAACTGCTGCTTCTGCTGCTTCACTTGCCCAGTGCAGGCATCACCACCTCTGCTATCCCCAGCTGAGGAACAACCCAATTTCAGGCAGGCTGAAATAGCCCAACTGCATCATCTATAAAGGACAGCAGTGAAGGAGCAAATTGCTGTGGCTGCTCTTTAGACCTGGCCACGTTTTGTTTTGCTGAACAGCCTCAGGAGCAAAACAGATGTAATTTATTGTGGTGTTGGTTGGGGTAATGAAGGGGCTCAGCATTCTTGGGGGCCAGAGGGAGGCAAGTGATGGTCACAGACTCACTTGTCTATGGCAAGAGCAGCCAAGGTGAGACAGAGTCAGAAACAAAGATTCCTTGGACTATTCCCCTTGTCCTGCACACCGGGGTCCCAAAGGGCCGTTCTGGAAGGAAACAGGCAGATGGAATTGCTACTGCCTCGGTGCAGAACTCTGCTTAAAATTATTTTCTGTCTTCTTCCCTTTCCTGAGTAGAATTACAGACCTGGGGAAGGGTTTGGGTTGGAAGGGACCTTAAGACCACCTTGTTCCACCCCCTGCCATGGGCAGGGACACCTTCCACTAGCCCAGGTTGCACCAAGCCCAATCCAGACTGGCCTCGGACACTTCCAGGGATGGGGCAGCCACAGTTTCTCTGGGCAAACTGTGCCAGGGCCTCACCACTCTCACAGGGAAGAATTCTCTCCTAATATCCAGTCTTTCCCATTTTTCTGCAGGAAGTGGGCTGTGAGGGGGGAATTGGCTCCAAGAAGGCCCGGAATCGGAGTGGGCTCTGTGGTGGGGACGACTCCCACTGCCAGATGGGACAAGGACCTTCCTCCTCACTCCCAGACAGCTGGAAAACAAGGACATCTGCCTGCAGCTGCCTGGAGTTCCTGTTGGCCCTGGGCTTTCTGTCCCACTCATGGCCACAGGATAATGCCAGAATCATACAAATCTTAGGAATAATGGACTGAACCCCCGCCCTGGAGCCCGTTCAGGGCAGGCTGCTGCCCACCGGCCCCTGATGGAGGTGGTGGAGGAGTTTAGGGAATGCTGGTTGTATTTCCCTAGCTTTGGCAATCTGGGCACTAAAAAGACTAATTGACCTCTTCCAACAGGGAAACATTGAAGCAAGATTTGCCAAAAAGTGCTGGAGTTTCCGGACAATAAAACCTGCAAGTATCCAACTTAAAATCCCCCTGGGGTCGTCACTGGTCTGACTTCCATAGGCTGGTCACCTTGTCCAGGAGTGTCCAATCCTGCTGGAAACGCATTTGCCTGCGATGTAATTTATATTTTATGCTGGCAAAGACCCTCTGGTGACCCTCTGTCACTGGAATGACCGGACTGGGCTCCCAGGGCACTCATTCCAGGTGTTCTGTTTAAGGGAAGAGCAGGGGAGCCTTTCCCCTGCCCACAGGAGCTGCAGTGCTTCCCTCTCTGGAATAATAAGAAATAAAAATAAAATAAGAAATATAATAAAATGAAAAATAGAAAACCTACAAAAAACTTAAAAAAAAAGAAAAAAAAATTACGTAAAATAGAATAATAAAGTAAAAATTTAAATAAAAATAATAAAAAATAAAAATAAAATTAAAAAATTAATAGAAAAGAAAAAAGAGAAAAGAAAAATAAAATAGAAAAGCAAAATTAACAGTAAAATCGATAGACAATAAGAAATTAAATGAAGCCGAAAAAGAATATAAGTAAAGAAATAATAACTATAATATGTAATAATATTAATTATATTAATGATATTATTTTTATAAATGATATAAAATAAATATACAATAAATACAGCACGGCGGGCCGCCTGGTGGCGGTACTGCGCGTGCGCAGTGACCCGCCCCTGACACCTGCTGGCTGGGAGCGGTACTGCGGCGGAGAAGATGACGCATGCGCACTTGCTCGACTGAAGCGCAGTAGAAGCCAAGTGGTATGTAAGGGCAAAGTGGTGGCAAGGCGGCGCATGCGCAGTATCAGGACCGTATCAGCGCTATCATAAGGGATGGGGCGCCCGGCCGCGCATGCGCAGTCAATCACGCAACACCAAATGTCACACGGTCGGTGTGAGCCGGTGACAAAGCGGCGCATGCGCAGTGACTTCTGCGGATCCCCAGTCCCTCCCGCTGCGCAAACACCCGTCCTGCGGCGAGGGGATCTGCGCATGCGCACTGGGCCGCGCGTGCGCCAACGGGAACAGGGGAGGGAAACGGGGAGGAGGAAT
>VWZF01002117.1:115599-189270 GCA_013396755.1 Sclerurus mexicanus
GGAATGGGGAACGGGGAGTGGGGAAGGGGAATGGGCCTGGCGGGGCCGGCGGCGCCGGGCGGGGAAGGAGCGGCCGCGCTGGGGCCGGGCCGGTTCCCGGCACACCCGGACCTCTGGTCTCCCGTCTCTGCCGGGGGATAAAGTGCCCATTTGGAGGTAAAACCGAGGCGATTGGTGAGGGGCGCTGTGCGGGTGCAATGGAGGTTCGGTGAGCGGGGCGGCAGGGCCAGGTTTGGGGTAGAACCTGGGCTGGGCAGGGCAGGTCTGGGGGTCAGAGCCGAGCTCTGCGGGGACAGAAGGGACGGGTGCGAGGGAAAAGCAGAGGCAGGTTGGGAGGGGGAGCAGGGGTGACATTTCTCACAGAAATGCTGAAGTAACTTGGATGAAACAAAATCACCTTTTCTGTGGGGTGAATCCAGGGGTACTTTAGTAAGGAAAAAAGAGCCTTTGAGAGAAAGTCTGGTACCTCGGAGAAGACCGAGGCAGCATTTTTGACAGAAAACCCGGGGTTACTTGGAGGGGACCCTTTTAGCTGACAACCTGGGTAGTTTAGAGGGGACACAGCTACTGCTGTATGTAGGAAGGCGGGCAGTGATGTCGAGGGGAGAGGTGATGTTCTGGAGGGAATAGCCGAGGTAGTTGTAAAGGCTGAGATCGACTTCCAGCTGCAGACCAAGCTCCGGTACCTGAATCCTTTCCATCAGCAGGGGCTGTTCCCAGCTGTCATCCCCTGGCTCATAACTTGGTAAGGTTGTGTTCCTCCAACCCCCAGATGCTGCTTCAGTGCTCCTGTGTGCACCTCTCACCTTTGCCTCCTGTGACCATCCCTGTGTTGTAGCTCAATAAAGTCTGTTTGGGGGTTTATTGCTTTTGATTGTTGTGTGTGATAAAAGCACTGCTCAGTTTCTCTAAACTATTCCCCTCCTTCATGGCTGCATCACTGGTCATAAATTTGAAATTTATGTTCATAGACACTCATTTTCTAACAGGAAACACCATTTTCCTTTTGCCTTTCCAAGTTGTTTCTAAGTGCTGCCCAGGATGGGTATCCGTGTGCTTGGACAGTGATTCCCCAGGAGGAAGGGGAGCCTTGGCCTCCCTTGCACAGCTCAGGTGGATGGGACAGAATTGGGGTGGCCTGGCAAGGCATGAACATATTTCTGAGTTTTGGACTGCCTTGAAACCTTTCTGTGTTCCAAGTTGGTCACTGTTTGTGCTTCTGAGGCAATTGGTTTGGGGGTTCAGGAGCCCAGGGAGCCGAGCTCTGGTTGTGTTTGCAGCTCCGCCATGGGTGGAGCTGATGCAGGGCTTGGTGCAGGCACTGGCCATGGGACAGGCACAGGGAGGTGTGGGAGGATTTGGGAAATGAGGGATGGATGGGCTGAATGGAGTGATGGGCTTGTGCTGATGTGAACACACTTGTGCAGGTCACTGGGATCTGGTGCAGACTCCAGTTGTCCTTGTGTTCAGGGATGCAGAGTCTGAGGAATTGTATTTCCCTTTGGGTTTGCAGGACAGCAAGAATGAGAGGAATTGTCATGCCAGAGCTGTGTCCTACCGGGTTGTGTTTCCCTTTGAGGACAGAGAGTCTGTGGGCTGAGGTGAGATTGCTGAGTGTTTGGATGAGCAATTAAGGGAACAGGGAGCTCGGAATTCCAGGTGCTGGTGAAACTGTTGCCTTAGGTGTGTTTAGTTTGTATCTGTGAGAGCTGGGATGTGTATCTGTGAGAACAGCTGGACAGCTGTTGTTGGGGATAAAGGATGGACTAAACCTGCTCTGTGGATATGTAAGTAAGAACCAAGGAGCAGGGAAGTGGATATTTATGAGCTATACCAATATTCCCCCAAATTTGTGGTGGAGCAGTGATGGGGGTGGTTTGGTTTGGTGTGGGCCTGTCAGGATTAACCATAAACAACCCCACCAAAGCCCTGAACCCTCAATGGACACACCCAGCACCTGAACAGAAACCCAAATCAGTAATTATTGCAGAGGAGAAATTATTAAAAAATTATGAGGGAAAAAAAGGAAATTCTGTTATTCATAGCAAACCTTCTATTATTCCTTGTGCAGTCTTTGCATGCTGTTCTGTGAGTTATTGTGTGCAGTATCTGTCTCACAAAACCTGTTAGAAATTCAGATGTAGGATCTGAATTTGGGTCTGTTCCATACAAACTCTTGCAAAGCCTGAAGGACTGGAGTGATGCTCTCAGTAAAGGTGGTTTATTAATATTCTATCAGATTTCCCTCAGCTCTGGGCAGGAAAGGCAAGGGTTTGGGTCAGGAATTGTGCAAGCAAGGCCTGTGTGCCTGTGGATTTCTCACATGTGTGGCAGTGCTGGGACAAGGACTTGTGCAGGGACTGAGCTGGGACTGAAGGTGTTGCCCTTTTGAGCCATTTCAGAGGTGTGATTAGAGAAGGAGGACAATGTCCAGGGATGCTGAAGAGGGGGATCTGCTGCGCTGGGTGGGAATAAACATGGAGCTGCAGGGATTTGGGTGCTGCACGGGAGTGATGATGGGGCAGGGGAGGAGGTGAGTGCTGGATGAGTGGGGTCATATGGCGTTCCCCCAGAAAAGGGAGGTAGGCGACAGCCCCAGAATGTCTGAAAATTCATAAGAGGTGTTTGTGTAAATACAGAAAACTGCACAGTTCCTAATTTTTATATATATTTAGAAATAATATTAATTTTTATGTAAATTGATTTCAAGATAAACCCCCATATCTGCTGTATTATAGACTGGATAATATCCACACCTTGGGGAGGGTCCAGTTGCTCCTTTCCAGCCATGACCAAACATCCACTGCCAGTGTCTGTCAGCCCCTGCTCCCTCTGACTTGAACCACTGGAACCCCTGGATTGATTCAATACCCACAAGCCCATAATGCCAAGATGCGATTTCTCTGTCCACCAAGGATGCATCACCCAGGAGCGATACTTCTCCCACTCTCCAACAGAGACCTCCACACTCCACACCCAATTGAGGGAACACCAGCTTAGCTCTGGGCTGAGAAACAGGAGAGCCAAACCTCTCTGGTCTGTTTGACAGCTCAGCTCCACACAGATGTGAAGACTTTTCCCCCCTCACAGTAACAATCTGGGCTGAAAAAGATTCATTCAGTCAACATGTGTTACCTGTTCTTTCTACTTGAACTCATTTCTTCTCTTCCTTAAGCTTCAGGGACTTGCTGGTCCCGGAGCTTCATCAGGAGAAGTGTTGGCTGGGAGGGATACCCTGCCGGAGTTACTCCTGGAAATGCACATCCAGCCCCAGGTGAGACACACTGGGATAGTTCCTGCACACCAAACACCACAGCCCCAAGCACCAGGAGCTGCAGATGCTCTGCATTGCAATTCACAGTCCATCCTACAAGGGAAAACAAAAGTGGTTTTCCCTGCTCTAGGAGGAAAACATGATAGCAAGTGTTGGCCCAGCTGATCTAACCCTTATAGGCAGCTGTGTCACTGACGAGGAGAATCCATCCTGGCTTACTCTGTCACTGTAAAACTCTGCACACCCTGAGCGTCTGGGCCTTAAAAGCTCCATTTAGGTGAGCAAAAAGCTCTCTGGTTGGGACAACTCACTGAATTCACTGGTAGATCCTGAAATCTGTTTCCAAGGGCATAAAAACATCATTCTGATCCTGATTGCTCCAAGGAAAACGACTCTTAAGTTGTTTTACGGGTTCGGGAGGATTCCCACACACAAAATGAAAGATGCTAAAACACAACTGACACAGCAAAGTAAATTTATTCCTATAACACAGTTACCATAGCAAAGCAAATGTATTCTGTTACTTGTGATAGCAAATGGTACATACCAACCCCTCATTCTTGACAAGCTGCTGAGCAGGAGCGGGAGATGGAGCATGGTACTCTGCTGGAGGGGCAAGCAGGCAGTGCACCTTCAGGGCATCCCCTGGGTCAGAACAATGCACATTTTGTCCTCCTCTTCCCTTCAGCCCAGAACCACATCTCATAGCTCCCTCTCTGGAGGGGACTTTTGCCAGCTGCAGCATCAGCTTGTATGTGGCCAGCTCACCAGCTGAGGCTGCAGCAGCTCAGGATACTGACTCTGGGCTGACAATGGCTCTATTGCTCCTTTGTCAAAGGCTATGCTCCCACTCTTCCGATGTTACACTAATCTAATGTTTTCTTTTTTCGAGGTTAAGTTCCCCACAGTGAAACTGCAATATTTTCTCATGCCACATGGATGAGCACAACCACAGACCAAATATGACAGGGCCCTAGACACTACTCTGGTCCCTGACACATGCCACTGCATGGTCCGTGGCTGGAACATGTCAATATTCTACCATACGGACAGCACTATGATGTAATGTGCTATCTATTAAGGATCATATTAATGATACCAAACAAGGAATACAACAAGTAATACATAAAAAACCAATACCTAAGGCACAAGGCAACAGTAGTCCCTTCTTTCACTAATCCCAGTCCCCTGTCTATCTGGTAAATGGATTCCAGCTGGTGTTCTCTACAAGGTATTAGGACTAAGTGTCTGTAGTTTCTGTAGCTGTACATGAGCAGAGCTGGAATGGTCATTTCAGTTCATACAGTATAATCCATCAAAATCTTCACATCCATGCATTAAAAGCAAAAAATCCAATTGCTGCCTGATTTTGTAGTGCATCATGCCTAATGCTGTCTACATCAAGTAACAAATCAGATACAGCTGTGCTGGTGGCATTGCTAGATTTTGCTAACCAACAGCCAAGTCTATTTAGGCTTGTGAGGGCTCATGCACTTGCTATCCCAGGAACCAGTGAAGAGGTAGCAATTACCGTGATGGCATCCCAAAACTCAACTGTATCTTTGCAATGAGGAGCAAAAGCATGTATGTCCCGGCCATGCTTGTGGTGAATTCGGTTTTGTTGGAGCCACATTATAAAAGTTATATTTGGAGATAAGAGGGTTAGTTTCCCCAAAGTACATGGGTCACCTTTAATTGCCACTGGCACATAGACCCAGGCTGATTAAAAAGATACCTTGTGGAAATTGCATATATGTGCTAAAGCATATGTGTGGATTCGCTGTGGTTGAATGACACCATTTTGATACCACGGTATTGTGGCATTAACCCGCCAAGGTACAGTGCTGGTAAATTTAAAGGTGGTACAGTTATCTGCATTCAAGATGCCCAGGATGCACAGCTCTTGTGGCAGTAAGACAGGGGATTTCCTGAGCTGGGACAGATGTGGGAACAGTTCTGTGCCTGGGCAGGCTAGAAACACATAATTGTAACTTGAGAGTGGTGAGAGAAACACGGATCAGGCACATCATGAATGGGTACTGGGGTGTAGCAGTGCTAAAGGCATACAGTGTCTTGTCCAGTTGCATTTTGGTGACCCAGACATTTTGGTCCAGAGGGGTGTGAGTCTGGAGTACTCTGTGAAAATACAGAGAAACAAGTACCTCTCCCCTCCCCTATCACTCCTGTCAGTGTAAGTGTTGAGCAGGTACCTGGCACCAGTGCCATTGCCCTGGAATAGCGACAGTAACTGATTTGTTTCTGCCTCTATAACCTCAGTGGCTATAGGACCACACTCCATAGGGAGCTGATACCATACTTTGACGCCTGAGAAGTAGAACTGTGAAGGGCCTTGAATGGATAGAGAGGGCATAACCCAGAAGAAAACTGACCCAATTGTTCCACTGGGAAGTGTACAAATAGAACGAGTGCTGTCCTGAGTGCCTAAAGTGAATGACCCCCTAGGTTGTGGGTGTACAGGATTTAACACTAAAAATCCACGTGCTACTAAAGCTGGAGTAAAAGTAAAATACAAAAACACCTGTTGGTCCTCTGGAGTTTTAATCACTAGATCTGTTTTTAACCATTGTACTTCTGAAGGCTGGAATGTGAGCGTATTGTCATATATATATATTGCAAAATCTGTACCTCAGTAGGTGCAGCATGTTGTACTAAAGTGCAGAATGTGGCCTGGTGACAAAAAGTAGGATTGTGCTCATAGCCTTGGGCAAGACATGTAAAGGTGTACTGGTTTCCTCCCTAGGTAAACATGAACTGATCCTGAGCAACATGGGGAATAGGAATTGTGAAAAACACATTCATACCATATCCCTGGATTTGGTGTACTAGTGTTGCAACGTCAGGAACAGCAGCAGCAGTGATGGGGGATGTCTTTTTGTTTGCTGCCCTATAACCTACAGCCATCTGCCCTCTGCCATCTGGCTTCTTCACAGGCCAGACAGGACTATTAACAGATGACACCTACTTGTAACTAATCATTAATAGTCACTTGAATTTCTGCATCTCCTCCTGGAATCTTATACTATTTTATGTTCACAATTTCTGTAGCTATAGAAATGTCTGCTTCCTGTTGTGTAAGTCCTGCAGTAATATCTGGCAGGTAGCCACCGCATGGTACCAAAAGCCCAACAGGTACCATTGATTTCTAATGTAGCGCCCCATAATATATCCATACCTATGATGTATTCACCGACGGAGGCAACCATAACAGAATATTTATGAGGATCCCAGTCACCAATTTGCAGTTTCAATTCAGTAAGTTTCCCTGCTGCAGGTTGATCGCCCAGTCCCCACACGGGGGCAGTCTTTCCCTGTGTTTTGTGTGGATTGCCGTGTATTACAGTGACCTCCGCCCGTGTCCACTAGCGCGGACCCCTTGTTTGTTCCCACTAGACCACCAGTTGATACATTGGGGGAAGGGATGAGAGTCGTGTCTTAACACATGGCATTCCGGTATGGAGGCTTGGTCTCTTCCCTATTCAGTTTTCATATGTCTTTTTGCCTCAACTTCAGCTGGTTTCATTTGTGTCCATAGATAGTGGAGTGCAGATGGATCAAACAATAAGACATGTGGTTTCCCCAACCCTAGGTACTCCACCTTCTGTATTCTCCTGCCCTGGGAATCCTGTGCCATATGGTACAGGACATGTATTGCTTTTCTATCTACATAAGCAGAAGAGGCAAGTCTGTTCACCGGACTCCCCCTTGTCATCTACCTGTCACTTGGCTACTTGGACTGCATATTTCTCTGCCAAAATGGCACACTTCTTTCTGAGCTGCTCACTTTGTTCAGCGGCAGCCACAACCGCCTGTCTTTGCAACACCATCTTAGCCCTCAGTTGATCGTTGTCCTTAAGTTGTTCTACTAATTGTTGTTCCAGCTCAGTGTTCTTATCAATCATGACTTTATACACAACTAACAGCCATCCAGCCATACGTCTGGCATGACTAAGCCGCTCTTTGGAGTGTGTATGGGAAGTTTGCACAAACTCTCCCCAGTATTTCAACACCTCCATGGGGTCTTTAGCTCCCCATGGTTCAGGCCCAATATTTGCACAAGTTTCTAATTTGTCCTATAACATGCCCCATGGTTCCTGTGTCCATCCCAGTCGATCCACTGGTGAAGTCATGGCCCAAGGTTTCTTTTTACATAACTTCTCTACCAATGCACTGGAATGTTGTCTTGACAGCAGAAATAGGAAGAAAGCTCTGTTCTACTGGTATTGTCCTGCGACACCACAAACACAAAGGACTAAGAGTTTTTTCTAACTGAATCTGAAAAGTACTAGTTATATTTACAGTATTCACACTGTGCTATAACAAATGTGTGGCACCGGCCACACTGTGGACACAGAAAAACACTACAAGGTTCCCTTGCCAGGTGAGGTACCCTGACCGAGTCCTGGCCTCCCATATACTCGGAACAGCATCTCTTGGTCCAGCTACATGTTCCACTGACCAAACCCTGTTTATTTCTGCATCAGTTTTTGTGCTCTGGGAATTCCAGCTTTGTCACCAGTTTTATGTTACGGGTTCAGGAGGATTCCCATGCATAAAATAGAAGATGCTAAAACACAACTGATGCAGCATTTATTCCTCTAACACAGTTACAATAGCAAAGCAAATGTATTCTGTTACTTGTGATAGCAAACAGTTCATCCCAACCCCTGGATTATTGACAAGCTTCTGAGCAGGAGATGGAGCATGGTACTCTGCTGGAGGGGCAGGCAGGCAGTGCACCTTCAGGGCATCCCCTGGATCAAAACAGTGCACATCTTGTCCTTCTCTTCCTTCTGGCCCAGAACCACATCTCATAGCTCCCTCTCTGGAGGGGACTTTTGCCAGCTGCAGCATCAGCTTGTATGTGGCCAGCTCACCAGCTGAGGCTGCAGCAGCTCAGGATACTGACTCTGGGCTGACAATGGCTCTGTTGCTCCTTTGTCAAAGGCTATGTTCCCTCTCTTCCGATGTTACACTAATGTTTTCTTTTTTCAAGGTTAAGTTCTCCACAGTGAAACTATGCAGTATTTTCCCATGCCACATGGATGAGCACAACCACAGACCAAATATGACAGGGCCCTAGACACTACTCTGGTCCCTGACACAAGGTAGCCCTGAAGATGCCACTTTTCGGACACTCCTGCCCCAGAAACACAGCCCAGCAGGTTTCTGTGGCAACCTGAACTATTTGTGTAGTTCAGAAGCTACACATCCCTAAAGCATTCCCTTGGGAACACCAAGCTTCCCACAGGCATTTTGTATTTCAATTTGAACTTCCAGCACAGCCAAAGATAGTTTACATTAGAATAAGGGGACTTGGTGACAGCATAGCATTAGATCAGGGACATGAGGACACTCACCACACAAAATTCACTATGGACTCTCCATCCCCAGCACTCCTTCTGTAGCATCCTCATTTCTCACAGAGACTCAGTTTCATTTCCAGGACTCCCATCAAGAAATGGATCCCTGTTCCCAGAAGCACATCCCGAAGGGCAGTTTCACTACCTGCAAACACAAGACTGACCAAGGACAGCATCTGTCAAAAGAGAAAAAGAGGATTGTGATGATCAGACACCTTGACCTGGAAGGGCTCCAGTTCTGACCTGCCATTCCTAAGTGGCTCTGCCTTGGCACTGCCTGTCTGCCCCCAAACACCTCCAGGGTGTTCAATTCCAGCTCTTGGGATCTGCCCATTCCCACTGCTCTGAAAAGCAGCACCAACCCCACAGCAGGGACAGGGACAGGCAGGGTCACACCAAAGCCACCAGGTTTGGCAGCACAGCTTATTCTGTTTCAGGGCTTCAGGGTTTTGGTAGCAGATTCAGTGCAATTTAACCTCAAAAATCACCTGGGAAGGCTTACTATTAACCGAGAAAGTCCAGCGAGCCTTGAAAGTGTGTGATGGTACCTAGAGTTTAGGAAAACAAAAGGGCAGAGCACAGGGGAGAAGGGAAATGCTGGTGGTGGGCCTGTGTTCTGAGACTTGGAATATGGGAGCAGCTACTGGAGGTTTTAAGGTTTGAAAGTGGGATCTGCAAGGGCAAAAAAGATATTTCCTAGGGCTTGAAGGAGCGAGCATATCCCTAGTGTGTTGTGTGCAAATGAAAGGCTGTGAGGAGAAGGGGTAATGCCACACTCCTTTTTGTCCCAGCCCTTCAATGCAGGAGGTATAGCAGGTGCTTTGGATTTTGCGAGGCTGGAAGTGTGTGATGATACTTCCAGGTGAGAAGGAAGGTGCAGTGCAGTGGGACTGCAGTTTACAGGCTAGAAGGGAAGAGGAATGTCACTTGATTGTGGTGTGAATACAAGTTAAACAGATAGGCCCAGTGTTTCAGGTGCAGAGAACAGGCTACCCAATGGACATAAGGACCAGCCCCAGCTTTCTGTTCTGGTACCTCTGGTGCAGAAAATCCAAGGCATATACAATTTTTATGATTGGCTCCAAATTTCTAGGGTGGGGCTCAGGAAGTTAATTGGACTGCCTTTCCTGGGGAAGTAAAGGATGCAGTCCCGCTGTTTGTGGTATCATTGATTCAAAGGAATTGATCCACAGTCGGACTCTAAGCCAAAACACCTTTATTAACACCGGTGAGGAAAGCACAGGGTCTGTGCCTTACAAAATGCAACTCCACAGAAGTAAAATTTTGGCCAGCTTATATAGTGAATTTAGCTAAGTACATTTTGCGGTTAATTGCTACATATCAACCACTACACATCCTTCTAAGCTTTCACAAACATCTTGTGAATTACCTAAGACATACATTTTTAGGGCTTAGATAAATGATTAAAAGACTGCATATCTTTTGGCTATATAATTCTTTTCTAACTAGACAATGTTTACTGATTTAACTCTCTAGGATAGATAGGTATTTTATTTCTTACAGCTGCAGGACTAGTCTTCAAGGTTTTCTTTGTCTAAAGCTCTGCATAGTTAAGTAAATTTGTGTTTTATGGTGTTATTGCTGTTTGTCCAGAAACCCTTGTTTCCTGCTTATCTTTGATAAAAGACATACAGAAAACATTTGTTTTAGAATTAAAGCCAATTTGTTACAAAAAACCCTTCTAAATTGCTCTAAACAATTACAATATAGCAAGCCTCGCATCACCAGGGGGAGGTAAACTTGCAGAAAGACAATTCTCTCCTGGCCCCTTTTGTGTAGGAGCAATTCTTGGCTGTATGCAATATTGGAGGTGGTATCCGACTTTTGGTTCTGGGCTCCTGGAAGTGTGTCCCAGTGCTTTTCCATGGGAAGGAAGTCAGTGAGGCCCAGTGCTTCAGGTGCAGATGATAGACTGCAGCAAGTTAGGAGCAGCTTTCTGTCGTGGCACATTTTGTGCGGGAGCAATCCCCCGACAATTGCAATGATCGCGTTGGTATCCAAATTTTAGAGTTAAGCTTCTGAAAAGGCATAACAATGCTCTTGCTTAAGAATGAAAGCACTTAGTCTTAAGGCTTGTGCTGCAAAGAATTGGGTGTCCAGGGAATGAAAAGGGCAGTAATAGCGTTTCTATTAGGGACCTTTTGTGTGGGAGCAACCTCCCAAGGTATTCAGTTTGTCAGGTGGTCTTCTCAAACTTTTAGCAGTCCATTTACTATTGGCAAGGTAAGCAGCTATCCCCAGTCTGGGATGTGGGTATGATACACTGCCTGGGGGAGGTAATGCCCAGTTACAGTGTTCTGGCTCTTCTGTATGGGAATAATCCCGGGATGTTTTGTATTTTGGAGGTGGGGATCATATTTCTGCTGAGATGGGGTCATTGTTCCTCTCTTTTGCAAGGAAATCCCTTCTGGAATAACACATTGGGTGGTTTAGGGAGTGTCTTGACGAGTCTAAGTGCTTTTCTTACTATACAGTGCTATCCTCAGAGCTGTTGAACCGCAAGAGTGGGAATGTAAAAGCCAAGGTGTTGAGCTTTTTGTCCTGAGCCCTTTAGTGTCTGAGTGGTGGGGCTCAGTTTTGGATCCTGACTCTGTGAGACTGAAGGATTATGACAGTACAGAGACCTGAGAAGGAAAGTACAGATACCGGGGGGTGCAGTCCAGTTCAGTGGGTGCAGATGAAGGTGGAGCCAACAACCGCTCTCCCACCTGGCACTTTGTGAGCTCTGTTTTTGCTGGATGTTTAAAATTGTGTAGCTGGATTCTGTGAGAGTGACAAAATTTATTAGCACATATAGCTGGGAACGAGTTCTTGCTAGCTCTCGAGTGCTGTGCAAATAAGAGTTTGCACATATAAGGGGCAGGTCAGCCAAACCTTTGTTCTGACTCGACTTCTTTGAGGGCAGTGACGTTTTCAACTTGGATCTGCACTTTGTCTGGTTTAGTCCTGGGACGTTGACTTGCAAGTCCACACCACCATCGTGTGGTGGTTTTATGAGCGATGAAAACGCCCTGGTAAAAGCCAAAAGCTTTTTGTGCTGGCACCATTAGAGTGGGAGCAGTGTAGGGGTTCAGTTTTGGATCCTGGCTCTTCTAGACTGAAAGAATGTGATCCTGCATGTATGTGGGAAGGAAAGCAAATAATCTCCTCATTGGCTGTGCAGTTTCTAGGCTGATAAAGAGAAGTGAATTCCAGCACTGGCTTTTGCTCCTGAACCTCTTCTAGGGTACCAGCTGCTGAATCTTTTTAGTTTTGTAACTGGAGTCAGTGTTAGGGGTGTTAGGGGACATGGAGCTGAGCACATAGACCTGTGGGTGTCATGCAGTTTATAAGATGCAAGGGGAAGGTGAAGGCCAGAGTTTCCTTTTGGTTCCAGTACCTTTGCTGTTGGAGCAATTGCTGGACGTATAAAGTTTTGAAGCTGGGCTCTGCAAAAGGGAAAGAATGCGATGTACATGCAGCTGAGCATGAGAATGCCTAACTCCAAGAGGGTGTGTTGCTTGTCAAAGGAGGCAAGTTAAATCTGGAGACAACAGCTTGCTGAGCGGGCACAGTTTGTGACTAATATCTCTACTTGACACAGTTTAGAAACTGGATCTCTGCAAGATTGAAAGAATGTGAGAGTACATATAGTTTGAAAGGACAGCTCATAACCCCAGTGTGCATGGTGTTGGTGATATTCTTCAAAGTGACTGTGAAACCAATTAACTGTATTCTCCCCTTTTGCTTTCAGATTAAAATTATGGAGTTGGGCTCAGCAAGAGGAAAAATGTAAGTGTGCATGCAGCTGAAAAAAAGTGCGTAACATCAATATGTGTTGTGCAGTTTAAGGCTGCATGGGAAAAGTGATTCCCAGAACTGTCATTATTGTTCTACAGCCATTTTTTTTAAGGCAGCAGATTCTGAATGTCTCTGTGAGGCTGAAAGCGGAGGATGTAACATCCAACTGAGAAGAAACTTCCATAGGCTCTTCGCCTTCCATTTGAAACCCTTAATTGTCACCAAAATCAAGGGGCAATATGAATTTCTGTGCTAGTACAGAGACAGTTGCTGGATTATCCCTTCTCCTGGCAGCTTTTCAACTACACACCACAGGATTGGTCTATGCACATTCCTTCTCAGCTCTGTGTACAGTCACAAGTTTTCATATTAGAAGCCCAGGGATGATATTGGCAAAGTTCTGCAAAAATCTTGTTCACAAACAGTGTCAGCAGAGAATGATCTTGCTCACTTACCATGGCTGAACATGGCAAGTGAGGCACCCCCTGGAGTGCATCACACCCCCTTACAGATCGGTGCTTTCCCCCGGGCTCTACGTGCCATCCTAGTCTTTCACTCTTGTGGATCTGTTTCAAACCTTGAAATGTCCAGCAGCTGCTTCCATATAAAAAGTCCTAGAACAAAAAGCCAATGCTGGCCTTCGCCTTCCCCTTGCAGCCTTTAAGCTGTACCAAACATACTGGTGGTTTGCACTTTCCTTCTCAATTACATATACCATCATGTTCTCTCAGTGTTGCAGAGTCCATAGCTAAAGCAAACAGTATCCAGCTGCCCTTCGAAGCCTTAAATTGACCAGGACAGAAAGCTTTTGCTGACCTTCCTCCTTACCTGTGAAAACCTGTATTCATAACTCATTTACTTTCCCACCTGTTCAGTGTCTCAGAGTCCCAAGTGTCCCTCTGTATCTCACAGAGAAGAAAGTGTCGGGACAGAAGGAGTTCCTAGATTACCCCTTCTCCTAGCAGCCTTTAAACTACTCACAATGCACGGGAGCTGTGCACCTTCGTTCTCAGCTGTATGTTCCAACAGAGTTTGTCACTCTTGCAGATCTGTTTCAAGTCTTTGAACGTCCAGTTCTCCCATATAAAAGGTATTAGAGTAAAAGGCAGTGCTGCTCTGTGCCTGCCTCTCACCGCATGTAAACCACACCAAGCACAGCTGCGCAGGATGTGCTTTCCTTCTCAGCTACATCTATAGTAATGTTCTCTGAATCTCAGAGTCTGAAGCGAAACCGAATTGTTTCCAACTAGAGCTTGGCTAGGATAATGGGCCAGCACAGAAAGCTTGTCCTGACCTTCCCCTTTACAACTGGTAACTTGAATTTGGAAAGCAATCAGGTGGCAGTCACACTGGTCTTGCAGCACATAAACTGCACACACAACCACAGTGCTCTGTGTGGTCATTCTGAGCCTTCTGTAGCATCAAGTCTCATGGATTTCAAAATGTCCATCTACTTCTTGTCCAAGAGAAAAATGCTTGTGATGCTCTGTCTTTAGAGGATTAAGTTTCTTCTTTCTTTAGAAGTTTTGATATACTGGACTCATGTAAGTAATAGCTCCATGTAAAATACATATTTTGCCTATTTATAAGTAAAGTGCAACCTCAGCTGGGGTTTTTTTTTAAGAATATAATATTAGGACTGTTACCTCCTGTAAAATTTCTGACAAATTTAGTAGTCAGTCAGCAGTTTCATTTGCGGATATTTCTTTCAGAAGACAAAGTAAGATTACTTCAGCCAACAATAATGACATAACTAGACTTTACATATTTAAGAGGAACTGAAATAAAAAGTATGTAATGCAATACAAGGCTGGCTTTTGTCTGATATTTCTTTTCTCTTTTCCCTTTCTTGGTGTAAGCCATGCTGGGTTTGCCTTCCAAATGACACATTTGTTTGTTTTCCCTGTTATATAACCATTTCTAAAGTTTTATGAAGTGTTGCAACACTTTTGTCAAGCTTTTTCCTGCCCCTGATATGCATTAATTGAAGTGAAATGAAAACAAGACAACTGCCACATATTTCTGGCTTCCCCTGTGACTGATTTTTTCAGTCCCATTTTTCTACTTATTAGTATTAGCCTTTTTACAACAGTTGGGTTTCTTGCTGTCATCATAACCCATCTAGAAATTACCTCTTAGAGAAGTATCCCACTGGTAATTTGAATTTTTTTTTTTAAAATGTAACTGAGCCCTATTTGAGGATATGTTTCAAGGGCAAGCATATGGGATCTCCACCTGCTTTCTGCTTGCATTGAGATTATTGAGGATACCACCATCAGTTTAAACCTGAGTTGTGTTAGCCAGTTTAGGGATTTTGGATTTGTCCTGTTGTTGCAGGACAAGGGACTGTTTAGTAAAAGTTGCACGGCTGCATAGATATTTAGGGTTTTTTTTGCATTTTTTACTCTTCCTTCCCACTGTGTTAAAAGAAGATAAGAAAGGGATAGTGAACTAATAGCTGACAAATTGTGTATCAGCTTTTCTCTAGCTCAGGCTTGGCAATTTTTCTCATATGGTCAATTTTAATGAATAATTTATGCTTTATGACCTCTGTTGTTCTTAAAGGAATTTCCGAGTGGGAAATGTGCTTCCAAGTCTCCCAAGTCGGGGTACCCGCCGCAAGCATCCCCTGCCCCTTCCCTGCTGCTCCTCGAACTTCCCAGCATCGCCAGTGGGTGACTCTCTTGGCACTGCTTAGAATGCTCGGAGCTCTGCTGGGGAGAACTGGGGGGAGACGGATGGTTTTCTTGTCTTGAGTTCTGTTGAGGTTTAGCTGCGTTTAAGGAAACAAAAATAATAAAAAGGCTTAAAAGACCAAACCACTTCCCTTAATATTACCTTTACTTAATATTTTCCTAAAAAAGAACCTTTTTAGACTCCAGGATCTGAAATAACAATGGAGAAATTGAGAACCATTTCTTACTTGTTTTCAAGAAATGACATAGCTTGTGGTAATTCATCTTGCTGCACACATCCCAGGAAATGACCCGAGCATTCACTAAGGAAACACAACCGTGGCACAAGCAACAGGGCACAGCTGCCAAGCTGGACTGGGGTGCAACTGATCCCACGTGTATTACTTAGCCCCTCCCAGATGGACCAGTGGGGAACAAAACGTGAATTAGACTCTTAAAGTTAGCAAGTCCACAACTTAGCAGGCATACAAATGTCTCTGCTTATCCTTGCTATTTTTATAGCAGATACACAGAGATGTCATAATGTTGTTGTCACTGCAAGAACAGAAGAACTTTTTAAAGTAGTAGTTTTCTACTTTGGAGAAGAGCTGCAATATTTATCAAATGCTGCAGAGCTGGAAGAGAAGCTTCATGGAAATACAGTTTCTCAGTCATTGATTTAAAAAAAAACCACCTAGTTTGGGGATTTTTTGTTTTATTTTTATTTTGGTGACAGGAAGTTATTTTCAGACTTCAGGTTTGGGGAATCTGAACTTAAAGTGGCTTCTTCATTTGCTCAGCTTTGTTTTTAATTTGAGGTCCACCAAGAGTATCACAATGTCAGCTGTGATAATTGAACTGGATAAGATTTCTTCAGATGAGACTGAGAGCAAAAACTATTCCAAGCCAGATTTTAAGAAACGCAAATTCAGTGAAACATGTGCTGATCATCATGGTTTTCAGCTTCACTGCTCGTGGTCTGCACCAGCTGGTAAGCCTGCATTTATGTACCCTCTTTCCTTAAGTCTGTGTCTAGTTAGTCATGTAACGTGTTGCAAGTAAACGCTAAGACCCATCAAGGAAAACAGGATTCACTGCTATCATATGCTTGCAGTATATGAACTAATTTTTACTTCAGATAATGGGTAGAACATATATTTGTTTAAAAAAACAGATGAACCCTCCTGAACCCTCTAGCACATGGGATACTGCTGTAAGAAGAGTGCAGGAGAGACAGGCATTACCTGAAGATGAGCTTTCTACAGGACGTGACATAGTTTTTGTGCAGGGTAGAGCAGCCCCAGCTGCTTCTCTGATACAAAACTTGGCTAAGTGTATCTATAAGCTGTGCTCTCTAGTGCTTAGCATTGTGGCTCCTCGACTGTTTTTTTCTGGGTTTTTATCACATGAGATTTGTAAAGAGGGAACTGCATATTGCTTGTTTTTATTTCATGGCAGGTGTTATGTATAGATACAATAGATCTACAAAAATGTTGATTTTTGTGAGCATCACGAAACTTTTAAAACATAATTTCTCCAAAAAGTCATAGTCATGAAAAATGCAGAATGTAGCTGCCTTGGATTGTGTAATATAACCAAGGGGACACATCTGCAGGTAATCAATGGGATCTCAGTTAATCCCTTAAAGTTGTGTTAAGTATTGGACCGTTATTCACCTAGGAAATACCTTCTAAGAATGGCTACTCTGATTTCTTTTGTACTACATATGTCTTTTGACTTTCACAACCCCCAAGGAATAATTTGATTTTGATCATGGTTTTACTTCCTTACGGTGCCTGGAACAAAGCACAGATAAGACAAATGGAGAATATCTGAATGTAATTGACACTTTCTCCTGTGACAGGACAACCAACCTGCAGTGAAAGTCTGCACCTTGCAAGCTGGCTAAAGCACGTGAATATATGAAAAAAACTAATATTTTTAATTCTGCAACAAACTTCTGGAACATTTTTCACGTATACATTCAATTCTTATCCATTAGAGTGGTCAAATATTTGGGATGTTTCTTTTGCAAGAAAAACAGATGACTTGTGCTTTTCCTAATAGAAATTTGCTAATTTCACTTCCTGTAAAATCTTCAGTAACTTTGTAAAACAGAATTTTCTCAGTAGATGCACTTCTGAAAGTTTCTCTTCTATGTCAGCAGGTTTGCAAGGTCAGGAATCAGGTGTCTGTCTGTTCCACTGGGATCATATAATAAAACTTTTACAATATGTCTCCTTCCCCATAGAAGTGTCATTCAGGAATTTGTGATGTGCTAGCTGATTTGCTTTGCTGTGTTCCTTAAATATCAAAGTAACCTTTTTAGTCTTCCTGGTTGATCAAGAATAAAATGAACTTTTAGCATGAGCAACATATTTGTGGAACTAAACCATTCAGAGTTCTGCAAAAGGAGATAATAAAATACCAAATCTGCTTGCTGGGATTTTTCCATTCAGAAAAATAATTATTTTACTTTAAAAATAATTTTGTCTTGTGAGTATTTGTTGCAAACACTATTTAATACTCCTGAAGCAGAAACAGTGCTAGCAAACATCTCTGACAAATATTGTCAGAACTTGAAGATTTTCTTGGTTTATGTTTTTGCATCTTGGGAAGAACCAAATAAACGCTGATACATTGTCTTAGTGTTTTGTGGGGTTTTATGAATGATCATTTAGAAGAAATGCCATCTCATCATTTGCTTCTAAATCTTTCCTTGATATATTTATTTTACCAGTCTTTAAGCAAGTGCTTTGTAGTTTCCAGTGTTGTGCTGTGTTGGCAGAAGTCTGAATGGAGCAGTGTCAATAAGTCTTATTTGGCATCCACATGTGTTTTCCTAAAAGGAACTCCTACTTGCTCAGCCATATTGATAAAAATAAACAGCTTGTGGTTATAGTACAATGGTGGACCCTATTTCTTTGAGTAGACTATTTCCCAACAATGCTGTTTCACAGGCAAAAGAAAACTTTAAACTATGGAAAGTAACTGAATTTTTGCTCTTAGAATTTAGTTTTGTTGTTTTTTTTTTCTTTTTCCAATTAGTAATAACAGTATGAAAATCATCAGCGAAGTCAGCATCCTACATCAGTGCCCTGCCCTGTTTGCTAGTGTTGGCTTCTCGGCCCCATGGGAGTCCACCTCTACGGTTGCAGCCTTGGGAATCTTACATTTAGGCTCAATGAATTTAAAATTTTCAACTGCCTTTATTTTATTTTTTTTTTAAAGAATGTAATGGACTCACCTAAAATTATTTGTATCACCAGCAAATGATAGTAGAAGGTATGCAAGCTATGAAAACATTAAGTACTCAGTGTTAACCTACAGAAAAGCAGTAACAGAGAACACATCCTTTTTCCTTTGTTCAATTTGCTGTTCACAATACTGTTTCTTTTGAGAGGACTATTGTTTAAAATCTGTTATGTTGTGCTTGTACTATAATTTTTTGATACATAGAGCAGAGAATTCAATACAGAGAGATTTCACTTAAGAAACACTCTTCATGTAGTTACAGATTGGTTAATTTTAAACATATGACCTAACAGTGCAACTACAGAAAAGTGAACACTGAAAAAATAAAATGGTATCCTGAAATACACTCTGATTTTCTCAGAATGAAAAGTGGAAATGTTGGTGGTACAGAAAAATATTAACCGTATTTTTATTTTGCTCCTGCTTTAACCCAAGCCCATTGCAATAAAATGTAAATGATAAATTACTTTCTTACATATCTCTTTTTAAATGAGAAAGAATATAATTATAAATAAGGTTAACTTTCTGTATATTACTCCATTTTCAATTCTGATACAAGTACCAATCCTGAGGCACATTTTTTTGTGATCTACACATATGTCAAAATATATAGCAGAGTAATAACACTAGAATAAGAACTACAGTATTGATAAGGTTTTGTGTAAAGAGTACAGAGTTTTTTCTGTGTAGAACATTACTAGAATCTTTAGGGATTTATCACTTGAAGAATAATATTGTGACGTTGGTTTAAGAGATGAGATGCATGACTAAGGTTGGTTGATGAATGCCCCAGGAAGAGATCAGTGCCCAGTGTTGACCTCCCTGGCACTCAGGGTATCTGGACTCTGGGTGAAAGTTTGAATGGTGCAGTGATCCTTTAGACGCAGCAGATAATGTGGGATTGGGGAGTTTTTAGAGATTTTTAAGCTGCTTACTCTGCAAAGAAGAATTTTTAATACATTATATAACATGAATGCCAGTGTCACAGCCACAGCAGTTTGTCTTCACCAATGGAAAACAGGCCGTTTGCAATACAGAAATATAGAACCATTTCTCTGTTGTATTGGCCAGAGTAGAATTTCCTCCCGGACCTGGTGTATTTTCTGTTCAGACTTCTCAGAGGCAGCAAAGCTCATCTGAATATTGCAGATGTAAATATTTGTGCAGATTTAAATCTTATTATCCCTGATATGTGCTGTTCTACTTCATTTCTTGTTAGCCTGGAAAAGACTGAAGACATTCAACCTACAATAATGCTCATTTGTCTTATGACTGCAAGACAAATCATACTCATAGATTTCTCCACGTAAGTTCTCCAGTATGTTCCTAGAGATGGTTTTGTTCTAGTAACTCTTGATCAAGGATAAAAACCCCCAACTTCTTAAAAATATATATTAAAAGAAAAAAACCCCAAACTGTGAGCCATAAGTAAGGTCTTACTAGCAGAACCAGTATTGGTTGAGTCAGAGTACAACACTCAAACTGTCCTGAAATGAGACATGCAAAAAAATCACATGGGTTTGACTCTGTGACTTTTGGTAGAATGGTACAAGCTAGAAAAACAATTATTATTTGCCTTTTATGTGGTTCTGTTACTGATGAGTCTTTGGGGGCAACTTCTGTGGTGCTTGTAGGTGGAGAGAAATGGGGAAGAACATATTTTTTCATATAAGAATGAAGACTGGGACTCAAATTTATGCAGTGTGCCCTTGGTCTTTAGTCCTGGCAAGAGGCGTTCTTTTTGCTACTCAGCCTAAAGATGTACTATGAGCTACTGTGGAAGATCTATCTCTCTTTGATACTACCCTCTGTAGCAAAATTTCATTAGTAATACACAAAATGAGCCTATAGCTAATGAGTAATTCAGAGTTTGCAGAGAGGCCTAAAATACTGAGGCGTTCACCTCTGCCCCTGCAGGTCATGACTTCTGTGCTCACATGGCTTGGATAAATGGAAACTAAACTGAATATAGAAATTTGATTTTTCCCAGAGGCATCATTTCTCTTCTGTGCTCTTCCTTCATTTAATGAGCTACTTACTTTCAATGGAGAGTGGGGTAGGTCTTCCAACTCTGAGTAAAGACACTAATGATTTATGATAGTGGATATTATTTCCCAAATGATCTCAGTAGCAATAGAAATATGTCTACATAAAGAATATGCTGAACTCACAGATATTACCAAAACTTTCCTTGATTTGAAATGTGAATTCAGTAGTTACTAAATAGACGAGTGCAGACTTGGTAACTGTTTTGCCAGGGAAGGAGGGACAGCACAAAATACACAGACAACAACTTTAAAGAATAAGTGTATAAATTTACTATAGCACAAAACAGCAAAGAATTACAAAAGAAGCAAAGAATTATAAAAGGTTAAGTGTAGCAATGCACCTATCATTGCTACTGATGCCTAAGGATTTTAGTTTATATTTTGTAGATTTTCATAGTTACATAAGTTGAATAAGTTTTCTGAAGTTTCTCGCAATTTAGATGGTATTTAGAAGTTTCTGAACACTTTGTCACACATTCCTGAAATTCTGCTAGACACATTACTAAGGACATGCTGTTTTGAAGAACTCCAGCTGAGACAATAAGATCGTTTGTAGTCAAAACAGTAGAATCAGCTCAGAGCCCTTGGAGGGGCTCCCAGGGGCAGTTCTGAGCAGTTCTGAGGGTGTGCACCAGGGAAAATGGTACCACGGGTTGGCTGTAAATATCAAGCATGTTAATTACTGAAAGTTATAAAAACTGTAACATCTGAGTGATGTGTGTGTGTGTACTTTTGATGTGCACCTTGAAAGCTTTCAATAAAGGGGCTACCTTTATCTATCTATCTATCTATCTATCTATCTATCTATCTATCTATCTATCTATCTATCTATCTATCTATCTATCTATCTATCTATCTATCTATCTATCTATCTATCTATCTATCTATCTATCTATCTATCTATCTATCTATCTATCTATCTATCTATCTATCTATCTATCTATCTATCTATCTATCTATCTATCTATCTATCTATCTATCTATCTATCTATCTATCTATCTATCTATCTATCTATCTATCTATCTATCTATCTATCTATCTATCTATCTATCTATCTATCTATCTATCTATCTATCTATCTATCTATCTATCTATCTATCTATCTATCTATCTATCTATCTATCTATCTATCTATCTATCTATCTATCTATCTATCTATCTATCTATCTATCTATCTATCTATCTATCTATCTATCTATCTATCTATCTATCTATCTATCTATCTATCTATCTATCTATCTATCTATCTATCTATCTATCTATCTATCTATCTATCTATCTATCTATCTATCTATCTATCTATCTATCTATCTATCTATCTATCTATCTATCTATCTATCTATCTATCTATCTATCTATCTATCTATCTATCTATCTATCTATCTATCTATCTATCTATCTATCTATCTATCTATCTATCTATCTATCTATCTATCTATCATCTATCTAATCTCCACTAATGTTGTTTTGAGAGTCTTTGGCAGGAATTTAGGCATCACTACAAAGAGTGTCTATAGTGATTAAGAAAGATACATCACCAGTTACCCCTTTAGTACATTCCCATCATCCAGACCGGCATGCCAGCTGGGGAGCCCCGATCACAGCAAAGGGCCAGAGAACCCTCCTGGGAACTGGGAAGTCCTACACGTGTGTCCACTCGTAGGTGAGGTATCCGTCTTTGCTGGGAAAGAGTCCAGCTTTTATATTGTTAAACAAACAAGCTTACATCACTTATTTTGTGAGGAAGACATCTGGCTTTTTTCTCTTTCCTTGGTTTTCACCCAAAGCCTGACCAGGGCTCAGAGGAAAATCAGGGAGTCAGTTTGGACCATCTACTGTTGAACAAGCTAGCCATCTCCTTCCATTGCCTTGACTAGTCTCTAAATACAGAAAGACAGATACATTCATATCTTATTATGGAACAGATATGAACCTTCACTAACAAACAGATACAATTGTATCTTACTAAAAAGCATAAGTGTTTATACAGGTGTAGTTGTATCATTTTATGTATTTTATTAAGGATTATACTGAATTTTGGCTAATAAGCAGATACATGGCTGAATATAACATTAGTTTGGGAGGTTCATCTAGAGGTCAGCTCTGGCTCAGGGCCTGTTGTTCAGGCCTCAGCACTTCAGTAACAAAGGTCAAAAAATGGGAGCAAGAGTGAAGTCTGAGCAGTCTTCCTGTAGCACACTCTATCTTACACTTGCAAAGTCTGAATACAGCAACAAAATGCTTGTATCTTTGTTGTTAGAAGAAGTGGGTCTGCGTGCTTAAGCCTTTTTATTTGAATAATGAGCATAAATTGATAAACAGGACTCCTGTATACCAGAGGATGCAAGATAACGTGGTGTGGATGAGGAGGTCACTGAGGTATTTCATGTTTCTTAAATTTGAAGCCTTGAGTTATGTCTCTATATGCAATTATAACGACGTGTTTAAAAAAAAGAGTCTGAAGCCCACGAGCATTATGAGTAGAATGGACTGATGGCCATGTATCAATAACTTTGGTAAGTAAAGGATGTTCCTCTGGTGATGCAGAATACAGTTGTATTTCATGTTTGAACACAGACATTACTATAAATTCTGTTTGCTCTGTCTGGACAAGATGCAGTGAGGAAACCAATGACGTAATTTAGGAAGTTGTATGTAAGTTACTGGTTGCAGTATTAGAAACCCCAAATATGGGTTGTTTCATTGTTACACTGCCAAAAACGTATAGAAACTCTAGCAGGTTTTATTGACCTTTGTGGTATTTGTATCAGAATTGTCGTATGATCTACGTTAATCTGATTTAAAAAGCAAAACACAACAAAGCAACAAACAAAGAAGAAAAGCTTCCTGAAAACCCAAGTTTAGTAAAATTTAGAAGGGACATCATGGGAGAGAGAGAATGATATAGTAATCTATGCAGGCAGCTGAAAGTTATAAATACAAAGAGTTTTGAGTGGTGCTGGAGGACACAAATGTGTTTTTCCAAAAGTACATGGTGAGATAGAATTTGGCTGACTATTAGTCTCAATCCTAAAATGTGCTTTTTTGCTGGAAAAATAATAAACTGATAATGGTATCTTGAGGAATTATGTATTTATATGTGCAAAAGCATTATTAATCACTTAGATCTCTCTCATTTTTGCACTCCCACCTTTTGGGGGATAGAGGTGGCCAATCTCATGAGCCAGTACATTTATGTCAAAACTATCTGACCATACAGTTTTTGAAATCAAGTAGCCTCAGGTTTCTGTTTTAAAGGTTTCAACATTTAAGATCATTATTTCTAAAACGTATATGTTCTTTTGTGTATCAAAATGAAATAGCACTTCCAAATAGCATCCTAAAGTACATCATGCATCATAAATCTTTTAAGTAAGCAATAATCTTTCTGATTTTACTGCTATATTTGTGTTTTGTGCTGTAATGCAGTGGGCTTTAGGTACACTCATATTGTAGTCAGATGCTAACATTAATTATTTTAAAATGTTGCTAAAAAGAAAGGTAGTAAATTGTTCAGCAAATTTGATTCAAAGGGACAGAATGATGTATGTTGAACTGTTTCAGTCTCACCTGAGTACTAAAGTGCATGCTAATTTCTATAGTGCCTTCTTGCATATTTTGAAACAAATAATTTTCTGATACGTTCTCTTAGAAAATAAATTCTCTCTTGCATTTATCTGGAAAATTTTCTTCTGGTAGGTACATCAAATACTATTTTCCTTAATTTGTTTGTTTTCTCCTATTCTTTTCCTAGTCTGATAAGGAATAACAGGTCAGTCATACTGTGCAAGGCGCTAGGACAGTGAATAAGAGGTTGAAACTGGTTTTTGTTTTCCCTACCTGGGCACTGAGAAAGAAATCCATGAAGTCACTAAAATAACTTGACTCAATCCACACTTCAAGTTTTTCTTGCCTCATCTTGGTACATCTTTGCCTTTCATATTCCAAAGATCCCGATTTTGACACTTCAAAGCAGCTCCTACGTATTTAAAAGGTTTTCAATTCTGCAAGAACAGTTTATAAAATACTCAACAAAAACACCCTTATAGAGGTATTAGTTTACTCAATCTTTCTTTTACCCCAACAACATGGTGCTGAACAAGGCAACTAATGAATTATTTAAGTGAAACACCATCAAAATCTCATGTTACTAAGCTCCTGATTCCTGCTGCCTGATTCTTTTTTGCCTGAGGATGAAGCATACAGGATCTGCATGCTTTTTCTTCCAGAATCCTGACTAAGACAAGCTCTGTTAGTGTAGCTTTAGAGACAAATATTAATGAATAGAGGTTCTCGCCCTATGGGATTTGGCAAGCCAAAATGTCTTTTTTTTTTTTCTTCTTTTTAACTCAATGGCATTTTGACAGACTAAATATGGCCAGTCTTTCAGAAAGACATTTCTGAAATACATCAATTAAAATATATTCACCTGTGGGTTTCCTAAAAAGGACTATCTTGAAAAATGCATGAACTCTGGAAGTTGCCTCCAAGAAAATAAATAGCAATGGAAAGAGAAAATGAATTTTGCTAGGACAGTTGAGTTGGCTGCTCCTTGTGGCTCTATGGAACGCCAATTGTTGTGGCTCACTTCTATTGACAAAACTTAATGTTATTTTAGAAATAAAATGGTAGTAAAAATAGAAAGTGTATTCTGGGACAGCACTGCTATAGTTTCTTTCTTTCTGTCAAAGCCAGACAAAAACTGGAGTCACTCAGGATTAAGGAACTCTGTGTCTCTGTATATTTATGCACCCTTTTTATTTTTGTTTACAAAAACCCAAGGAGAACATAAATCTTCTGAATTCAAGGATGATCAAAGTAAGTTGAATGCTGTTTATTCCAAATGTTGACATCTTATTCTTCTTGAGAGTGACTTGGCCTTGTCCTCTGATTAACTTAACTAAATGATGTAACAAACACTCAGGGGTTTATATCTTTTCCCTTAATTTCTGGAAGAACAGAGTTTGTACACAGGTTTCACACAAGATGTGACTGGCTTGTTCATTTAGCTCAGGAAGGAAATAGTGAGGGCCATTCAAAGAAGTACAAATAGGTTTTATTTATTTATAGACATCTTGCCATTCTCAAAATTCACAATGCATTTTTGGCGTGTTCTTGTTTTTTTAATAGTATTTGTTATAGTAAAATTAAATGTGGTAACTGTTGTTTTTATAAAACCTTGTTTCCTGGAGTTCTACTTTTGGTTTCAATATGATTTCCTTCTGAGCTCCTTTGCTTTGCTGGGAAAAACAAAACACAGATGATTTGGGAGATCTGTGAGGGAACTGTTATGCTTTTCTGTCCTTCATAAGACTTATAGGAATTGCCTTACTGGCTCAGATCAAAATCACTTGTTTGATATCCTGTTTTGGCAACAATCAGTATCTGATATTTCAAGGGAAAAGAAAACAGGAAAGAGTGTTGTTGGTCATGTTTCCAGTACCTCCCCAAGGATATCCTACCACTTGATCCAACTAAGCAGCACTGAAGTCCTACAAGAGTTATGGCACTCCGCTTGAGGAAAATGAGTCTTCAGTTACACAAATGCAGAGTTTAGTCACTTGAGACATGTTTCCATACCACTGCCTTTAGCTTGTTTCAACCTGGGGTAAAGAGTGCAAAGTGAGACTTAAAAACCCCCAGTTTTTTAGAAGTCATCATCTTATGATTTTTGCTGAAAACCCCAATAACTAACACTGGGAATTTGATTCATAATCTTATATTCACATTTTGGCACCAGGGTTGATTCCTTGCTTTCTGTATAGCTCATATTTTTTAAAGTTTCACAAGGTCTGTTACTCTCATTCTGCTTCATGACCAGACAATATTCTCCTCTGACTTTTTTGTTTTACCTGAAACAATCTTCCTCTCTGCTCAAATTCCTAACCTTTTTCCTGACCTTTGCACAAAAGTAATTTTTCTCATATGTCTATTAACACTTTTAGTTTCATCTCACTTGGGACTTTTCACTTCACATTGCATGTCCACTTTTTATTTTTTTAGCAGCAGTTTTCTCACTCATCCCTTTGCACCTCTCTGTTTTGGAGTGATAATTATTCCTAAGATACTTTAAACATGCATCTTCAGTTCTTTTCTTAAAACTCACTGTTTAATTTTCAGATGCTTTCAGTACCTTAATGTTTCTTGCCCTGCTCTTTTAATACTCTGACTTTTTTCTCATTTTGTGACTGTAACTTTCTCTGGTGATGACAATGGCATGATCCTATGGGCATTAATTATTTCCACCTTTTTCATGCTTTCCTCTTCTGTCCTAATCTTGTTGTTCTTAGAAAAAAAAGAAAAGAAAGAAAATATGAAAAAAAGGACAAAAATCTTGGTTTTTACAAAGAAAAGTCTGCAAAACTGTATCTTTATACATTCTGTGAAGAAGAGAACTAAAATAAGGAGAGGAAGTTGATATTTCTAGGTGATTTTTGTGTGTGCAGTTAACAAAACCGCACCAAGATCCAACAGGAGGTGTACATGCCATCTATGCAAATTTGAATGAAATAAGGAATTTTATCTGTTAATATTTAAGCAATCTTTTAAAAAATGAGAGCA
Source organism: Sclerurus mexicanus (assembly GCA_013396755.1). Taxonomy (NCBI): domain Eukaryota; kingdom Metazoa; phylum Chordata; class Aves; order Passeriformes; family Furnariidae; genus Sclerurus; species Sclerurus mexicanus. The sequence goes on from VWZF01002117.1 coordinate 142,596, forward strand.
AAGAGATTGAGCAGCTTCAGTGAAAAATAATCAAGCATCAGAGCCCCTTCTTGTTTTGCACAGCTATTGGTCCACTTAACATTTCTGGAAAAATAGGTCCCAACTGACGTGCCCAAGACCATGAGAGAGCTGGTGTATTAAAGTGGTCATTGAACTCATACTGCTACACTTCAGGCATTAATCTTTCTGTTATAAAAATAAATTGTAGGACAACTTCAGATATTGGAAAGGAACAGATCAAATAAGTTTAAAAGAAAGATTTTTACTTCATGGGTCTTCTATGGAAATGCAAATTGATTGGTATTGGGATGATGCTTGCAGATTACTCTGCAGAAATGAATTTGTAACTAACTGTTCAGAGTGAAAAAACTGTTCAGCTGTTTCTCCTGAAATGATGAGGGAGGGCACCAGGGAACCTCTTGGAGGTTGTGGCAATGTGGTGATTTTGAGATCTTGTTAAAACCTGGAACAACTCTCAGTGCACATATACATATGTTGACTTCTCTGAGAACAGTTTGGGAAGGCAACCACTGGGCACTGTCAGCGCTCTTTTGTTCACTGCTGCATGTAGTCTGTGCTAGTGAAATAAAGGTAAGGGTGCGATCCAGACCTTGGACATGTAATAGCAAGTAAGACATAAGTATATACCCCAACGTTCCCTTTTGGTTTTTGTGAAGGTATTTAAGAATAATCAATATAAAAACCAGAATAATGTTGTAAAACACACACTAAGTTGACTTGTTAGCTTTGTTCAAACTGTCCTCCAGAAATAGTTCTGATGATAATGCCACAAGTTTAACAATGCCATGGGACTGTTTTGCACAGGGCATCAGGGCAAAAGTTTTCTCTTATCCTGAAGCAGAAAAAAAAGCCCTTTGCATCTTTGCATCTGTGTTTAATAAGGAGTGTTTTCTCATGTCACAGTTTCAGGATCCCGAATGTACAGGAACTATCTGGTAATGCTGCAGCGTATGCAACAAACATTTGGAAAAAACCCTAGAAGTTCAATATCACACCAAAACAAAGGTTCTCTTTACTGCACACAGCTCACTCAAATGGCTTTTACTGTAGAAACTGAACACTGCACACAAAGAATAGAATTAGTGACTAAGATGTTACATGATATTTCTTAATTTTTACTACTTCTGAACTGTGTAATGTATTTATTAAGCTTGGGCACAAGTTAGTACTTGTAAGGAAAATCATCAGACTTGACTGTTGATGTAAGAGCATCAACAAATTGAACATAAAAAGGTAATTTAAAAATCATATTTATTTTCAAAAGCTATTTTTCATAGTATTTGGTTTGACATGTAGCACAGTAATTTATGTGATCTATGTTAAAAACTGCTACATTAGAAGGCTTTGTCATTCCAGAACTAACTTTGCTTCTGAAGAGCACTGGAGAACCAGGTGTAACATGTAAAAGCTGACAATTTGGTTTGGAGTTGTCTTAGTTAAAAATAGGTGAAAGCTGGAGGATTTATTGCTTCTGCAACAATACCCTGAAATGCCTGGGGCTCTGTGTGAGCACAGTTTTCCTTCTACATAGTATTGTTATTTCTATATTTTCATGTTACTTAGAAACCATTGGAAGATGTAACTACAGCTTCTCTAGTATGATTAAATTAGTCACAGCCTTCAAATAGAAGAGCTTCCACAGAAAATGTGAGGCTTTGTGCTGACTTGGGCTAGGAAACAACTGGACCTTAAGTTTTGACTTCCTTGTTTACTCTTCATCCTTTCCCATGTGGCCTCTTTCATGCTCTTTCTGGGCTACCTATAAGCTCCAGATTTTATACCATTTTCACATTTGTAACAGGAAGAACATGATTGTGGAGGCACTGCATTCAGTTTTGCAATCCTCTGTCAACATTTGTAATTGTGAAATTCCTTTTATATTAGCTTGATGTCTTCAAAGGTTGCTTCTTGTACGTGTAGGTGCTGATATATCACGAGTTGCTTTCTCATTGCATGTTCTTTCGCATGATCCTACTACCTAAAATCAAACAGGCAGAATAATTAGTAGTGTTTGGGATGGTGTACAAACCTAGGATTGTTTTCACAGTTTCTACTAATCAAATTATCAGAGTGACCAGTAATGAGAGTGGGGTTTCCAATATTTTCTTAACATGGAAATAATAGTCTTACAGTTGCACTACGGGTGAATTTATAGAGGTGGTCTCTGCATTGTTTAGAAATAAGACTTGGAGAAAAAGTTAACTTTTTATTTTTTTTTTTAAATTGTTGTGGTTTAACCTCTGCTGGGAACTAAGTACCATGTGGCCATTTGCTCATTCCCCAAGCAGTGGGATGGGGAGAGAATCCGAAGGGTAAACTGAGAAAATTTGTGGGTTGAGGTAAAGGCAGTTTAATAGATAGAACAAAAGCTATGCACAGAAGAAAAGCAAAAGAGGAATTCATTCCCCACTTCTCATGATCAGGCAGGTGCTCCATCACACATAATGCTTGTGAAGACTCCAAATGTTCCCCCCTTTCTTCTTCCCCCTGTTTTATATACTAAGTATTTCGTCATATGGTCTGGGATATCCCTTGGGTCAGTTGGGGTCAGCTGTCCCACCTGTGTCCCTTCCCAACTCCTTATACACCCCCAGCCTACTCGCTGGTGGGCCAGAGAGAGGAGCAGAAATGTCCTTTACGCTGTGTAAGCACAGCTCAGCAATATTGAAAACATCTCTGTGTTTATCAATCCTGTTTTCAGAGCAAATCCAAAACACAGCCCCATACTAAGCAGCACCCTTGTAAAACTGTGGTGAATATACTCAGAGGAATGAAGAATTTTCCCCTGGCTGAATTTGGCAGCTTAATGTGAACTTCTTAGGACAAAAGCTGGAGAGTGGTGAAAAAGTGTCTATTGCTCATGAGGAAACTCATCTTCAACACTGAAAACATGTCTCCATAAAGAAATGAACCTGTGATGTGCATGTCACTCTCTGGAATCAATCATTAAAAATAAATCAGCATTAAGTCACTTAAGTAATGAAGTATGTTCCTATAATTTTTTCTTTTTAGGTGTTGGAAGCCCTCTTTTATTTACTTTACCAGAAATGGCTGTGCTAATATGATGGTTCTAAAACCTTCAGCCTCTGTTCTTACCATGCAATCTTTCTACAGAATGCAAAAATAATCAATAGGCATAGTTGCATGGCTAATTTCTTTTTGTCTTGTGTATTCCTCCATTAATAACCTTTTCAACTTCCTTTCTGCTTAATTAATGTGATGGAAGATTTGTACCTGGATATATGACAGTACAGAACAATAAATACTGGGTAAAATGTGCTTTTCTGTTTTTATTTGCGTGTTTGCAATATCATTGATTCATTTCTTTGTATGAGTGTTGTTGCAAGAAATAAAAGTTCGGCCTTTGCTTCCTTGAAATTTCGGAACAGTGAGTTTCATGTTCAGCTTATCTCTAGTACAAACAGAGAAGGCCAAGTTTGGACTATGTGATGTCCAAGCCAAGCAGAGTCTGAGAGGGTATCTAGTATCCTCAGTCAGAGAGAGACTATAAATTTTTGTATTAAGTGATGATTAGTGGTCCCTGCTTTTCAGTAGCTTCTTTGAAGTCCTTTGGCTTTATTACATTTATTGAAGTATGAAGGGCTACTTCTAGTTTGGGAGGGTTCTTTCTTTTTCTTTCTTCTTCCTTTCTTTTTTTTTTTTCCTTCTTTCATGCCTTAAACTGAGCCTAGAGAAAGCTTGAGGAATCTGTCTTCACCAAAGAGATGCAGTAACTTGAAGTTTTTTTAATACTTTCTTCTATTTATTATTCTTGCCCTCAATCTTCATATTCCAACACCTGTGTTATGATTCTTATCTTTCTTAGTGAGAATTTGAAATAGAGAAATGACATGATTGATAGTTCAATACATCCTCTTTAACACAAAAAATGAAAAGGAACACATTCTTCTAAGGGTAAATATATTTTCTTGCAAAAAATCTGTTTGTGATAAATTCTAAATTTCTGCTGCAGTTGCATATAAGCTTTGTATAGCATTGTCAATAAGAGCCAAGTTCTCTAAATATATATAAATATATTTTGTTTGCTACTTTGTTTGAACTTAATCTGCACAACCCATAGCAATCATCCATTAGGCTCATTTTAATATGCAGCACAAATTATCATAGAATGACTTGGGCTGAAAGAGACCTTAAAGATCACCTTGTTCCAACCTCTCTGCCATGAGCAGGGAATCTTCCACGAGACCACTAGATGGTTACTCCAAGCCCCATCCAATCTGCCCTTGAACACTTCCAGGGATGGGGCAACCACAGCCTCTCTGGGCAGCGTTGTTCCAATGCCTTACCACCCTCATAGTAAAAAATTTCTTCCTAATATCTAACTTAAATCTCCCCTCTTTTGGTTTAAAACCTTCATCTCATGTCCTATCACTATCACAAATTATCATGGCTTGAAGTGTATAACTAATTCAATCTGTAACTGACTTGGTGTTTTGGGAGGTAAGACAAGGTAGACCCACCTCTTCTGATGTACCTTTTCTCTGCCCCACATTGCTTTTCTGTGATATCCCTCCATAATCAGTGGTGATGATGAGGCTTCTTTACAGCTTTTAGGAAGGGAGTTTTTATAGGATCATATCAAGAATGTGTTTGGTCATGACTTGAGAGCATGTAGGTGCTCCTGGGCAAAAAGCATCACCTGGAGTAGTGCTACAGGACCAACCTAGGGGGATGCTGGTGGCATGGTACCTTTGGAATTCATGGTTAGCAGTCGCTGACCTATGTTAATTTCTGAATCATGCAGAGGATTTGTTTGGGAGTACAATGTCAGTCATTTGTCATGCCAGAGACTTCTATAATAACTCACTGCATTCCACAAGGTTAACATCATCATAGTAAAGACCATCACATGCTTGTGCACACAATTGTTTAATTTGCTGGTAGATGTGGCCTCAGAAACTCAGCATATTGAAGCTACATGGAAAGTATGCTCATTCAACCAAACCTCCATTGACAAGCATTCCTGCTTGATGAGTTCCTGGTCTAGAAAGCATGGAGAAAGCAATTACAGTGGCTGAGTTTGGATAATGGGACTTGACATGTTTTTTCTCATGTGCTAAACACACTTTTTTTACCAGCTAATAGTTTGGGGAAGAGGGGGGGAAGGAGGGATTTTTTTACAGTAATAGCTACTTTTAAAAAGATACACATACTTGTTTATCTACAGCATGACAAAACAAGATGACCAGATGGGATTTCTTCCTAGAGGATTAACTGCTTCTTCCTCTTCCCCAACCTCTTTTCTTAAGCTAAGTGTTTAAATGGTCCAGGAAGCCTGACATCTAAGTTCCACTTCTTGCTGGGTATTGTTATATTTGTCTTACACTAAAGTCTTGCTTAGGGGTGGTTCCGTAGCACCTGGTTAAGGTTAGCATTTTCATCTTCAGAATTTGGAATCTCATGTTTGTGTAACTACATTCCTGCTTCACAGTGGGTTAGATACCAGAGGAATTGAGTTAGAACTCATGTTCAAATCCTCTTTTTCAGATGAAAGGGGATTTACTTGTTTTCTCGCTACTGTCAGTTCCCAGTCCACAAACCGAAGGACTTACTTGTTTAACCTGAAGGTAGAATCTGTTAAAGGGAAAACATATAAATGCATTGATATTCAATGGGGACTGGATAGTTATGTGCTTTGGTTATTACAGTTTTGCTAATTTTTAGGGCACTGAATAGCTATATTTCATCTCATTGTTGTGATTAAAGGTGTAGCCATCTGTTACAGTTTCAATACTCATTGGAATTCCTTCCTAAAAGCTTGGAGGCCACGCAACACCATCATATTAAGTATTTCAGGGAACATCACAGGGGAGATATATACTGTTTTACATGCTCTGGTAGCTGCTTGTGTGTGTGTTCTTCCTCTGCACTACCCACTGCACTATAACTGAAAATTAATCGTCTTCTGTGTGATCTGAATGTGAACACAAGCAGCAACAGCTGCTTTGCACTACACTGTTTCTCATAGTCATTTTTTATTTAACACCAAAAGTTTCAAAACCCCACCCCTGCTTTATTCTTCCATCTTTTAATTTGAACAGGTAGTTGGAATGATTTTTCTTTGAAAACTGAAAAATTAATGTTTTGGAGAAAGAGATATTTTTATAATATAAATGATTTGCAGAAAGATTTTTTTTTTGTTTCCCTTGTTCGATTTGGGTGGAGGAGTTTGGTGTATTTTGAAACTATGTAATATAAATGTTAGCCTCAGGAGTCCCAGGTATCAGCTGCATAGAAATTATTTATCTTTACAGTCTTATCTTGGCTTATTTCCATCTTTAAAGCTCAACTTCTGGCTTGATTTAAAATGATGACACACTACTTGTACCCAAGTTCGAGTGATTTGGTAAAGTTATAGGTTTTTGTGCTTACATCTTTATATAGCTGTTTATGTCTACTTGAAGTGGGTCCCCAGTTGGTAAATCCCCAAATTCCTCCCCCTCAAAAAAATTTCCAAATATATTTTGTAAGACTTAGCCTTTTCTGACTCACTCCTTGTTAAGGATAAGTTTCAGTGGTCATAATTTATCAACAATTTCAAATGTCTGTTAGAAGTTAAAATGTTCATTATGTTTGGGTAATTTTTTCATTAGTTCTGCCCATCTTCATTCATCTTTGGTGTTGGTATATTTTGATCACACACCACAAGGAAATCTGGACAAAATCTATGCACTTATTTTACCAAACAAACTAAATATATAAACTCATATTTTTCATAGCTTCATAGCAGTGTACAATGTATTTTGTTCAATAGAGTTGATATAACTAATCCTGATGAAACAAGTTGTAGGCTTTACAAAGCGAATCACATGAAGAAATCCTATAAGAATTTTTTCTTAGAATTTATATATAGGAAGTATCTAAAATGGTGCCAAACGATTCAGTACAAATGGGAATTTTTATTATGGAAATTTTAACTGCTTGGATATAGAATAGGAAATACATACTGACAATTATGTGAGGATTTATTAATTGTAAACATTATATTGATTAGATTTTTTTTCTCTCACTGACTGACACAAACAAACACCACCAGTACCAGGGTAAATAAGAAACACACTCTACAGAAGTAGAAAATAAAAGCAACTTGTGGAAGAAACAAATGATTTCTATGTCAATAATATGAAACATACATATGATATGAAGATACAGCAGCAATAATTTTTTAATTCTTCACTTTGAGAATATGTCTTAAAATGTGCACATATTTGAGGAAGACTTCCAAATAGAATCAAATTCCAAATACAAGAGAATGCAAATAATTTATCTGTTGAAAATACTTTTGGGAAAAGTATTTATAAAAGGAAAACTGAAGGCTTAGAGATAGATGAAGAATTAAATGCCAAGTATGATTTCAAAAACATAGATTTTATCAGGAAGAACTCTTAAATTCTGCTGTTTAAAATTAATTTCTTCGCAAAGAGAACATGAGCCAACCTTGGAAATCAGTGCTTATATAAGATGGATGATCCCACTTAGGAGAAGCATTATAAATGCTAAGATATGGTTAGAGAGAATGAATGTTGCTCAAATGGTATGTAAGGTGGTAGGTATACATTATCCCATACTTTGAGTTAAGGCAACATGCAGGAAAGTAATGCAGTCTCACATTTAGGATTATCAGTGTTTGGAAAACAAGAAAGAAGGTGATGTTTACATGCTCTTTATGTGTTTTTAAATGCTCAAAACCCCCCAAAATATTTTGTCCAATAAGCAAAATTACAGATTTTCTATAAATATCTAAATAATAAAAGAGGGAAGACTTAGTAATAGAAAGGCTTTCACTGAATCACTGTGGTACAGCTACTTCAGAAACCCTCGGCTCTTCTCCTAGAAATTAAATGAACGAGTTTGAACAAATTCAACCACTTTTACAGCACTTCATTTTATTCCTTTTATCATACATTAGTCCTGTTCCCAGACTAACGTTTATTTGAAGCATTTGTGTCTGCTCTTGACTGTGCTATTGCACCCAGATATATATGACTGTGGGCTTTAAGTGACTAGTGACAGTGCCTGTATTAAGGAAAATACATTTTATAATGTGTTTTTGTCAAGCTCACTATCAGTAGATATTGATCACTGGTCCCTGGAGGCCCTTACGGTGACCCATAGAAACATTTCTGGCAGACAAATAAAGCGGTGTCAAGAATTAAGATGGAGGGACACTGGTCCAAGAAGTGTAGGTTCAAGCTTGACTATATTTGATCATATATATTTGATCATACCACTAATGTAAAATTTTTGTCTCCAATTCAGCCTGTAGTTCTTTAAATTAGAGATTACTTTCTCACAGGGAATATTTCTGGCTCCCTCTTGAAGCCAGAGAGTAATAGTTTGCACTGCAGGATCTCCACCAGCCTTGACTGTGTTGTATTTATCAATTTAATTTATAGTATTAGACATCGTGTTGACTAAAATTTTAGTTTATTTATTTTAACAGTCTTGTCCTAAGTGGTGGCTTCCAGAATTCTGATATTCATAAGTGAGAACTGAAGAGGGGAACAGCTTTCAATTTTCTGGTGATAAACCCGTGTAGTTTTGAAAACTTGAATGTTCCTCCTGTGGCAAGTTGGAATTAAATGTGCAATCTATTTATCTGGAGGGAAAAAGGAAAAACAAACCTAAACCAAACAAAACCAAGCAAATAAACAACAGAAACCCAATATCTTTTTCTCAGCTGAAATTTTTTCTTTGAATTTTTTGAAGGTGAAGGGGAACAAAATTAGAATAACAATAATTTTGTGCAGAAAGGTTTTTCCTATTTATTATCAGATTTCATCTTGTAAGTTTTTGTTTGTCAATAAGATTTTCTGGGAGAAAGTCAGAATATGGTTCTGCATTTGAATCTAATCTAAATGGGCCTTTCTTCACAACAAAATAGGATCTGTGGTTGATGAGCACATGACAAAAGACAGAATCTTGTCTGCAATGCTTTGCTTGGCCAAAATTTGTCTGAGATCAAGTAGTTTGTTTTCTAAAAGGACAAAGAAGTGCTTTATTAAGTCATGTCTTTATTGCAGTAATTGGTTTCCTCATTCGTGTGAAATGATTTTAAAATGTTATCTTTTGCATTTTATGCTATCTTTTGTCTTTTAAATGTTGTCTTAGTGACAAGAATGGTTTTTTGGGATACCCAGGCACCAAGATGACTCAGTTCTATTGTTCAGAACAAGTTTCAATTTTAAAACTTGGTCTTTAATTTTTTTTTTAAATCATATACTTTTTCTGTGGTGTATGGTTCTGTAATTTTTAATATTCCATTTGCTATAGGAAAATAAATTTAATTCTTCTTTACTGTACAGCAACCTTCCTAAACAAAAGCTGTAATTTTACAAATATCTTTGCAACCAAATTAAACAAGTAGATCTCGTGAAGCAAGACAAAGATATTTTCAAAATTTTAAAAGGTATTTGAAAAATTTTTGTGGTGCATGATTGATTTTATTGATTGAAAGCTAGATTATCTTTGAAATATTCTGGGTGTCAGAAAAGCACTTTTCACTATTTTTGATAGCAGAAACTTTTTTTTTATTCCAGTAAAGCACAAGGCAGTTGAAGTTTGTTCTTTTGCACCTATCCCTTTAAATTCTGTATTTGCTTCATAGTGTGAATTATCATGATTTATTTCTATTTCCTGCTTTTTTTTTTTAAATTTATAACAGTGTTCTCTTTTTGAAAGAAGAGTTAGGTTGAGGGATGTTACTTTAATTGACTACCTTGAGACTGTTCTTTTGGCTTTCTCTCTTTTGTTGCTTTGGAAACATGAAAGAGGCTTAAGAAAGGATGGGAAGAGTTCAGAAGGCTGACTGACATCTCAGTTACTGCCTGACTGATGTGAAGTTTTTCTGCTGTCCCTGCTCTCGTCCTCGTCCCAGAAGAGACCTTGAGCAGATGTCAGCAGCCTTTGGCTACTTTCAGGTCCCTGGAGTCAATGTGACAGTAGTCTGAAGGAACAAATGGTGGAACTAGTTAAAAAAGTGTCTTCCTCAAGTTCTTCCTGGCCCAGATGCCAGAATAGAATAAATAAGAATTGTTCTTGCTAGAGAGCGGTTGAACTTTGCTCAATAGATGTCGTATTTCAAAGCCTGTCAATGGTTGATAAAATGCCATCTCTGCCTTTCAGATAAACAGAAACTCTTCTGTGTTTAGTTCTTCAAGGGAAGAATTGAATACAATTAACAGTTTATGCATTATGTAAACCCCATGTTAACCTTTTAAACCTAAAGTTTGCAGTCTTTAAACTGTTTAGAAAATTTCTCAATAAAATTGTCTGCTTTCTTTCACAGCACGTAGAATGCATAAGAGATAATTTTCTGAGGGGCTCTGTTCTTTTTTTGCCCTCTTGAAGCCTGAGCTCACCAAACAGACCTCTGCTGTGGTGCAACACACAGGACCTTGCTTGCTGGTCAGAGCCATTGTCCCAGTGTCACCTAGTGCTCCAGCAGCACAGTGTCCCAAGGGCAGAGTCCTCTGTGGGGCTGGACCTTCCCTTCTGGGGAGGCACGCTACTTCTTGGTGGCATAAAGCTTGGGGCAAAAATATGGTTTGCTATAAACAATGCCCAAATGAATTCAAACCCTTCAACGGATTTTGGAAGAGACTTAACACATATGTAAAATGCAGGAGGGAGTGACTGATGATGGAATGGAAAGCACTAAAGAAATCCCCTGCTATCTGGTATTGTTGATAGTCTGTTGCCATGATGAATTGCAGATTCCTGTACATGCTGCCTTTGAGAATAGGTGTAAATATTTGTCTCTGTCATTATCACTAGAAGTTGTAAATATGTTTAGGAGGAAGGGCATAGCAATAATCTGACCAAGATCAGTTATGTGCAGAGAAAAAAAAATCAAGATCTACTTTGGAGCAACCTGTAGCTGTTATTTATTAACAATTCCAGCTTTGATAGTTATCTGCTGACAATATTTGGGATGTAGTACTGGTTACTGCTATTTTCCAAATGACATTGCATGAAGTTCAATTTCTATTACTACACTTTCAGCAAGTGCCATTCTGAGTTAAAAAAGTCTGTAATGTCTGGCTAATCCAAGCATAACCATTTACAGTGTCGAGCAACCACGGGTAAGAGAATGGCTTTCATAAGCCAGGGTGTAGATTTATATTTTTGATTGTGTGAACATTTATGATGATTCTACTAATTAACAAAAAAGCAAAGGAAGATCTCTGATTCAGATGGAAAACATATTTTCAACTCCAATTTTATGACCAGTTGCTATTTCTTGCCTAGCCTTTTAGTGTACAGAGGAATTCCAAACTCAGATTAACGTGTCAATTTCTAAAGTCAGAATCACTTCATAAATTCTGTTGTTTCATTACTACTGACAGCAGGCTCAAGATGCTCATTATGGCAGAACAGATATGTGGTGTGGAACAATTAAGGCAACCAGTACAATTTGCACCAAGCCTATATGACAAATGCCAAGTGCCAAGTTCAATAGCAAGTAATTTTTAATAACTTCACCGTGGCACATGCTTTGAAAGTACATATAATTTATACTGCAGATGTGTTTTTCTCAATGAAACACTACTGAGGAGAGGCCAAATATGTGGTGCAGACACGCCAAACTAGAAGTTTAAATTATAAAATGAAATGACACCTTTAAATTAAATTATGCCTCTAATTTAATTATACCTTTGTCAAAAAATGTTATGTCTCTGTGATGTGTGAATTTTAGTTGTTGAGGTCAGATTACTCTGCCTGCGTAGAGGGCAGTGAAATACTTTTGAGGAAACCAATTAACCTGGGAGAAAACAAATCTGTCCAGGGTACCAAAACAGATTGAACCTGCCATCTCGTGTCTCCAGTTCATGAAAGCAAGATTCCAAGGGGAAAAAAAATCTAAGGTATGAAAAATGAAACAATTACACAAATTAGGCAATTATTTACAACAAAGTAAGCAATGAAATGTTGGAGGTCTGTTTATTTTGCATTTGTTTTGAACTTGGCATTTTTCATTATGCGGTAAGAATGCAACTCTGCATCAGTATTCATATGCAGGTTTTCATGGACCTGTTAACAGCTGGGTATGCTGTCAGTTTAGAATTGGGGGAATAAAGTTCATCCCCTTCAAGGCTCTATACCACAGCTGTAACTTTAACACAGCTCCTGATATTGTCATGTCAGTTTTTCTTTCTCAAAATAAAAGAAATAAAAAATTAAAGATATTCAAAGGACACAGAGTTGCCTCATGAATGTTCAGGTCAGTAAAAATAATGTGTGGGGTTTTTTAATTTTATTTTTTCCTTTTTTTTTCCCTTAAATTGTGGAAATGTATAGTTAATATTTTCATGACAGCCATAGTCAAAAGTAGTTGTGTGAAGTTTTTCTACAGAATCAAGTAATTCATTCTACACAGTATTTCTTTTAGTAATGGATGAACTGCAGTGTCTTACAGAATCTGGGTGCTTGGACTGTATGTGCAGTAGTATTAGTGGTGATTGTCTTTGGAACATTTTGTGCAGTCTTTGAGTTAATCTGTTCAATTATATGTGTCATCAACTTACTGTGTAAGATGATGGGAATGTGACTGTACAGGAATATTTGCTTAAATTTTAGAGTTTGTTTGGTCAAAATTTCTGATCACTCCTCTGAACTGACTTTATGGAACAGAGATAAGGATTCATTTTAAAAAAATCAAACTCTACAAACAGAAAGCACCAAACCCTAAAATTCCTTGACATGCAGCCCTTGGTATGTTCTAGTCTTTTATGACCACTGTGTTCACATAGCTGTGCTATCTCCTTATTACTATTTTTAGGTGAACTTCTGGAGTCTTGGATAGACAGTCAGCTATTTTGAAACATCAGCTCAGATCATCCAGAGATATGTAAGGAAAATGGTACAATATGCCCTCCCATAATAATCTGCTGGTACTTCTGATCTAACAGGTTTAGAGGAAATGAAATAAACTTTACGGGAGCTTAAAGACAACTATTGCAAATAGGACTGTAAAAAACCATTAGTGATTTTAATTGAGCCTGGAAGCAAGGAAGCCTCTAGACCCATGATTTCCTCTAAGAGTGCAATGATCTTACGATAATGTCACTAGAACTATTCCCATTTCTTTTCAATCCCGTATAAGGGAAACAAAGGAAAACTAAGACTAGTAGTTTTATGTAAGCTATCCAGGCTTGAAAATAATTCCAAATGTTTTTAAATTCAGCAAAGCACTTTTTTCATCTACTCAGTGACAATTGGAATTGAGAGTTTCATGGTTTATTTGAAAACAATCTAAGCAATATCTGAAAATGTTATAAGCAATGATAGAAATTAGACATATTTTTCCTGTTACCAACTACCCCGATGTTCTGCTGGCTTCATGTTACTCTCTAATTTAGCATCTCAGATATTTCAGGTGCATTTACTGCAAAAAGGAGTAGAAATGAAACTGTAAAATCCTGAATGGTAGGATTTATTTCAGTATATTTTTTAGGTGATGTGCAAAAATACAATTGCTCTTTAAGCAGTTGCTTTGGAATGAAGACACACATAAAACAGGTAGATTTTCTGAGAAAAGGAGTTGCATCCTTCACTCAAGCATAATGTGCCTGATGCATCTCAAATAATATTAGAAATGTTAGGCAAAATGAGCCTTGCACTGTGTGTGGACAATAGTGGTTAACTGAATACAGACCTGGGATTTTGCATAGCATCACAGAATAACATGCAGCTGCTGCTGCTGCGGGTAATGATGATGATGAAGAGAAGGAGGAGGAGGAAGAGGAGGATGTTGATGATGATGATAAGGACAAGTCTACTTTTGTGATTGCTCAATTCATTTAGGTCCTATAGTAGCAATATTTAAAAAAAAAAGTAAAATACATGAAAGCTCTGTGTTTATTCATCTGGCATGATGAGTCTTTGGTGGCTTTTACAGAGAAGAAGAATTCTGCTGTATCTTGTTAAGGATTCTGGGCCTGATTTTTCAAAATGAAGGGTTTGCTTTTATCATTTAATGCTTTGCAGTGTCCTAAATTTCTGGATTTTTTAGATTGCTGACTCAAACCACACTGCTGTTACATTTCAGATGCCTGAATGAAAATACTGGGAAATTATGTAGTTCAAGACAAATGGAGGATATCTCCAAAAACTTTTAATACACATGGGAATACTGTAGAAATTATTGGGAATACTTCTAAGATATTGCAGAACTACCAAGTAGAAAAATCAAGCTGTTTTCTTTGTGAAGGTTTTCCCCATGACTCAACTGAAGCATGTACATCAAAGCAAACTTCTCATTAACTTGCACAAAATCTTAATATAAAGAAACACAAAAATGTAAGGGTTGCAGACTAGGTACTTCCATAGCCAATGATCTGTTCCAAAGTTCTGGTCTCATTTCATGCTGCACATGTTGTGCACTGTATGCCATCTAATGACTTTTTAAAAATAAAGATATGCTTAAATAAAATCAAATCTTGCTGCCCATAAATACTCATCTCTGTCTTTGAACACATGAGGGCATACACTTACTTTAGCATTATTGTTCTTTACCTTCAGAAAAGAGCTGCTAGGTCACCTGAGACTCTCTTGCTGACTTACCACGTGCTGCTTCCTGAAAATGAGAGAGACACGAGGCTCTGGTGAGAGGGAACATCCAGAACTCTTCCATTGTGCTTACTAAATTCTGACTTTGAATGTATGACACCTTGGGACTGGGTGTTTCTTACATTTATAGTATTTTGAATTTTATCTTATTCACATCCTAATCTGTTGCCATAAGATACTGCTTCAGATCACTTAATTTTCTTTTTTGATTTAGAGATTCCAATTTTCTTGTCCAAGGTGACACAGGCTCACTGTCATGGAAGTCAGCATAGGTCCCAAGACAACTGTTTGCAAGCTGAGTGGAAATGTCCACATGACAGATGGCTGCAAGCCTCATTTCCATGATCAATGATCATTTCTCCTATGCCACTTTTTCATTTATATTAAGTTCTCCAATTTTTTTCTAAAGAGAACCATGCCTATTCCTGTGCTTAAACACTGATGTATGTATATATCTGTGAATGTTAGTGTCCTCTCTCTGATCCAGCTAGCAACATGAGGATTATATATTACATTAATTGAAGTAATTAAGATTTGAAATAGGAAGTAATGACTTAATTTTTCAGTGGTTGCTGGGTGTTTTGCTTATTTGACTAACTCATAAGCTGTTGCTGATATAGGTCAATTTTCAAAAGCACATATAGCAAGAGTTTGTGAGACTGGAATAAATTTCTGAGACTTGGTAAACACTGATGCAAGAAGGAAGCACAAGCTTGTTGAACTACAGGTGTGTTGATGGCACATTATGAAAAGAAGGTATATGGTCTAGCAATTAAATCAGGGCACTAGGGTTTCTTGGTTCCCTTTTCAACTATTCTACAGACATGTTTGAGCAACTGAGTAAATCAGGTGAGGTTTTTACAGCTCAGTTTACTCATTCATAAATTGCTTTAATACCCATGGTCTAAGGATGCTGTGCATCTCTTGTGATTAAAGCTAAAAATTTAATCTCTGCATATTTGTATTTTTCATTTTTGGTGTGTTCAAAAAGGAAAGGTAATTGAACCATAAAAATGGACAATTGGTATCAGAACACAAAACATAACTGCAACTGCAGATAATTTAGACAATGAATGAAGTATGGTACCAATTGCCAGGGATGCAGAACTGAAGGTACAAATCAAGAGAAATTACTGGCCTATCTAGAAAAATACAATTTATAGCTACTAATTATCCTTCTTTTTCACTAGTAAAACTGGTGCTGATCTTAATATGTTTGAAAGTTTATTGTAATCCTGTGTAAGTATATGTTAATTCATGTCAAGGGCTATGGCGGAATTCACTGTCATGAAACATTTGGCCCTTATTGTTGAAATTAAATGCTAGTGATACTACTTGAAGCTACTCAGCAAAAGTCACACTGCATCTTCAAAACCTGGCAAGCTACACAGAACAGTTCTGCTTATGCAGATATATTTTCTTTTGGCATTTTTATGGCATTGCTTTTTTTTTGTTTGTTTGTTTTTTGTTTTCTCCAATTTAATAAATCAGTATGGATTTTACAAGGACACTAATGTTAGGAGATGACATGTCCATAGGACTTGTGATTTTATGATGCTGGTTGGTATCACTGAAGTGAGCAACAACCCAGTCCCAGCAGAAATGACTGCTCCTTCCCCTTTCTCTCCCATTCCCTGTGCTTTTTTCCACCTGCAGCACACAGTATGCACCAGCTTTCACATGTGTTGGGCTGTTTGAGCTGCTTCAACTTGCAGATCCTGCAGATAACCTTTTTTTACCCCCTTGTTAATTTAATTTTTGGTTACATTAGTTATCTGATGCAGCCCAGAGAGAAATTTGATGGATGCCAGAGTGCGAGCAAGGGAGTGGGCAGGAGTGTGTGGCTGGAGGAGGGGAGAGAAAGTTTGGTGAGGTGCAGGAGCAAAATGCTTTTGTGGCCAGCTGGAATGACTTACTGCTGCCAGAACTGTATGTAGCTTGTTCTCTTCCAATTGGCAGTTTCTCAGTTTGTGAGAGATGTCAGTGTTGACAGATTTTGGAGTCTCTCTCCTTAAGTTTGCAGAGAATGTTTTTCCTACTGTCTCTCATTTTGCCTTCATTATTTGCTTTTTTTTGGTGTCTTTCTAGTGTGACCATTAAGGCACATGTAACAGAGCTTGTTTAATAACCACTTGTTTATATATCAAGGCACTCCTCCTCCCATTTGCTTCATATCATCCATAATCTCCAGAAGGAACCCTGTGGTACATAATTTCAAGTGGGTGTTCAGCCTGTGCACATTGGAGTGCTCCCAGATTTGCCTGTGGAAGCTGGAATGTCTGTAGTGTGGGCTCTGTCCTCCACTTTATAGAGACTTGTGGACCACTGCATGATACAGTATTAAACATATTCACAACTATTAAATGTTTCTTGTCTTTTCCTACTCTATTGGACTTAAAGCTGTTTTCACTTTATAAGAATTCTTTACATAAATAGCAGACACGGTAATGGCTTGAGCACTGGGCTTTACTTGGCACCTTTTACTGTCCCTTTTCATAAACATGTCTTAATCAGGTGTGATTCGCAAGATGCTGCATAGTCTGGAAGACACAACAGGAAGGATCGAAGTTTCCTTATAGAAATGTGTGAGCTCATATGTAATAGTAATTGTTTTTATAGAACTGTCCTTAAAAAAAGAATTATTACAATACGCGGGACAAACTGCAAAGGAGTAGTTGGCCACACTTTTCTGTTTGCCTTTTATCTCTTCTAGACTTTAACAGCATTTCAAAATAGGTTTTATTGTTACTCTTGTACAAGCCAATGGTGAGTCCAGCACCACGTTAATCCAGTTTGTTGTAAGCTGAAACCAGTTGTATGTAAAAGTTTCATATATAGCATTTCTTCGTATCTCAGGCCACATTAAAAGTATTTCCCCCCGATAGCCTGAAAGAAGCAGAAGGAGTCGTTATCCTCTGCTGCTTTGATTATTACCAAAATGCTCACACTCGCTCAACTTTTATTGTCAATACATCCAAGCAGAGACTAAGAATTTCATTAACTCATACTCTGCTGCTGATCTGCACTGTTTGTGGTTCAGTCCTGGTGAATCTATTTGGTTTGTTCTCTTCCTTACAAACTACCATATTTGCTCTGTATGAGTCAGAAAACTGACATTTTATTCTGTTTCTGCTGAATTAGACTGAACACTTTAACCTAGGGAAACGTTCACTGTCCTTGCAGAATTTTGGATCAAGCAATACATAAAGATGCTCACTCCTTCAACCTTTAGGGTTTTTTTTTAGATTTTCCAAATCTTTTATAATGCAGCAAAGTGAGTAAAATCATCAAGTTGGCCACCACTAAAAGGGTATTCTACTTCTGGTTTTCAGTTTTAAGATATGTAAGGATTAGATATGCATCTCTATGAAAAGATCATAGTTGGAAGGGACCTCAAAGATCATCTAGTTCCAAGCCCCCTGCCATGGGCAGGTACACCTGCGGATGGGGCATCCACAGCTTCTCTGGGCAGTGTCTCATCACCCTCACGGTAAAGAATGTCTTCCCAATATCTACCTACCCTGTCAGTTTGCAGCCATTCCCCATTGTCCTGTCACTACATGTTCTTGTCAACAATCCCTCTCCTGGTCTCTTGTAGCCCCTTTAGGTACTGGAAGGCTGCTATAAGATCTCCCTGGAGCCAACTCTTCCCTGGACAGAACAGCTTCAACTCTCTCAGCCCTTCATAGGAGAGGTGATCCAGCTCCCTGTTCACCTTCATGGCCCTCCTCTGGACTTGCTCCAGCAGGTTCACGTCCTTCTTATGTCAGGAGTCCAGAACTGGACACCGTACTCCAGCTGGAGTCTCACAAGAGTGGAGTAGAAGGGGCAAATCACCTTCCCTGACCTGCTAATATTTTTCTTTCTACAAGTGATATATTTTTTCTGTATTTATTCAAATGTAAAACTACCTATTTGAATAACGTTAGTATTTTCCTTCAGCCCTGTGATTTACTAGCTCACAGCAGTTTATTGCAATGACTGAAACTCTCAGAAATGGTGAGAGGATCTAATAGTTGCTGAAACTCCTCTTTTTGCACAGGATGTTTAAAACAAGTTTTAACCAAGCCATAGCAATGTCTGTAGTTTAGTTCAACTTACACTGGCAAACTCACTGTTGCTCTTCTGATCCCTGAGAAGAGATGGTGCCACTGAGCAATTTTAAACATATGCTGACATTAGCCTTAAATTCTTGCATTTGGGTTATTTTTACTCAGATTACATGAAATTCTTATCTGTCAAGTTTAAATATATTTATTAAAGACATTCCTTGGAGTCTGAGTACTGTGGCTGGCAGGGCCCTGGGGAGGTTGGTGGTCCAAGCTGATGCTGGCATGTCCTGAAATGCTCCAGTGACTAGAGCCCCTTTGGGCAACCTATGCCACCACCTGACTGTCCTCACGGGGAAAACGTCTTGCCTTACACCCAACCTAAAACGCTCTCAATTGAAGCTGTGTTTTGTCCTTCTTCCATGCACCTTCACAAAGAGCCTGGCTCAGTTTTTCAGTAACCTTCTCATAGGTGCCCAGGGCTGCTCTTGGGTGTCTCCAAAATCATCTCTTCTCCAGGCTGAGCAAGCCCAGATCTCCAGAGGCCTAATGCACAGGGCATGTTCTCCACCCATCTGATGTGCTGGTCCAATAAAATTGCTGCAATCAGTGTTTTGTTTAGTAAAATTATCCTGTTCCACCTACTTCGTAACTGCTAATTTCTTATGGTGATTATGCAATGTTCTTGCTGTTCAGCATGCCAGCTGAATAGCAAAAACTGTTAGATTACCTAATGGACTACCTCAAACTGCTTCAGCTTCTATGGTGAGAGACTGCGCCCACACATATTATGCAATTCCTGTGGAAAAAAGTTATCCATATGTTGCTATATACTTTGTGTGGTTTCAGGGCACACATTTGGCTTAAATACTGAAAATGTAGGAAGCTTTGTCTGGTAACCTGAAAACATACCATTTATTCCTTACAGTATTCTAGAGTAACAATTTTAAAAAAACTTTTATTACTAAATTTTGTATCTTAAATTACTTCAAAGTAGACTCTGAGATGTAAAGTTTGAGTTTTCACTGTAAAATCTGCATGAATGTTTTTCCAGTTTTTTTCTTAGTTTTATACAAAATCTGAAAAGTAATAGCAGTGATTTTGTATTTTGCTTTGCTTCCTGAACAGATTGTGGACAATATCTGGGTCTTCATCAGAAATATATTGAAGAAAGCAAGAGCCACCCTGACTGCATTTACCCTAGCATAACTGTTGATTTAACCAAAAAGCTATTGTTAGAAATCAGATTAACTGGTTACTTAAACTTAGTCTTAAAATTATTGTACAAGTATTGCTTGACCAGCTGCACAGGTATTACAATGGTCAAACATGTGGATGGTTTCGATTTTATGCTGGATGGACTCCAACCATTCTCATCATTTGCGTGTATTTGCATTGATCAGTGTATCACTTGGAGTCTTTTTTAATTCATTAATTGCCAAGAACAAAACAGAAAACTGAAGTAATAGTCATGTATACACTGAAATTAAAGAACATGTAAAACAGCTAAATATGACCAGTGTTTCAAATGCATGTTCTTTGATGAAAAAATGAGTCAGCATAAATATATTATAAAATGTAAAATTGTAATTAAGAAATGCTTATATCCTTATCAAAAAGTAGCTTTCAGTTTGAAGCTACATGAGGTTTTATCTACATGAGGTCTACATCTAAATTTTTAAGGGAGTTAATCTATATGCTTTAGATGCTGAGATGGTAAATATGTTTATTGTCCAGCTAGAGTGTACTTCTACTGGAGAGAAAACAGAATGAGAATTTTTGTTGTTGAAATGTCCTTTTTTTTCTTTAATTCATATAGTTCATTAGAGCCTTTCATGTCCTTTTAAAACAAATTAATTTTCTGGGGAATCTCTTGCTTTGAACTGTCCAATGAAATACATGATTTCAGATAAAAAAAGCTAGTCTGCCAGAAAAGAAACAAATAGAGCTGCATCTTTATGGTTCAATATAGGCATGGGTTGAGGTGGGCTGGAAATAAAGGAAGGTGAGGTGGAATTGAGTATTTCAAGCAGTATCACAGTATCAGATGGTACCTCCAAAGGCAGGTGCAAGTTTTATTGTTTTCCTGTACTGCATCTCCTATACTGCTGTGCAGGAGCTGAACATGGAAATATGAACATGCAGATGAAGACAGGCTGAGAGAGTTGGGGTTGTTCAGCCTGGAGAAGAGAAGGCTCTGGGGAGACTTTGGAGTCCTTCTCAGTACCCAAAAAGGCTACAAGAGAGATGGAGAGGGACTTTTTACAAGGGCATGAGGTGGGGACTTGTTTGGTGTTTTGTTAAAGGCTACCTCTTACGTTGCACTAGAATTTTTCCTTTGTGGACTACTGCTACTAGTTGGAAAAGTGTTTGGTCAAATCAACATTTGGCGAAAAAAACAGACAACTTTCACAGAATCAAATTTATAAACAATTCTGGCGTGAAGGGGAATGTTCTGCTTTTTCCTTATTGTATTTATACAAAACAGTCAAAAGCCCCATAAAAAACAGATCATGTTCTGTTTGTGGGAGGGAGTGGGTTCTCCCTTTTAAAACACACAAATATTTGAATCTTTTTAATTCTATAAAAAGCCCTGTGCATCCCAGCCCAATTAGAGCCATAAGAGAGTTAGTTTAGTAAGCAGCAGTTGGATGGTGCAAGCCAGCTGCTGAGTGCCCTGAATTCTGCTGTTGTCCTGGCACAACATTTCTTACAAAGCATGGATCAAATGTTAGTTCAGTTCACAGAAGACAGTGAAATGTAATGTTAAAAAAGACTTCAGTCTTAGATAACCTGGTGTTTTACTCATGGATCAAAAACTACTCATCCAGGTTTGAATCACTATAGGGTAATAGATAGTCATAAAAAAAAAAAGTTTTACATTATAAACAGGTTGGAAGGACCAAAGATTGAAGAACCTCCATGAAAGAGTTGGGTGTGACACTGTAGTTTCATGTGTTTGCTTTGTCCTTTTGTGAGCTCACACTAAGTTTAGAGAAGTTTATACACATATTTTTGAATTTTTGAATGTGAAACTAATATGTGTCCTCAAATAAACGAAACATTTTCTCAAACCACGGTGAAAATACAATAAGCAACAAATTCAGAGATACAGGAAAGGGTATGACTTCATTATGGTATGACATCTTGGGATTTTATACAAGTATGTTCTTACTGAGTTGTGAAATGTATCTGTAGCATTACCAAAAAAATAAGCTAAATGTGAAATAGAAATGACAGTGCATGGGATCAGGACTTCAAATTTTTGTCACTGATTATCTCACATTATGGAAACACATAAGCCACACAAAATGTGCTGTCAATACAGACAATCTCATGCTAAAATCAAAAAATAATGTCCTGTACGCACTAAATTTGTAAATTAGATAATAATTTTTTTGGCAGGGAAAACTAAAACTGCAAAGGTTAAAAGATAGGGATATTTTGGAAGATCCTTACAAAATATTTTTTTTCCCATAATATGTAATAAATGTAATAAATGTAATAAATACATGATCACCTGGCAAATTTGGAGCAATATATACATCTGGTGTGTTGTGCTTATGTGGTGATAGACCTGCCAAGTCAGAGTTCTTTACTATCAGTTGGCTGTCAGAATCTTACTTTTATAATAGAAAAAAATTATGAATTATATAGAAAATGATAGGACCAATATTATTCTATTTGTAATGTGCCAGTGGAGCCATGCAAATCTTTAAATCATCTGAGGATTATCCTGGTCATTGGCTGTTGTTCAATGTTTCTTTCTGATGTAGTTTATAATTCACAGGCTCTGAAGAACAAAAGACTAAATTTTTAAACACATAATTCAACAGGAGAAAAAGAATCTGTTTTATCCTTCAGATCCAACAGGCAGAGCTTTTCTGAAGCTGTAACTTTGACTCCATATGCTAAAATGCCATTTTTCATTGTCCTCCTATATTTATCAAGCACAGTGAAACCTAGAGTACCTCTTAGGGTGTGGGGCATCTCTTAGCATCACTAGGAAAGGTGAAAAAGAAAGAAGACTGAAATGAAAAAAGATTATTAAGAGAATGTGTGTTGGTATACAAAAAATTATGTATATGAAAGGTGAAAACACGTAAAGATAATAAGCTATACTTTTTTAAAATATAGAAAAAGTAGTATCAAAGACTAGACTAAAATGAATATTCTACTTTGTCTCTTTTCTGATGTTGATCTTGTCACTGAGAGTTAAGACTAAAAACTGAGCTAACATATGAGTATTACAAAAACAATTTTATTATGTTTTACATGTTTGATTTGTTTGCAGCTACTGATTTTATTGGTGCTATGATTTGAAATTTCTCTGTAACTGAGCATTTTTTAAAACGATAACACAATGTTTTAGGAGCAATGTATAGACTAGTTTGCTCAGTGTGTTGCTGGCAGACTCACTGCTTAACATCAATCTATGGATCCATAACTTGATAGAAAGCAAAGCAGTGCCAATGGGGAAAAGCAAATACAGCTAAATACAGTGACGAACTTCATATTTTCTGTTAGCACAGAAACAATATTTCTCAAACCAGAGTTGTGCCAAGAAAACAAAATGAGAATTATTGTGGAAAAAAGAAACTGAGGGCCAAACAGAAAGCACAACTGAGCCATAACACAAAGCCGTAACACACAGCATCCTCAGTGAGCTGTGTGGCCCTGGATAGCTCAGCTGGAATACAACACAGCAGAGGGAGAAAGGACCAGAGCCAGAAAACCGCCTCTGTCCCAGGGAGAAAGCAAATGGCTAAAAGTGGTCAGACCAGGAATGGATCCATCAAACTAAGACTAGAGAGAAGATGGCAAGCAGGGATCCATTTATTCACTCTTTTGTATAACCCAAGGATTTGAAGATACTCCATGGCAGGACCAGATGGACAGAAATAAGACAAAATGAAACAGAGAAGTGTATGCTTTGCTGCTTTTGTCTTGTAGAGTTCAAGGGATTTGAAAGGGGTTAGAGAACCATGGAGGATATGTCAAGGGCAACAGAATACCTGGCTCTGATGTGGGAGCGCTCCAGGCCACACACTGCAGGAAGGCATCAGTCCTTGCTAGTGGAGTACTCAGTCTCCATCCAACCTTTTCCCTCATAGTCTTTTTCCAGTCGCCCTATACTGCTGTCCCTCAGCAATGTGATATTAGGCTAGACAGGTGTTTTCAAGAGCTAGTATGCCTTTGCTGACCAGGTGAGGATTTATGCTACATTAGGTAAGCCTGAAATGGCTGTTTCTGTAAGTCTCATGTCTTCCAGTATCTCCCTGCCTGCCCAAAGCCTTCAGCATTCCTTTCTAGACCTACAAATGCCATAAAAGACCTCTAGAGGAACTGAAAAGCTCCCTATCTATTAAAGCACCAGCTTGCACATCTGGTTTTTGCTGCATCAGTTCACAGTATTTGTAACATTAAATATGTTCACAGACCTTAATTTTTCACACTGATGATGCTGTTTAAGATATTGTTACCACATTAAACTTCATCCTGTGCTTTAACAAATAAAAGAACTCATCATCTTTATGAATAAGTTTCATCCTGCATTTATTTTATTATCTGAGAATTCAATTAGTTAATATCACTGAAGTTCACTGTGTTGGCATAAATTTTCAGTTTTTCCTCCAGACAGAATAACTTTTGTTTGAGATATAAAGCAATATAAACCAAAAATACTAATTTTACGAGCTGTCTGAAAAAGATTTCAGGACTTCAGATGTACTGTGAGAAAGTAGGTTTTACAATAACGATTTGAAACTCTAAATTTGGTGATTTTCAATGAAGGCAAACTGCACAAACACACTGTAAAAATAACAAAAAAGACTAATGCATCAAGAGTTCGGAAGCACTGGAGTATTTGTTGCTTCTTGTGGTATTTCATTTCAACACTTTTATTATTCAGGATGAGAAAACAGAAACTGGTGCAGTTTTGATTTTATAATCTGAAATATGGTCAAGGACCACTTTAGAGCGGAATTTGGATCTATCTATCTATCTATCTATCTATCTATCTATCTATCTATCTATCTATCTATCTATCTATCTATCTATCTATCTATCTATCTATCTACCTATCTTCTATCAAATTTGAAATTATACTTTTTATTTTCCATCTTCAGAAATTCCTAGGACTATAAGCCTATAACACTATTGTGTTGAGAGGTTCTATCTTTATAGTTTTTAAGTTGACATGGCAAACATAACAGGAACTGCTGGAGTTGTGCAGTGAAGTAGGTTCGTGCTGTCAGAGCCTACCAATAAGAGGCAGATGGAAAAGAAATGATGAGAAACTGAGCTGTGTGGAAATCCATCAATACGTGGTCCCTTTCTTAGCTATAACTGAACTCGGAGCTCCCTCTAGTGAGAGTTCAAAATACATTTTTTTTCTCTCGTTTGGAAGTTTTAAAGTAAAATCAAACATGCCATTAGTCCATGAACAAAAATAAATAAGCAAAATTGGATAATTAATTTAAATAACTTAGGAGGTGGAAAAATGTGGGAAGATTTCCTCTGGAGTTCCCTGAGTCTCACCTCACGGAATGCTGAAACTGGTTTCCAGACAGTGTGCCTCACTGGTTCTTTTTTCCCTGACTCTTTCCATTGACTATTTCTAAATGAGTTCCATAGTTGAGGTTCAGCTTGGGAATCACAAGCAATTTTTTTTTTTAACTTTTCTGAAGTACAGTATCTCAATGATTTGAGCCTGTACATTTACCAAATGTGTTTTCTCATGAGTTTTCTATGATTTCCTGCTCTCAGTCATTAGTGTGTGAAATGCATTTCCCACAATATTTTGGTGCTTCAAGGCCTGATTTCAGACGGGATATGAAAGAGCATTAACAACTGTGGAGATGGAGAATTGTCAAGAAGTCTTTCAATTAGGTTCATTTTGGCTTTGTTTTGAGAAATGAGGGGAAGAGAAGGCTCAGATCACCAGCTGATATAAATAAACTCTATTTTAGGCCCAAATTTAATCCGTCCTATGTCACTTAGAGGGAAGCAGTATCTGGTATGCCTATATCTGGTCTTCTTTTTTTTTCCCCCCACCCTGTCAATGCCCAAGAGCCTCCCAAAATGAGACACACTATAATAGGAAAGACTTGCAAATTTTGTATTAAAAATTGCCTACTGGGAGAAAGGGTATCTCCATTTGCATACAATGCTCTGTCAGTGTGTATAGAAGTGTATTGGAACACTGCAGACACTTGTTCTTCTGCCTCAGAACAGATGAATCGAGGTATTTATTGACTGCATCTGACTTAGATGTGTCTCTCTGGTAACAGGCATTCTTTGGTTTTTATGATGCCAACAATTCGAAGCTCTAGCTTAAGGTTAAATCCAGACAAGCTTATTTCTAGCTGTCCTGAATGTAGGCTTTGAACATGCTGGCATTCCTTAAGCATGCTTCTACTCAAAAACCTCAGTTCAGGCTTTGTTAGAAAATTCAGAATTTAATTGCAGCTAGTAAATGCTACTAACAACACCAAAACTGCACAAGCAAACACCCTCTAGGGTTCACTTTTAAGTAGGGTTCAATTTTAAAATGAAATACTGAAAAAGTTTGGACTGAGTGCCTGTGCCAAATGAACTGCTTACAGGGGATACGAGCTATCAAGAAGAGGTTCTGCTTTTTTGTTTCTTTTCTGTAAGATTTTTAAAAACAAGTACAGTATGTTATTTTCTTCTCTATGGGATGTTCTCTAAGTTATCTATTCCTAGTCAGCTTCATGAAGCTAGTCTTCATTATCTGTACTATTAACTGTGATGCTTTCAAAGAGTCATTACAATGTGAACTGATTTTATAGAACTCACTATTGATATCACATCTCTGCAGGACAAGCAGAGCAGCTCAGCCATGCTGGCCTTTGATCTCAGTGTATCTTTATGTCAGAGAAATGAAAATACAATTTCCAGTAGCTGCTTTTGGTAGATATGTTTCAATACCAGATTCTTTGTTTTATTGAACTTTTGTTTGGATATCTGCAGGAGGACTTTGGCACTCCTTTGTTCCCTACATGGTCAGGAGAGATATCTGTCTGAATCAACCTTCCATTTGTGATACTTTATAGGCTCCTTTTTTGTTGTTCTTTTTTCTTAGTCAGCCTATACTATTGGATGAACATCTGTGAAGTTGATGGTTTTATGATGTTTTCCTTAGGAAGCACATAGAACTTATAACAAAATTTGGATTTATATTCTTTGCCTTAAGTTCACTTTTAAGGATGTTTCTTGCATGAGAGTTTGAGATTAAATCTTTTTTAGTGGGGATTTCCCAAATGCTGTTAGTAAAGAACACTATGAAGAGACTGGTGCAGCCTGTAGGAAATAAACAGCTATATTTGGAATAGTTGTCATGACCTTTTTCTACTGATTTCTCTCCAAAGGTCCCTCTGAGGACCCTTTTGATAAGATAGTGACATTTAAATTTTTGTATTTCTGACTACTATTTCAGTGGTCAGTCCAAAGAATCTATGGGAATTGTGCTGCTGAAAGTTACCTCTTTAATTGATACAATAAGGAATAAATAAAACTATGTTACTTAAACAGAAAAATCTAGTGAAATTTTTGGGAAAAGATTCTCCACCATTGTCTTTCATTCTATAATGCTATTTCTTGGATAATGGGACAAAATTATAGAAAGGTTTAAATGTGGTTTTGGAAGCTATTAAAATTAAAAAAAGCTAATAAAATGTCATTCAATAGATTTCTGCACAAAAAGAACTTTCTGGCAGATTTCCTAAGAGAATGGCCTTTGGACTCCTTTGGGCAAAATAGGTCATTTTACCTAATGCTGAAACAAGAATTAGGAAATACACCAAGGTGATGTTTCTGGCTTACATCTACAGCGATGCTTTAATACATTTTATGACAATGGAGTTATCTTTTGACTCCTGAAAAGCCAAATTAAAATGATTGAAATGAAGACTTTTTCTCTCTCTATGTATGGTACCATGAGGAAAATATCATTGTTACAGAGCCAAATATCCTGCTAACCAGAGGAAGCAATTTTAGCCATGATAATGCCAAACCATGAGAGGATGTGATGCTTCTCATTAGCACCAGTTAGCATAGAACTGTTAAATTCATAACATGTTTTTATATCCTGCTGTAAATTTTGTGACAGAAAGCAGCAGTAAAACTTGTCTTGTGTGTTTATTGTGCTTATTGGCTAAATAATTCAGAGGTTAGTAAAATTATGACAATTGTGCAATCAAAAAAAGGATGCACACAGAGTACAGAAGAACATTTGCCTTTAAGCCAAATTGAACTCGTACATAAAGAAAAATGAAAACGTGGTTCTGTTTCCAATTGAAAAAGCAAGGTGATCATATAAATTGATACTGTTGAAGCGACGGTAAATATGAGAAAAACACAAGAGCAGACTGAAGAGCCATTCACTTCCCCTGAAGCCAGAGTCACAATTTTCCGTGTAGGGGACAGAAGAGCACTAGAAATGACTTTGCTCTGAGGCAAGAAACCTCTAAAAGAGTAATAACTCCGTTGTGCAAGGCAGTCTTCTTCATTTCTAACAATCATTGGCTTGAGTAAGCCAGTTTTAAATCGTACACTGTTACCTCAAAATTAATTCTGGAATAACCATTATATTCCCATTCTACTTAAGTTATTTTTCTTTAATAAAATCCTGTTTCACATTTTCATACCATTAGTTTACAGATGGAGAATAGATTCAGTTATCCTTTTGGGTGTGTACTTCTAAATTTAAGTTGTAATTGTGATAATGGATGTTATCAATCTCTTCAATAAGTTTCAATGCTTCTAAAAATATGCAAATCTACATATGGGAAGATTTACTGAAAATTACTGAAAGTGTAACATAGACCAGATCAAGAATTGAACACATGAGAGTAAGCAACATCCATTATTTTTTTGATCTTTAACATCATTGTTTTTGACCATATCACCTTGGGCACATGCTCAAAGCTCTGCAGATTTGCACATAGAAGATAAATTTGTATGGCTGAGAAGAATCTCATGGGATTTATCATTTCCTAGTTTCTTACTGTACTTAGAGCCACAGGCTTTCTGTTTTGCCAGGACACCAGCTATCTCATGGCTGTTGCCCTTCCCAGGTAGAATTATTTAAATTTGATGGTCCTTACACTAACACAGCAGAAATGATTTCCTGTTTATATTCTTTACAGGGGAGTGTGCCAATTCTAAAGGAAATAAAATTTCATCTGTTGGAGATTTATTTTTTTCTCTAATAAAGTATGCTAAGGTGTCATAAGGTTGATATCAGCTTTTTTCATCGATGAGCAAGTACATGTGCTGTGCACACACCCATGCACATCCATGCAGTGAGTCACTTCCTACCCCACAATTACAAGTCTGAGGCTTTTATTTCTCCTTTTTGAATAGTTTCATGTAGTCAAGAGTAGGGGAACAAAGAGGAAAAAAACAACCAACCTGTGGAGGATTTTTTGTAATTTGATACAGATTAGAAGTCTCTGGAAAAGGAAATACTCCTAAGGTGATTAATTTTTGTGAGTTCCTAGTAGATGCTGAATTGTTTTTGTATTTCCCAACACTGTCTTCATCCAATTAATGAACGAAGATGCAGTGTTGGGGAGCAGCTACAGAAATGGCTGTTTTAGAATGTGTAAAAAATAGATGGGCAGAAACCAAAAGGGACAATTTAATTTATAAATTATACTTCATATTTATCTTAAACAATGATAAATATATAATTTATTATAAACATATTATTTCTTTGTATTGGTTCTATACATTTCATTACTTTTTAAGGATTTACAGATGGTGCAGTGGCACACAAACATATTGAGAAATCTCTGAAATTGCTATATTTTAAAAGAATTCTCAGTTATTTCTGGTTTAGAGAACTTGTATGAGAAGGTATCTATTCTGTTATAAAAACTAAATATTTAATTTTTGAAACTGGAAAATAGAGTTAGATTTTATATGAGATTTTATATTACTTTTAGAAGCTGCATAGAAGTTTGATTTAAATGACTATTTCTTTTCAATATATTTTCCTAAATATTTAGTTCCTTTTTCATGCTTTTTAATATTTAGTGTCTTATAGTTTCCTTACCCTATCTTTTTGTCTTTCACCTTTGTAAACTACAGCCTTTGTATTTGGAATCTGTGTCAATTCTTTAGATTTACAGGATATAAGGGGCTTGCGCATGTCAGTGAGTGTGTAAATAACTTTTGCTTGTAACTATGAAAGATATTCACACAGTTTAACTTCATTTTGCTCTTCAAATGTGTCTTTCTTGGGGTAGATGCTTAGAGGAAAAATGGCGTTGAAGAGACACAAAGTCAAAAATGGAAGTTAACCTTCTTTCTGATCTTCTCAGCACTACCTGTGGCATCAGTCCAGCTAAACTCCTTCTGTGAGCAGTCGTACCCAGATCAGCCCCAGCCCTGCCACTGGGCATCACCCCCTCACCTATTTGACTGCTGGAGCCTGGTGCTGTCACCATGTTTATGTGGCCCCTCACAGAACTCACACCAAGCACAGCTGCTTAGGAAAATTTCCTAATACCTTTAGCTTGTACACACCAGTGTTCTTGCTTTGGCAAAACAGCTGGGTTGGTCATGGCCAAGAACTCAAAAATGTGGAAGTTGCCACAGCTGTCTGTGATAGCGGGAGAGCTACGTCTCATAGAGCAGAGAGAATCCCAAATTCCAGGTGTCTCCTGTGTACTAGATGTGTCCTTTTTCTCTTACATAAGTTGTTCTAGCAGCCACTGGTTTGTATAAATTATTAAGTGTTTATCACAGCAAAAATTTTCACCCAGCTGAAAGAACATGATCTCAAATACCTTATCCTGTGGTCACATATATATTTAATTTGTGTGAAATGGGCTTGGAGAGAGCAGAGACTTGAATTATTTCTTTTACTTTCTGGAAGAACCTTCACCATGATACTTGTGGCTGTTTGGTGCTGCTAGATGCAGCTCCATTAATAACCAGCAAAAAGGGGAGGCAAACCTAGGACTGAATGCCCAGGTGTGGGTAGGGCACAGACAGACAGGTCCAAGGCCAGGAAGGCTTAGAAATTAACCATTTGAGGTTTTTGAAAATTATAATACACTTAATATCTTCTCTCTCCTTTACTCCACTGCTTGTTAAAAGTGGGCCCTGTTGATCCCTGGAAGACAAAACTCACAGATCATGATGGTATGCAGTTTTTAAGCTGTCCTTCCAATTACTTGG
Source organism: Sclerurus mexicanus (assembly GCA_013396755.1). Classification (NCBI taxonomy): domain Eukaryota; kingdom Metazoa; phylum Chordata; class Aves; order Passeriformes; family Furnariidae; genus Sclerurus; species Sclerurus mexicanus. Next base: position 173,471 of record VWZF01002117.1, read on the forward strand.
AACTCACAAAAATTAATCACCTTAGGAGTATTTCCTTTTTTATTTTCATCACTCTAGGTTGTCATTTCTGGTTTCAGCAGCTTCTGTTTAAAAAGAAAACCAAAACCACAAGAAAACAAAGTGGAGTAGCTCCTACCAGCAGCTGCCTTCTGCAAGCAATGGTCTTCTTCCAGCCCACCTAGCAATTGGAAAATCTGTGTCCAGATTATAGTCACATACCTCTGTGGCATCTGTGTAGTCCTCTCCTTCCAGGCCTGTAGAGGAGGCTACATCGATTTACTTCATGGACTACTTCAAGTCCTGGTCTTACCTTTTCAGGGAATAAGTCAATTTCTGTGCCTAAAACGCTCTAGGTGCTAAGCTGATACAGCTACATGAGCACAGAGTCAGTAGGAGTGATCCCATGGGAAGGAGGAAGAACAGTATCTGTGAGCTGTTCTCTGAGCAGGCTAATTTTTTTTATTTTTATCACTTATGCTTGAGTCTGTTTATAGTGAAAGAAGTACCCCATGGCACGAGTAACTCAGATGAATAATTAGCGGATTTATCTGAAATAAATATAAGGCTCTCCAGGCAGTTGCAGCATGCTTCCTCTTCCTGATGCCTTTCCCAAAATGTGCATCTCAGACAAAGCACCAGCATAAAACCAAGTGCTTCACGTTCAAACAGACAGCTGTTGCAGGGAGATATCAAATAAGCATTTTCCTCCCACTGTACTTGAGAACTGTTTGGCACTTTTTATTTCTCCAGTACTGATAGAAGGACAGACACGAAAGACACAAAAAAGTTCAACCATCCAAGTCACATTCCTCGTTTACCTCACGTTCTTATCTGCTGCTCTTTTCTGTGACCAGAGGTTCCTTTTTGCAGCATAAACCCTTTCCCCATTGTGTCTTCTTTCCTGCAGAGCAATTCCTCACCACTAAGATTAACTGATGCATATTATTACCATTTTTTCTGTCATGTGTCACCAGGGTGGTGCTCCCATTTAAGTCCAGTGAAGAGGTCCAGATACACAATGTTTGTAGCAGTAGAGATTATTGTCTTTATTTGTGTACATTCCTAACAGGACAGGCATTTTACAGGGAGTATGCTGGGATTTTTCTTTGAGGGTGGGGGAAGGAAAAAAAGGGATGTCAGAGCCATTTAAAATTTAAAAGGAGCAGTGAAAAACTTTAAGTCTGATTTAATTCTTTAATTCTTGACAACGCTAGTTGTGAAGCTAGATTAGTTCTCTTAGGCTTATTCAGTTTTTGCAACATTTTACTCAGAACCTGAATATATTATATATTGGTTTTAAGTAATTTTTTTAAACTTTTTTTTGAATTTTTCCATGAGCCATCAGCAAACAGGAAATGGATTTCTAACCTTTCTTTGCTTAAATTTTACTTTCACCTGATTTCTCATACAACTAAATTCTGCATTTCTTGGAAGGTGATTAACTTGTAACCTCCTAAGCTTAATGCATCAGCTGATCTCTAATGAGGTGCATTTCCTCTGCTTCTCACCCTCCACACAACAGATAGATGACTAGTTCTTGTTGCTGCTTATCATGCTTTGTATTATTATCCTGCTATGTTCTAGTATTATTAGATTGTTTTAACTGTTTATCACTGGTACAAATTCGTCCCAGTAAAAAGGAAATCTATTCTGCAATATCCAGAATTTAGTTCAATTTTAAAATACCAAGAAATCCTACTTTATTATTCTCTTGAAAACCAAAAAGCAGATATCTTCAGAATAAATAAATATCTGATCACCGTTAATATTTTTAATATTTATTTTCAGACTAATTTTCTTTTGCTGTTATGTTAGATTTAGTTATATTTTTGCTTTACCTCCTTACCTAAGGAGACTAGCCCTAAATGTAAAACATGTGGTACTAAAGTAAAATACTCTTTAATAAATTCAATGTTTCACTGCACAATAAACAGTCAGTTTTATTAACTTCATTCCTAAATAGATCTGTTTAAGTATTTAATAACCAAACTCTATTCAGAGGAAAATAACCTGCCACTATTTACATTGGCCAGTGGATGTCAGTGTTACAACGCAAATGTAACTAAAAATAGCCACTGATAACTTTGAATAATGGTATTAATGAATTAAAGCTAAAAGAAAAAAAGCCTCTTGTTTCTTAATAAGCCATTATTGATGTGAATTGTTACAGCTGGGGACTGTAGCAATTAACCTATTCCACCTGTTTGTTGGGATGGGGTTAATTCCTCTGGCTGTTAGACATTACAACACCAATTAATGGAGGAACACTGCCAGGAAAACTTCAACTCTGGACACAAGCAGAGCAGACTTCAGGCTGGTCAGGGAATTAGGTCCCCTGGGAAAATGTTTTTGCAGGTGCTGGGGTCAATCAGCTGGTCACTTTTCAAACATCACCTCCTACAGGTACAGGAGCAGGCAATTCCCAAATGCTGGAAGTCCAGCAGGGGAAGCAGAAGGCTGGCTTGGCTGAGCAGGGATCTTTTCTTGGAAATAAGGCAAAAAAAGGAAGGCATATGCCCAGTGGAAGCAAAGTCAAATGACATGGGAAGAATACAGAGATGCTGCTTGCTGCTGTAGGGAGAAAATTTATGTGGCCGAAGCTCCACTGGAGTTGAAGCTGCCAGAAATGTGGAGGACTGTCAGACCCCAAGTCTTGACCTACAAGCTCACCAAGGGGTTTAACTTTAAAAATATACAATATCCACCCTCTGGACACAGAGGAACCTTCAGTTCTTTTAACACCCTAAAGGAGTGTGCCAAGCAGAAAAAGCTGCACACATTTTCTCAAGGAGTACTTTTACTGGTAAACTTTAGAAAATAAGAGATCTTGGCAAAAGTTTAAAGGGTAACATACAACCAAAATAAACCATTCCATAAAGCATTGACTTAGCACATGCTAACACATACAACTTAGCAAAATCTAGGTCACCTGGTCCCAAGTTACCAAAAATATTAAGGAAGGAAATTAGGAGAAAATAAAGAAGTAAAAGAAGAGAGAGAAAAAAAGAAATATAGCTCCCATCCCTAGATCCAGCACAGGTAGCCTGGGAGATGAAGATTTCTAATGGCCTAGGGAGCAAATGTTGCTGCTTTTATTTGCTTTTGTCCCCCTGTGGTCAGAGCCCCCTCCCCCAGGTGGGACTCCGGTGTGTGCCAGCTATTCTGGGGCTCGGTCAGGGGCTCTGGGGTGTGGTGTGGCCAGTGCTCCGGGTGTTTAGGGACTGACAGCTGCTCCAGGGCTGCCCCATGACGCTTGCAGAGCTGGCATGTGGCACAGGGCGTTACCTCACCTCCATCAAAGTCAACCTGTCCCTTCCCCCTGCCCCCACTTGGGTTGGTCTGAGCTAATAATATAATAATCCAGTGTCTCACTGGGACAATAAAATGTTTTTTCAAACATATTAATGGCAATAGGCAGTATAGAAATGTTATTGGCCCACTGAGGATGGACAGAGACCAGGCAGAGATGTTTGATGCTTTCTTTGCCTCCGTAATCAACACAGATGATGGACCAAGGGGGTTCCAGTACCCTGAGCTGGAGGACCATGACTGTGAGAATGATAATCTCCCAGTCAATCCTGAAATTGTGTGAGACCTGCTGCTCCAGCTGGATCCCAGCTGGATCTATGGGGCCTGATTGCATTCATTCAAGAAAGCTCATAAAACTGGATGGTGTCAACACAAAACCTCTCTTGATGATTTTTGAGTGGTCCTGGGAATCCAGAGAGGTCCCAGGTGACTGGAAGATGGCAAAAATTGTCACGATTTTCAAGAAAGGAGAGAAGAAGGACCCCAGAAACTACAGGCCTGTCAGTCTCCCTTCAGTGCCTGGTCAAGTTATGGAGAAGATTATTCTGGCAAGTATTGAAAAACACCTGAAAGACAACACAGTCACACCCAGCACGGCTTCACGAAAGTCCTGCTTATCAAACCTGATTTCCTTTCATGACAAGGTAACCCACCCAGCTGATCAAGGGAAGCCAGTTGATGTAATCTTTTGGGATTTCAGTAAAGCTTTCAGTACTGTCTCCCACCGGACAGAATGTCCAGCACAGCTGGATAAACACATCAGGTGGGTGAGCAATTGGCTCACGGGTCGAGCACAGAGGGTAACAGTGACTGGGGTGACATCAGAGCGGCCACCTGTCACTAGTGGGGTTCCACAGGGCTCCATCTGGGCCCTGTGCTCTGCAACATCTCCATAAATGACTCGGAGACAGGACTGGAAGGGATACTGAGCAAGTTTGCAGACAAAACAAACCTGGGAGGAGCTGTTGAGTCCCTGGAAGGCAGGGGGCCCTGCAGAGAGACCTGGACAGAGCAGAGGGCTGGGAAATCACCAACCATGTGAAGTTCAACAGGGGAAAGTGCCAGATCCTGAACCTGGGATGGGGCAATCCCAGATGTATGGACAGACTGGGGAATGAGATGCTGGAAAGCAGTGCCATGGAAAGGGACCTGGGGGTCCTGGTCAAGGGCAAGTTGAACATGAGTCAGCAGTGCCCTGGCAGCCAGGAGGGCCAACCCTGTCCTGGGGGCATCAGGCAAAGCATCGCCAGCCAGGTGAGGGAGGGGATTGTCCCACTCTGCTCTGCACTGGGGCGGCCTCACCTGGAGTATTGTGTGCAGGGTTGGGTGCCACAATATAAGAAAGATATTAAGCTCTTGGAGAGCATCTAAAGGAGGACAACAGAGATGGTGAAGGGCCTTGAGGAGAAGTGTGTGAGGAGTTGCTGACGGCACTTGGTCTGTTCATCCTGGTTAAAAGAAGACTGAGGGGACATCTCATTGCAGGTACAACTTCCTTGTGAGGGGCAGGCACTGATCTCTTCTCTGTGGTGACAGTGACAGGACCTGAGGGAATGGCCTGAAGCTGTGTCAGGGGAGGTTTAGGTTGGATATTAGAAGAAGGTTCTTCCCCCAGAGGGTGGCTGGGCACTGAACAGGCTCCCCAGGGCAGTGGTCACAGCACCAAAACTGACAGAGTTCAAGAAGCATCTGAATGATACTCTTGGGTACATGGTGTGGCTGTTGGGGATGGTCCTGTGCAGGGATAGGAGCTGGAGTTGATGCTTCTTGTGGGCCCCTTCCAACTTGGCATATTCTGTGATTCTGTAATATGAACAGAATGATTGCTTGGAGGGATGACAGATGTCTCATATATACACAATTTGATCTATATATATGTATATATATTTATGTATATATGTAAGAAATTATGGTTTTGTCTGAAGTACCACATTATGACACAAAAACGGTATACTTGTAGATAGAGGACTGGAAAAGTGGTCAGAAAAAAAATTTTGTTAAGACCATGAACAGCATAAAATAGGGGGTTTAATAGCATAATAGAATGGTTGGGGTGGGAAGGAACCTCAGGAGATCACCTAGTAGAACCCCCTGCTAAAGCAGGTTCACCTACAGCAGGATGCACAGGATCATATCCAGGTGGCTTTTGAGAATCTCCAGAGAAGGAGACTCCACAACATCTCTGGGCAGCCTGTTCCAGTGCTCTGTCGACCTCATAGTAAGATGGTTTTCCTCTTATTTAGATGGAACCTCCTGTATTTGAGTTTGTGTCTGTTGCCCCTTGTCCTGCTGCTGGGCACCACCAAAAAGAATCTGGCCCCATCCTCTTGACACCTGCCCGTCAGATATTTGTATGCATTGATAAGATTCCCTCTTGTCCATCTCTTCTCCAGGCTAAAGAGGTGGTCTCATGGTTCAATTGTTGTTTTCATTTGGGCTAATAGCATATGCTACCTCTCAAAATGTTTGGTTTGTAGTCATCATGCTTCCTCTCTATAAGCAACTCAGCATTTGTTGTCTTAAGTTCCACCATGTCTTGCTTCAGCTACACCAATTAACTGAATCTGAAACTTAGGTGTTGCCAGTGATCTGGCAAAACATTTTCCTGAAGTAGTCAAAAATATAGCATTGTGTCTGTGAAGTTTAAAATAGATGGTAGAATTGCTGATCCCTATCTACTGGCTTTCTCCATATGCAGGCAGGCTGGGAGAAGTGGTACATTTGCTGGGTTATCTCCTTTTCCTCTACACATTCAGCATTGGAGTCCTATCCTTGAGTATTCTGCTACACGGTTTTGGAGAACTGGACGATCTGGTTCCAGTGACACAGTGTACACTTGCAACTGTGCCACTTACACAATATTTCTGGAATATGCTTTTTGCTGAAATAAGACACAGCACCGTCAGCCAGTTTATGTTATTTCTGCAGCAGTATTAGTCAGGAACAACCCTCTGTTGAACAAACTGTTGAACACCACTGAATAGGCTGCTGCAGCACTTTAGAGCACGTGAAATCACAAAACCACATACAAGAAGGAAGTAGGTATGTACTAATTTTTTTTCTATTTTCTTTTCATGGTAACCATGGAAAAAGAACTGATAAGTAACGTCTCTTAGTGCACTATCAGATATATATTTTTCAATGCATGCAAATAAATTGAGAGATCAAATTGCTAAAATTCCTACTATTGTACACAGGAACATTTAAAATATATTTTCATAGTAACGGACATAAATAACTTAAGAAAAATCATGCATTGTGTAATTAATCAGTATAATTCCATATTAACACAATAATAATGAATATTTACATTACAAAAACATCACTATTTCTAAACATTTAGGATGGCTAGAATCCTACCTAACACCAACAGAAAAAGTAAACTTTGAAAACTGTGTCTGTGTATATGCTATTACCACCTTAATTTACAAACATGATCTTCAGTAAAATAAATGCAATTCCACTTTGACAGGTTTGACACTTTCTTCAGGTTGCACAGAATCAGGCATTGAGTAGCTGTTAAATTTATTTCACATGAAAGCCTTTTAAAAATGGATTTGGAAATACAGAATCTTCAGTTGTCCTACCAACTTAAAGATAAATAAGCTGTTATACTTAAATTGGAGATATACACAGTGCTTACAGCTTTCTGTAATTTGTGCCTGCAAGGTAAAATAAATGAATGTAGCCAGTGGGATGAAGTAAGACTGAAAACTCAGCCTGAATTTAAACAGATGATAGATTCAGCTATTCACTAGTTTATTTATGAGTATCATATTCTGTCATTTGTGTTAAATGAAATTAAGATGGTCAACTGTTCCTAATGAAGCAAGACAAAAGCCTTATGAACTTTTATACTAATCTTGAACTCCAATTCTGTTAGACATTCTTACACTGCTCTGTTAAACAAAACCACCTCAAAAGTTAGTAACTATAAACCAATAGAGTAACAGATTTCCCATTAGGTTTAGTAATACAAAGTGTAGAGACTAGGTTTGGAGAGAAACATCCATTTCCCTATTTCTCTGCTGAAGTTGGCTGGAATCTGAAAGTCTCTCTTCTCTGAAGTGGACCCTGGCAACAAACTGGTCCCCTTAGCCAATCCCCAGGAGCCTGAGGGAAAGCCTTTCCTGCTTTATGTCCTACATAAAGTCTATAGACTATATATCTACACATATAGATAGTACCTCTTTTCTTAATGTATTCTTTCACATTCTCATGTTACAGTGAAATAAAAGTACATCACTCTTATTTCACAGATGCCTTACAGGAAAGTGTTAGGGGAAGGGAGGCAGAACAAATTCTTTGCTTACAATTTGCTTTGTCTGAAGAATATTATGTTAAAATGCTTTGTGCCCTTCTATCTTACTTTAAAAGCTAAAAGAAAAATGCCATTCTTCTCTCAGGAAAAATAAATAATCATTTGCACTGATGTTAGCACACTTTCACAACTTCTCCAACTTCCATTTAGAAGAAGAGGAAAAAGAATATTAAACTAGAAATGCCCTCTTCAGAGAATAAAACCTCTACTGAAATACTCTAGAAAATTATAACTAAAAATATATGATGCTGACTGCATTTTTTATTGTTTCTGTGGCCACACAGAGCTTGTTTTTTTCAATATATGACATCTTTTAAATGCAAAAGATTCAGGATAAGAAAACTATGGAAATACAACAGTGCATGAAAGTGAAAAGAAGAATTCAAATTGAAAAAGAAGGAAGAGGAGAAAAACCAAGAAATGTGTTTTTAGGTTAACCCTGATTTACATTAGTCCCAGCATTCATACTCTTGTTTATTATTCTTTAGCAGTATATACTATGTGTTCCAAGAGATGATTTTTTTGGTGCAGCATTTGCATGTGGTTACTATTTGTCCAGGATGTGAGTGATATATATATACAAATATACTGTCTGCAGTGTAAGAAGCATTGAAATAAATATATCTTCTGAGGGTAATCCATGTTTTTACAGACTAACAGGCTATATGTGTGCGCACAGGAACAAAGTGTAATCTAGATATCTTTTAAAATAAATTCTTGAGAAGGTTCACAGCTGATTTGAGTCCTTTTAGCTCATAGGTAGTCTTTGACAATGCCATCAAATCAGTGTAGTCTTTATAGACAAAGAAATTGCTCCTCTCCCATCATTCCCTTCCTGATGTCAAATACTTTCTGAGTTATGCAGTATTGCATTGCTTTGACTTTCTGGGTTGCAAATGTAACAAAACTGTATCTACATTTTGTAACATTTTTTCTTCATGAATCTTTGAAACAGAAACAGAAATAAGCTTTTTTAATTATTTGAAATTTTCAGAGATGTTGATAAACCATGATGAAATTAAAAGCAATTTGTGATCACAATTACATTTTAAAATCTTACCCCACTTATACATCAGTCTTAAGTATTTTTGAAAATCTACATAAAATACTCAGTTATGGAACAGAGCATTGTACTTTTGCCCTGTGATGAAAAAATACTTTTGTTTTTTTTTTTAAATCCGACATTATTGCAGTTGGATGGGATGTTAAGGACACTCGTAGAGAGCAATTTTATAAAAAAGCATCTGCAATATTACTATTGTTTATCTTCTTGTTGTGCAATAGTACAGTTGTTCACAGGTCAGAATATAAGATTGCTAGGGCAGATGGCACCATGCTAACCTCACTGCAAAACATAGTCTATAGCATTAATGCTAGAAGGCATGGGTCTTGTGAGAGTTCACCTGGTACAGCCCAGCAGGCAAGTCCTGCGGTGGTGGAAGGCAGAAGTCTGTGGGATGGGATAACCTCACCTCAGTGTGTTTCTTTGTAAATGATGGGGAGGTGACTGATCCATGGTAAACACATGTGTGGGCTTGCAGCTCACATGTTTGGCAGTGATCTGTAAGATGCCACTGTCAGATGAAATAAACGCCACACTTCTAATGGAGAGCTGGAATGAGGACGTTGTACCCAGCACTGGTGTAAGGGTCAAAGGCACGCAGGTACCCCCAAAACACCAGGCAGTGGAAAGATTTAGGAAAATTTATTTCCAAAGTTGAGAACACTTAACATCTCGGCAAAAGCTGCACCAGGTCTAAGAAAGAAATGCCTGCTGTTCTTCTCAGGGCTTTATCATCCCCGTGCCCCACCTTTCAGGGCCTTCAGACATGTCTGAAGGAAATTACCTTCTCTTATACCCAGGCAGTCAGCTTCTCTGGAATGGAGGAGGAGAAAACATCTAAAACTGTCTCTGGGAAAGATGCCTCGTTCCAGGCAGAAAAGCTTCCTTAAGCAAAGGAACCCTAATCTCCTCACAGTAAACTCTTTCAGAAGGTTTTTTGATACCTACAGTGGGGTTTTGTAGTCATGAAGAAATCTTGTAAGATAACAGGAAACAGGACCAAAGCTGCATGTGAGTGTGATGCTGAAGAGAGAAGGTTCTGTGAAAATGCTATTTGAAACACCCTGTTACAATTTCATTGAGGATGCTGCAGTGAAGAAGTAGCCACCTTTGAAGTAATTCTCAGTAGTTCCTTTCACTTTGGCAAGATGGCAGGTTGGGCGACAAAGAATCCAGTGAGCTAAATCTAAAATTACCATATCTGAACTTCATTGTTTTACACAAGTTGAAAAGAAAAGTTCTTACATTGTTATGCAGTGACATTACACACTGCACTAGATGCTGCCAGAAGGATAGCCTACTGTTTTTGTTGAACTATTTTGATTGTATTACTGTAATCCTAGGACTTTTACCTGCAGACTTGGACTTTGCTGTTTTGAGTTCTGTGAAGGAATGCATAGCAGGAAAAATTGTCTTTTCTGAGCAAACCATATCAATTAATTTCACTTCTCCCTCAAGTGGAAGTAACGAGTTGAGCTCACATACTCTTGCCATACTTTTTCCATCTTGATTTGTGTAGAAAGCATGGAAATAGTCGAATGCCATAAAGATAGGAGTTTTCTTGCTGCTTGTTTTGTTTGGGTTTGGTTTGCTTTTTGTGGAACAGAGGTGGTCAAAAAATGTAGTTGGGAAAAAGAGCAGATACATGGCCAAAGAAATACAAATAGTGAGAAGTAAGAGGTTCTACACTGAACTAGTTTGAAGGTGATGACTTGGCTGTCAGAATTGCACTAAGCAGCAATAGAAGGTTAATCTCTAAGTAGTGAGGTGATGACCCAGGAGACAATAGTATATCTAGGAAAAAGTGCATAAATTGTAGCTTTTTTTTTTTAACTACAAATTCAGACTATACAGCTAAGGACTATGATAATGTCTTGTTTCTAAAAGTATCTATCACTGTCACTCTTGGAGCTCCTTGTGCTAAGAAACAACGCACACATTTGCAGAATAGGTCTATACAGTGAAAACATGAATTAGATGATGAATAGTTTCATCACTGATAGTGATTTCTTTTATTCTAGCTGATTATTTTCTGCTTTACTTGACAAATTATGCTGCTAATAAGAAATAGAATTATATTGCAGCAGTTTGGTAGCTGATACTGCAGAGATGGATAAGACTCTGGAGGTTTGTTTCACATAAAATGTGAAATAAGAAAATTGAAATGTATAATAGAAAAGAAAAATATGCCAATATAAAAGTTTGGCTACCTGGAAAATTTGTATAGGCATGTAAATTGTATACTGCTATTATAATTCTGGTTTTCCCTCTTCACCTGTTTCTTGATGTTAGTGCTTTCTTTATAATCTCTATTACTATCAAGTGGTTTTTTAGCAACAGACATTTCACCCATCTTTTCACTTCTGTGTAAGTCTGTTCCAAGAATTCCAGTGTATACCAGGCACAAGAATGAGGAACTCCTTAGAATTCTAGTTTGGTATTTGACCCAAGTATTTTACAATAGAATTGAGCTTTTGTGCTGAGATAAATTAAATTTTAGTAAACATACAAACTGTAAGTTTCTTTCCCTTTCTCATGTTAGCTGGGTAAATCAATGCCAAAACTGCTATTCAGAGAAATTATCAGGATACAAACATGACCTACACAGCACAAGCTTAAAAGTAAGGATGCAATTGCTGTGAGCCACAGAATTGAGTCCCAAACACTTTATATCAGTCAGAAAACACAGTCCATTCCATGGATATAAGAAAATTCTATCTATACCATGAGAAAATGTCTCTTAAATTACCATAGAAATTAAATATTAAAATATGGAAATAGTGAGATTTCAAGAGTTAGTATCTTAGCAACACTAAATAAAATCTTTATAGAAATGTTCAATTTTCAATTCATCTACTACACATTTTAGCATGCTCCATAGTCTGCTTTCTAGTCTTTCTCCATAGTGACTGACAGCTTCAGGAGAGATAATGAAGGGCCTCCTTGCTGTGCTAGTGTCTGTGGCAAAATTCTCACTGTTTTCAGTAAGATCAGAACATATGCAAACAATTTTACTGCAAATATTGAACAAGATGCATTTTGCATTTCAGAGTTTTACTAGTAGAGAACAGCCCTTCTTGAAAGAGACGGACTCACCCTGTCTCAAAAATTTTCTTGCACATTGACTAGAAATTCTATTTTGCAAGAATTTTAGAAATTGGTATGTTTGAGAAGGTACATTTAATATCATCTTGCTATTTTGTGCTTAGACATGCTGCGTACGCATATATTCAACAAAGTCTTTCATTGCAGATATGAAAAAATTAACTCAACTTTATAGTTTGATTAAAATTCACAATTGTGTGTCTGCCTTCTGGTTTGAATGAATCTTGTTCCAACTCCCTTGCATGTGCTTTTTGTTACATCCTTTATTATAACCATTGCAGATACCTCCCATTGTGAAGCTTTATCACTGCCACATCAGACTGGGTCAGACACAGCTTAGTCAAGGCAAAGTATGAAAACCTTCAAGGACAGATATTTCACCTCTTTTTGGGTAACACGTTCTGATGCTGTATTATCATGGTTGTAAAAACTTATTCTTAGTGTTCAGTCTGGACCTCCCATGTCATCATGTGTGGCTATTGTCACTAATCAGATCATTTGCTACTTAAAAGATTTTAGCACTGTAATCTTTGCAAGTGACTTCCACATAGCTGTAGGCTGCTGGAACTCCTTATTTTTCAGATTAAATAAACTCAGTTTCTTCAACTTCTCACATCTTATATATTGTAGACCCCTGACATTCTCGGGCAGCTCTTTTATGGACATTTTCCAATTTTCCAACACCTTTCCTGAACTGAGTAGATGTGAAGTGGGAAAGCTACACACAAAATTGCAGGTGCAGCTACAGCCACGCCAAGTAAAGGGCATTAAAAGCCCTTTGATCTGCCAGCTAAATTTCTCCTAAGGTTTCTTCATTTGTCATGCAAGTGCACAGTTGGCTGGTGTTCAAGCTGGTGCTTCCCATAAGCTTCAGGTCCTTTCCACTAGAGCTGCTGCTCAGCCTGAATTGATGTATGGGGATTGTTCAGATGCAAAATTTTGCACTCACTGAACCTCATGTGTTTCTTTTGGAGTAAGTTTAGTTTTCTCTCTGGACAATAGTTAACAGCTGGCTATAGTTAACTTTTGAGGTGGCTATATTTCTTAAGGAAATAATTGGCATAAAACACATCACAGACTAATTAGGTTTAATTTAAAGTTCTATTTCTTGTAACTTTCTGCAAACACTATGAAAGAAGAAAATATAATTTAAAACATATCTCTCTCACAGCAAAGCAACTCAGTCCTCCTGTTCTTATCATACAAAATGTTTACAGATCTCAAGCAATACAGATATGCATAGAGCTACATGTATTACAAAGTGAGACCAAAACAGAAAATCTTATTTTCTAATCTCTTCTGACAAAGACTCTATTCCATGAAAATATGAAAAAGGCACGTCTATCTATCAAAGGGAATTAATCCTAATGTCAAAACTAAATACCTAAAACTGAAGTGAAAACTCAGTGAGATCAGCCTTAAGCTTTTCAGTCGTTATTTTGTTTCTGTTGATTTGTAGAGATAGATTTTAGTCTTGTTCTGTTTGATCCCTATCTCTCCAGAGCCTTCATCTGTTTTACAAAAAATTTATAAACTCTTACACAGAGATAGATGTGAGACTTAGCTTAATATAACTAATTATTTCAAAAGATAGGGTATTCATTAGACAGTGAGTGTGATGATAGATTTTTATTTCAGTAAGTTTCGGAGCCAATGTAGCCTGTGCATATGAAGCCTAGGAAAGTATGCATTTCCTACATATTTTAGTCATCAATTTTTAATTGTTCTGTTATCTGCACTCTAAAAATACCTTTGAACTGGACCAATCTCTCCTTATTTACAAAATAATTAGCTTTCTAGATCCTTGTAGGATCTCATTTTCCCGTTATCAAGCTTAGTCAGTTGATAGTGTGAAGGATTTAAAATACCTTTGTAGAGATACTTTTTCTTCTCTTTCCAGACCTTACCCCCAGCTGTTGTATCTGCAGTTTCATGCATACGTGCCACCTACTGTTAAAAATAGAGCTTTGTTATTAAAAAACAAGTAGAAAAATAACTGTCTTCTGGTCTCAGAATTTAATTCTTCTGCAGGGTTTCTGAGCAGCATTTCTGGCTTTCTCTTCCCCATTGTTCTGTGCATTAATAGTGTCAGTTAAATCTGCTTGAATTCAGGAGTTCCATAACTCTACAGGAAGGACTGTGGACCAGAAATTAGACGTGAGTACCCTGCAGCTGGCAGCTTCTTTTCCACGAATAAGTGTGATAAACTCTTCTAGCTGTAATTTTACTCTGCACCTTTTCTTCTCCTCTGCGTTTTGTAGATTATTATCATTGCAGAGCTGGCAATGGCCCTCTTTTGTTTTGCTCTGGTAAGAGAAGCAGCATGATGTATGCTGCTCTTCTACTTCACCTGCAAGTCAAAAGGTATCAGCCAAGGTTTCTCAAAGCAATAAATCTGCCCTAGAACATGACAAAGGTTTAGACCATTACAGTGGAAAAAGTACACTTGCATTTTGCAGACTGCATATGATTATTAACTGCTAAGTTTATAGTTTTTATTATACGCTTTTTTTCCCCAGGTCACTCTCAGCTGCAGGGTACAGATTTGGTTTCAACTCCTAAGAATCCATTCTAATGTCTACAGTAAAGCTTGAAAGTTAACAAGGACTTAATTCTATCTCTTCTTTTGCCTTGCTTCTAGTTTGCCAGCACTTGTTGATCAGCAAGAGTCAGCCTTGCTGACTTATTCTGCCATGCAACATCTATAGTGCTGTGTCTCAGCAGGAAAGAGCTGTTCCCAGCAGTTTTCCTGAAATTGCAGGAGTGCAGAGGAATGCCTCATCTATTATCTCCAGTGTGCAGAGAGCCACCAGAGAATGAGAAATGAGTAGGATACACAGCACTATAGCTTCTGCATCTTTCCCTAAACTAACTGAAATAACCCTTCTGCAAATGTTCCAAACAAACGCAAAATTTGGTCAGCAATCCCGAGGAGGTAAGTTTATTTTTTTCCCTTATGGTATCAATTGGATGTGTCAGCTGTGTGTTATATAAGAGCAATATCTGTTATACTCTAGAGAAAAGTGCTGGAGAATAGCTCACCAGCTAGGATGCAATTTTTATTTTGCCTATCTATCTGTAAGAGTCCATGCATGGATTTATATATGGGTTTATATATGGTTAATACTTTTTCATAGGGGAAAAACAGTCATATTAAATAAAAAGGGTGTATCCATTCTGGTTGTTTAACTACAATGATACAGATAAAGTAGTACAACTTTATAGTACAGACTGGCCTGTAGTAAGGGGTGGTAATTATGTAATGTTTTAAGCAGATGGTGTTCTACAAGCCCCAGTCAGGTATGGGGAAGTTCTGCCTTTAGTTTACCATCAGAGGAAATCTCTTGTACATCTAGCACATAAATGAAACTACAAACTTTGAAGGAATGCTGTACTCTGTGCTAGCTGCACAGGTTACAATAGGTGATTAACTTCTGTTGAGTAAACAATGTGTGTATCCCTAAATGGAGGAGATAGATCCTGCGAGATGCAGGCTGGACTGAATGAATCGAGGAGATCAAAATACTAGATTATTGTTGCAGAAGAATTAAACCTAAAACATTCAACAAGAATTGAATTTTTCTATCCCAAAACTTACTCTCAGAGTCCAGAGAGAATAAGGTGAGTAGAGAGAGACAGGGAAAGAAAGAAAAACCTCTTAAGTTTGAACTGTCTATCATCTGGAATGAGCCTCTTGGCGTACACTGTGGAGAAAGGGGAAGTTATAACATAAATAGTACGGGCCACATCAGGCTTGAATGTACAACGTAATGTCTTTTTGCAAAAAAACTATCTCCAGTAAAAATAAAATAAAATAATTAANCGCCCGCGGGCTGCTCTGCGGCACGATGGTCCACCACTCGGGCTCCATCCAGTCCTTCCGCCAGCAGAAAGGTCAGTGCGGATGCCGCGGTGCCCGCGGCGATCCCCCCGCGGAGATGCCCGCCCTGCAGGCGCACACGCGGGTCCCGCCGCGGTGCCCGTGCGGTGTCGCCCCGCGGG